>CM061163.1:12114649-12552149 GCA_030710495.1 Labroides dimidiatus
ATTGGAGCCACATAAACAAAACAATTAATAGGCGCCAATGTTTGAGGTCCTTCACGACATCTGGCTGACATCTTACACTCGAAGGATCGATCTGTGCCTCCGCCACTAGAGCCGCTCTAATCCTGCACCTCACATGGGGTCCGTGTGCCCCAAAAGTGACAGGGTGACCATGTGTGTTATTCAGTGTAGTCATGCGTGTGTTTTGAGGACAATTATCATGCTCTGAATACTGCACTCTGCAGCGGGCAATCAGTACATGGTTACAAGACAACAGACTCAAAGCTGGGACTGAGTCCACGAAAAGACGTCTTTCTAAGACGGTTCAGCATATTCAAAGACAACAAGAAGCTTTTTATTTTTTTCATTTCTCGGCAGAAGAAAGTTCTTTTGTTGGTCCCTTAAATTCTGACTTTGGAAAAACCTCAAAGACTTACTTTCAACAGTTTATATGTTGCTCTGTTAAAATTGCATACAAAAACAAACTTTTGAAAAGAATTCTTTTATATATTCAATAACTTATTCATAAGTTCAAGTCGATGTGATCTGAGGATATAACCCTCCAAGGTTTGGGGTGAGCCCCTCATGGTCCCCAGGTCAGCACTCCTTGGTCATTTACAGCTATTTCATTAATAATATATAACAACAGCACAACCTTGTTCATATTTATTTGTATTTCTATAACCACTTAGAGTTTTATTTCAGATCTTGATTTTAATCTGTTTGTATTAACATCCATATTTAACCTCCTTGGGTTTATTTTGTTATACCTGACCCATGTGACTCAATGCTTTGAAAGTTTGCAGGTTTTATTTCACATCCCCAGGAAAGAGCCCTTTCATTTCACCTTTCATGAAGGTCTCAGATCAACAGTCCACACACAGATGTGTGACTGTGGCTTACTGAACCTAATAGAGGAGCAGGTCCTCAAATCAACTAAAAAACAAAACCCTGATCAGAAAGTCAAGCTGTGTCAGGTCCTCACGGGGAAAGGAGAACAGCATTTGAATGTTTGAACTGGGCTTCAGATAGATCATTTTTAATAATCTGTTAATAATCTGATTAAAAAATGAATAAATAATCTGATAAATAATCCAATTAATAAACCCATAAATAATCCCATAAACAATCTAATGATTAATCCTTTTCTCTTCAAACAGAATCAGGGTTGTGTTGAAGTGAACCCCTTGCTGCCGGCCTGTGAGTGGTTCTCAGTGATTGTAATTACTGTTTCTCTCTCTCATCCTGTCCTCGGCTTCTCTGTGCATCTTTCTGACGTGCTTCACTCCACAGAGACCTTCAGTGCTTCGTGCTTCTTTACAGTCGCTGTTTCTGCTTTCATACTCCACACATGAGCCTCAGTTCCAGTTTACAGGCTCCTACAGCAGAATATAACTGTCTTTTTACTGACTGCTCTGAAAGACAACAGGAGTCCAGTAAATCCTTTGAGACAAGTTTTACTGAAGCACAACGAGGGGAAAAGGTATATAAAATGTACTCACTCAAAACGGCAAAGCTTATCTGAGGCTGTGTAGTTAAACAGCACTGAACTATTTGAGGATGAGATGAAAATTGAATCCAAATGAAGTTTACTGCTCCAAACTGTTGGTGAGGAGGAAGAGAAACTCTGCGTAGGCTGAAGAAAGAAGTGAGTGTGTAGCTTTACAGGGAGACTAAAGAGAGGCAGAAACTTTCACACTTCGGGGAATCAACACCCAGTGGCCCGTTGTCTGGCACTAATGAGGCTATTCTGTGCGAGGGAAGAGTGTCACAAGTGTATGCATTCATTTTCCATGCTGAATACGTGTTATGCAATAATGTGGGAATGCTAAAATATGAAATTTGATAAAATCTGAGGGTATGAATTGATGCAGAATTCAGAGGACTTCTCCCTGTGCTTCCTTCAAGCATTTCAAACGTCAACACCTCTCAAGACCAGAACAGGTAGTGAGTATCCAAAGGATTTCAGTCAGATGGTTTGGATCCTACTTCCATCCATCCATCCATCCATACATCCATCCATCCATTCATCCATCCATCCATCTGTATCCATCCATCCATCCATCCATCCATCCATCCAGCCATCGACCCTCTTTATTAAATATGATTCAGAAACAAGCTGAATGTGAAGATGGATGTCTGTTTTTGTTTTTAAACAGTTCTGTCTCAGAGTTCAGCTGAACCTTTTTATCATGTTTGATTTCTTTCCTCCCTCCCTCTCTCTCTCTCTCTCTCTCTCTCTCTCTCTCTCTCTCTCTCTCTCTCTCTCTCAGCCTGTCATAACAATGCCATACCATTGCTGTCAACATAAATTTTTCCCCTAAATGTTAGTAAATGATATCCTATCTGCTCCTGCAGCAGTGCTGCCTCTGTCAGCCTGCAGATAAAGTTTGAAGGAGTGCACTGACCCTACATGTGGCATGCATAAGTCTTTGGATGATGAACGGCGTAGAGCTGAGCAGCGCGCCTGAATGCAAATAAGATCCGAGTCATGACTGTAGGCCGTGAGAGATTTCCACACGTTTCAGACAGCTGCAGAGATGAGCCTCCAATCTGGGGCTTGTTATGTGTCAAATAATGCACACCATGATTCATATAGAGTAATATGACATCACAACTTCAACCAAGTGCACCCCATACTCAGTCTAAAAGGATAAAGCTAAAACTGGAAAAAAAGGAGGCTCAAACAGACTCCATCAAATCAAATCTATGAGTTAAAGAAAAAGGAAGAAGAGGACAGCGGTTTAGCTCCCACCTTGATCTTTGCCAATAAACATTTCAAGCTTCAGTATTAAAATCTAAAACAGCCTGTCAGCCAAAAAAAAGTACTTGCTCTACAAAAGTGAATAAAAAAGTTCAAATTTAAGTCATTTTTCTAAAAAAAAAAAAAAACAACCAAAATGAACTCTGAATATGAAAGAAGAGAAAGAGAAACCAACCTGCAGAGATGTGTTCATGTGTGAACCTGATGTTTGTGTCTGAGAGATGATTCTGTTCCAACCTTTACCTCCTTTTCTCTCTTTTTCTCTCCTTTTCTCCCAATTTCTCTACCCCTCTCTGTCTCCAGCCTCAGCTCTTGAAGATTTTGTCCTGAAATCCACTTTAAATGTGTTTCTGTTGGCTGATGTGGAGCACGCAGTGGTTTCAGTTTAATCTTTCAGTGAGCGGCAACACGTCAATATGTTTGTTCAGTGGACTGAGTCTGCTGCAACCGTTGCATCCTGATGTTGACAATGCATAAATGATGCAGGACTCAAAGTTGTGTCGGTTTTCGCCCGGAGCCATCCAGCTCCTGAGCAAAACAGTGCGGAACGAAGCCGAGGAGGAGAACATCATGAGTCACATGCTGAGTTATATGAAAAGTAATGTTCAGTAGAAGGCATCGTGAACTGTTAAAAGAACAAAAATCAGAGCAATACACCAAAAACAGCTTCAGATATGGATCTCCCCCTCAGCTCTCTCTCTCTCTCTCTCTCTCTCTCTCTGTCTCTTTGTGTATGTGTGTGTGTGTGTGTTCAAGTCTGCTCTTATGTTCCTGTGGCGTATCCTCCTGGGAGCAGTAGGTTTGTGCAGGTTTAGTGTAATGAACCTTCCTGGGATTATGTTTCTGTGTGCAGGGTATTCCCAGCCTGCTGTCCATGCTGTCAAACAACAAGCGATATGTTAATGTTCTCAACAAACACGACCATCTCCGGTCTGCTGGAGGCTCCAATTTGTGTGTTTTTCTGCAGGAACAGACTCTCAAAGATACAGCTCATCATCCAGACGTCAAAGAAGATCCTTTGCAGGACACAGGCTCTGCTAATGCATCCAGACCACTTTTCCCTGAGACAAAAAAACCTTCTATAGGTAAAACCTACAAGCTTTTATAAGGGTATTTCTGATTTTAACAAACTACTTAAACAGTTTACAAAATGCCCAACTTCTGGGGAAAAACTAAACCAGAAACATTATTTGATCTTTTGTCAGTCATTTTTACCCAGATATCATTTAAAACTAGTACAAAGACAAAATGAGTCATGAAACTAAAATTCAACAACAGAGACCCAAAGCTCCTGGGTAGTTAGAACCCTTCATGAGGCAACAATGGGACAACATTTCCCTTTCTGTTGGGAGCTGAGCAGGTTCATTTCTGCTGTTAGAGGAAGCAGTGATACAAGGAAAAGGTGAAAGTGACCCAAACCACTGTTCCAGTTTTTAAAATGTGTTTCCAGCATCAAATTGCAAATGTAGATATTCTCCATAAAACAGTCCAGTTTTCTATGTTTCAGAATCTGATATGAAGTCTTGACTGTTTTTAATTAAATGAGAGTTTATAAAACATTTAAATTTGGTTTTTATCAACATTTCACACAACCTCCCCACTTTTCAAGAACTGGGTTGTAAAAAAAAAAAAAAAAAAATTCTGTGCTCTTGAACACAGCTTGGACTCTTCTGCTCCATGGTGAAATGGTGAAATAAAAGGCTTATCATTTAATTGAATAGAAAATTGACAGCAGATAGTGAGATGAGAAAGAGTGTGCAGAGAACACAAAATAAGTGAATCTCTCAGCGTCTAACAAAAAGATCCGGCTGGAGGAATTCAGAGGAGTTTTAGTGATGCAGAGCTGGTAGAAAGTCCACTGAGGAAGATTCATTTGTTACAGAAATATGTAGCCCGAGTGTTTTCCTCACTGAAGCTACAGTATGTGTACCTCCCAATTATAATTTAGATGCATAGCTTTCAGAGGCTGAGCCATTGATCTGCTGCAGAAGGAGGAGATTTGTTATGCAGAGGCTGGTCGGTGGAAAAAAAATCCTCATTCGCAGCATAAAAACACTCCCTGTTGTTTCACTGATATGCAAACCAGACACACAGTGAGCAGAATGTGTCCCTAAATTGAGCCTAAATTCATTTAGAGGAAGTCAGCCTGCAGAGAGCTGAATATAGCTCACCACTATGACTGAACGTCTGAAGGCATCCGCACTGTTGTGACTTGAATCAAATGGAAGCCCGAGGCCATGCACGGACAAAATACAACATTCTGAAAACCATTTCAGCTCCTAAAAAATGAAGAACGCTTCAACATCGCACCTCAGATGTGTTTTATGTCTGACCCTTTTTAAAGAAAAATAACAATATGGCTGAGACTACCTGAGGACAACTCTGTTTCAGATTGACACTGTGTCCATGTTTGTAATTTATAATCTAATGATGATGATGATGATGATGTAGTTTCACTCTGTAGTTCATGATTAGGAACATTAATAGCTCTCTGAGTCACAGTCCAGTCATTAATAGCGATGCTGTTCTCACCACAGGTGAACAAACAGGTCAGCAGGACTGTCACCTTCTATTTTAGCAACCATTCAGCCGAGCCGGGCTCTAATTTTACATCAGGCAGAGAAACAAACCTCACCACTCCTCCTTCAGACCCCCTGCTGACTCTTCTGCTCCAAGTCAAACCAGTTCACATCAAACATGACGAAACACTCACACAGGGAGAAAAAAAACTTGCTAACAGTTGAGCATGTTCCACCTGTTTAACCTGAAGATGTGTTATCGTACGGTTATTCAGTCATGTTTGTTTCCTCATCAGAACACTGTGTGTGTGTGTGTGTGTGTGTGTGTGTGTGTGTGTGTGTGTGTGTGTGTGTGTGTGTGTGTGTGTGTGTGTGTGAGAGAGAGAGAGAGAGAGAGAGAGAGAGAGAGAGAGAGAGCTCCTCTTCTTACTCAAACTAGATGATGTTCAAATCAAGCTGATGTCAGTTTTTTGTGCACAAAATTGACTTCATCCATCTCGTCCATGAGACGGCTTTAGAGATATCTGCCACATCACCAAATCTGTGCTGAATCCTGTGCCAAGTCCTTTGCCGAGTGCTATGTCAAGTCTGTGCTGGGTCCTGTGCCAAGTCCGGTGCCGAGTCTGTGCTGGGTCCTGTGCTGATTTTGTTCTGAGTCTTTGTGAAACTGAACGTTGTCTTTTAATTTTTTAATTTGTCTGGAAGCTCAAATCAAATGTTTGTGAAGGAAGCCCTGAAACGATCGGTTTGTTTTTGAGGTTCAGAGATGAGAGAGCTGAGCTGGTTTTTAAGATCCAGAGAAACCGCTGCCTGCATACAGGAATCTGTTTAAAAAATAATATTTGATTTCATTGCAGAGGGTTTTTATCTGCCTTACCAATCAAGGTTATCCTGAACGACAGAGGATAACTCATCCAATTTCTGTGCAAGAGGCGTTTGCTCTGGGCTGACAGTAAAGTCAGCTCTCATTGGACAGCGTGTGATATAGATGACGAGGTCAGGAGGGGACGGCGGAGGAGTCTTAATTAAAAGTCAGTGGTGATAGGACCCAAATTCAGACTGTCCGGTCATTTCTTCAGTGACAAAGAATCATTACATTAGATGTCAGAGCGGATCAATATTCTGACAGGGTGAGGAACCCTCATTCTCTTCTCCCTCCTCACAACCCTGTGAGCTGACTGCAAACCCACAGCAGAAAGCAGGCTGAGGTCAAAGATTTGTTCAAATCAGCACCTCCAGCCCCGCAGCAGAGACAGGGGGAATCACTCTTCGTTTGTAGAGGCAGACTGTACAAGCGAGGCATCATTAAATTCCTTCTCACTGCTTATTGTGCATAATTCATATTCAGCCGCTGAAATATGAATGTTGCTGTGTTGCAGAAAGTCTGCCAGGCCGAGGCACAGGACCAAACCTCGAGTGGGATTTCAGGCAGAAGGAGAAATGTGCGGGCGAGGAGTCGTTTGGACAGTTCTGGATCACCTGCAGCAAAAATCTATTCGACTGCTTCCCTGAGACTCAGCAGGAACAGAAAAACAAAGAGGCCGTTTCATGGGTCACTGTGTGAAGTATTTTCACTCTGATTATGCCGTGAGAAAGATTTCGACTTTATAAGATTCACTTCATAAATATTCTCTGTTTGTGGGGATGGACAGATTGAAACTAAAGTTGACTCATCTGGACAAAAAAGGCTTTCTGTTGCTTTTAACACATCGCTGCTCCAAAACCTGGATTTTTTTCATCACATTGGCCTTTTCATAATAAGAGAAAACATTCCTCGTCCTGTTGGGAACAATGAGTCTGGGAAAATAAATCCATGTTGTCAGAGCAAAGAAAAAGGAGAGCAGAAAATATTGTAACTTATGAAGTTGAACCATGAAAGAAATTCATCCCTCTTTCTCTTTGGTTTAGGAAATCAAAACGGTGAAGAGCACAAACCACATGATCTCCTGTCTTAAGTTATGAATTTAATGTTTCTGAAGTACTGCTTGCATATGTAGATTGTTGGTTCATCATCTGACATAGTTAAAGAGGGGTATTTATTATTATTATTATTATTATTATTATTAGTAGTAGTAGTAGTAGTAGTAGTAGTAGTAGTAGTAGTATCTATTTTCTTTTTTTTTTTCTTTTTTGTGTTTATTCTGTCCTTCTGGTCCCCCTGTAGTATCTTCACATGATTTACAGCTCAAAAGAATCCCTATTTTTCCTCTCTTTGGTGTTTAAAAAAAAAACCTTATTTCAGCCTCTCTCTGTCTCTGTAAGGCTCCCTGCTCCACAAACCCCCTTCCTTTTGATTGACCAGCCCTCAGAGGACTGTCAGGGGGCAGAGCTATGAGCAGACCTTGGTGTTTGAGACCCCCCCTCCGATGTTTCATGAACCAGTTAGAGATCCTTATCTAACGACCTCATCATTTCAGGAAGTCTCATGAAGATCTGATGAAGATGTGCTGAAGATGTGGTTCTGTTTTTAGAATGGAGGGTTTTGATCAGTTTACAGACCTATTCAGGGACTTGTACAACAAATGAATATGTAGAGGTTTGAAAATCTGTACACACTCACTCTGAACATCCAGCATTCGTACTTGAAATTATAGGTGAGCAGAATACCACCTCTTTAATGCTGCCGAGGCTTTTAGTATATTTAAACTAATACTTCTGAATATCTGTCATATACCTTTAATGTTCAGACTTAGGATAGGATAAAACAGCCAGTTTTCACGAAGCACACAATTTGTGTATGTCACCTAACAGCAGACGGACAAAGTGAGTGCCTGGCTGGTGAACACAGAGGAGCGTTCAGCAGCTACAGAGCCAGACCGTTCTCTCAGGAACCCGTGGAAAGCAGGCCAGAACTGAAGGGAGAGTAGAAATTGGACCATACTCGGACAAACATGATTTCAAATAAATGCTGATGTTGTTTTGTGCTTTTTGAATGTGTGAATAGACAAACTGTTGGCTGAGAAACTTGGGTCTAAATACTGATAATATGTCAGTGCTGTATTTGTTTCTCTGGTCCCTCGTGGCCCAAACAAACCAGACTGCAGGTTTACACTGAAACACTGAATACAAGTTTTAAATCACACTAAAGAGAAGAAGTTTGCATGTTTGGAACAATGTATAATGAGCAGGTTTAAATATAGGGTAAGAAATGCTAAGATAATAGACATGATGAACTTTATTTACTGTACAGACCTCACACGTCTTAAACCACACATTGTTTCCTTCCTTTTGGATCCGTTCCTTTTTCCTCCCTGTCTCTGGAATAACGATTTGTCACATCTCTGCTTTGTGCTGTGTGCTTTATCCACTGCAGGGATCACATGAGGATCGATATGGTGTGGATGTATTCGGGCCTTATTCACCAGGTTCTGTCTCCCCCAGCTTTGCTTGCATTAGGGTGAGCCTCTCCTCTTGTGCAGTGATCCCTACAGAGTGATTCACTGTCCCATCTCACTGCTACATCCTCCCAAATCCTTCTGTGTTGGCCCGATCTCAGCCCTCCTGAAACATTATCAGTCTGCAAGCATCCTGTTCACCATCTCAAGGAAACATTACATTTTCCCAGCTGTTGCTGTTTAAGGCACAGAAAAAAAAAAAAAAAAAAAAAAAAAACACTACCAGGAATGAAGTGCTGGCTATATGGGCAGGAACGGACTGCAGCGTGACAAGAACCACTGGAGGAGCCCTCGTGAGCTCTCAGTGTTTAGTTAGTCTGTGCGTGTGTGCGTGTGTTTGGGTGTGTGTGTGTGAGCGGTCACTTAGCACTGGCCTTCAGAGCAGCTTCCTTCCAGGCTGTAGCTCAGTATTAATGATGCTGGTGCAGGTTGAGCCTATCTATGGCGCTCATTTTACCTTTCCTGTCACAGCAGTGAGAGCGCCGTGTACGTGATGACTAATATACCAGAAGACGAACAGCAGGGTAATTACAGCATAATGAATGCACCTGTGTTTTACCTACAATGTCAGGGAGAAACACACAAGCAGTAAACCGCAGGAAGGCTGGTGTTTTTCAGCGTGCAGCCACTTTGTGTTTAAAAGCGTTCAGCCGGGCAGCTGTTGGTCAAAGCAGCATTTCTCAGCCTGCTGCCACAAGACTGCTACTCCCTCTAATGTATTGGCTCTTTTTTTGTATTGCAACCTTTAAGTATTGATGAAGAGGTTGTAAAAGGGTGACCAGAACCTGCAGCAATATAAGCAGAAGCAACACAGTTAAAGCATATTGACGAAGATGTTAAGTTTTATTTAAGGGCTCTGTCCTCTGGGTGTTCAGGTCACTGCGTTTAATAGAAGGTCCTTCATCCATACGCCACCACACTAATGTCCAACATAAACAGACTGCAGCTTTACTGGTAATTAAAAAAAGGTTAATTTAAATAAAACAGTAGAGGAACATTTCTCAGCTGAAAACAAATAAGAGACCATTTTAACTCTCAGGATCCTATTCCTGTCGACAGTATCAAAATACCTCTTATTTTTAAATGACTGGCATTAACTTACTGTTTGTCCAATCCAAAAACTGAAAAAAACAGGTGTAATCAATTTCAAAGTTTCCAAAGGTACCCAAATGTATCACACAAGTGATGTTAGCAACATGTCTAAACAGAGCAGAAAATACAGGAGAATTTAATCAACATTGCTTCGATTCTCATGCCTTCTTTGAAAATTTGCAGAAAATGAACCGTTTGCAGCAGCTAAATTCTCCAGAAAAACAGAAGATTTGATGGCTCTTACTGCTTTCGGCAAGCTATGAATGATTAACATACCTCGGATTCACATTGAATCCTTCGAATTTTGGTTCTGAAGGCATTGTCTTGCAGGCATAAAATTTGTGCTCAGAGCCGCTCAGCACTCTGTCTCATTATTGACAGAAACTCTTTTGCAGATCAGCATGTCTCTGCAATGTAGACTGTAAACTGTGTAAATAGCAGTGACAGTACTGACTGTAAGTAGTTGGTAAAAAGTAAATATCTTATAATAATGTTGTAATAATTATTTCATTCTGATGATGTTAAACTGCTCAGGAGACATTGTTCAGTTATCCTGAACCCACAGAGGAGCAGGACTTCATATTGCAGTGAAAAGTGAGACCACAGTGAGTAAAAAAATTCAAGACAACAAAATTTGTAGATTATTTGTATGTAGAGCCACCACCAATATTTCTCCGCTGTTCCTTATACGTGAGGCTACCTGAAAATGTGTTGTCTACACTAATTCCTTAGTTTTTCCATTTTCAAAAGGATAAAATCAGAGGAATTCTTTTTTTCCCCAAAGATTTATAACTTTTAAATTTTGTTACACCGCATAAAAAAATATTGAGCTACATCGGTCTATAGCCATGGCTGTCCTGAATCTATAGAGGTGCAGGGCTTCACTATGCTGAGAAAAAAATGAGACTACAGTGAATAAAAATGTGGCAGAAGCAAAAACGGCCAGAAACTGCTTGGGATCCCGAGGGTTAAACATGATGTGGCACTCAATCACTTAGGAGCATGAAGGCTCTATCCAGTTTCTTATCTCTGCTGATGGAGTTTCCGTCACGCGGTTGTTGAGTTTTTAAAAACTGAAATAAGTTCAAGCAGCCTTGTGTTTTTTTAAGACTGTATTATAGAATAGAATAGAATAGAATAGAATAGAATAGAATAGAATAGAATAGAATAGAATGGAAATTCAGAATTAAATTATTCAGCATTGTCTTTGACTTAAGCTTTAAACATCTAAACGTTAATTCATTTATGAAGTTAGAAGATAGCACCAACCAAATCTGTAGAACTGCTGCTTATAATCTAAAAACTGTTCTTTAAGGTGGCAGCATATAAAGCCTTAATGATCCAATAGCTGCAAACCAAGAACCTGTACACAGCTACACAAAGAGCCAAGTCCCTGTGGCTTCTTAAATCGATGCATATTTTATTTTAGTGCAGACACTGCAGCCGCAGTCACCATCACGGGAGGGCTGAGATGGTGAGATATGGACATTTTGTGGCCTCCTGTGAACATTTCACAGCATAATTTGCTGCAAACATATAGATCTTACAGAAGGAAGTCACTGTATGCAACCTTTGTTCCTATGGATCAGTCTAATAGAGGCAGAGTTAGCATCATTACCCCTGAGGACAGTCCCTGCTCCTGCACCGAGACACCGCTGAGTGTGTCTCTGCACCAGGAGCAGTCTGCTATTCATGTTTACACTCCCAATGATTTAATCCACGTCAATAAAAAGTGATTTCTTTTCTCTCAATCTATTTTCAATCCACTCAGCTGCTGCTCTGCCATCTCTCTCTTTGTCCGATACACTGCAGCTAATCCATGTTTGTTAGAATCAGGGACGACTGACGCGCCTGTTTGTGTGTGGCTGTAGGATTAAAGAGGCACACATCAGGGCTTGAAGCAGGCAGGAATATGCATAGTGCTTACACATATAATCCATGAATGTAGACTTTAATGTTGGCTGTCAGTTTGTCTCCTCTGTACGCTGTAAACACTAAATGACTGAAGAGAGATAATTTTAACCGTGGCCTCTTTTCGCACAGTTGTAGATTAATGACAAACAGCACTTTGGGCTTTTTGTCTGTAAATTCAGCATGAATCACTTTTTATTTAATTAGGATGTTGATTTAAGAACACGTTTCATTTGAGGAGCCTTTGTGTCAGTTTTCCATCAGGGCGTACAAACAGCATGTTTAAAAGATGATGACAAATAGACCTTCAGACCTTCAGCTTTCTTTTTATAACCCAAAATAATTTTAGATCACAAACACCACAGAAACTTCAAGACGTCACTAAGTGTTTATTATATATATTTTTTTACATTAAAGCTCAGGTTGTTGGTTCACAGTGCTGAAAGTAAAGCATGGTTTATACTCTGATGATTTGAACACACTAAGTATAAACCAGACTTAAACCTTAATGGGTCAGGACATCCTGTCCCTCCTGTTATCTGTGCTAACTGGTTCTATTAGGGCGAGGTCACACTGGCCAAACGTTCTGTGCCCAAGCACAGTTCAGCCCTGAAGTCCAGTTGGTCTGACCAGTTTGACTGCAAGTGCACCATGCTTGGGCATGGTACACTTCTCCTCTTTGAGCATGAGCACAAGCTTCTGCAACCGCTCTTCTCAACAGTTATTTTAAACAATGCCAATGTTAAAGAGCTGCGTCAGACCAAAACAACTTAACATGAGCCAAAAAGTCACTAAAGTTGTAATCCTGCTCTCTCTCTCTCTCTCATTGTGCTGATTCTGATGAGACCGCATGTAAACAGATGCTTCATGGTGATGTAGGCGGGCCATGCATATGCCTAAAGTCTGGTTCATGTTGGAGTAGTGTGACTGCGGACCATATCGCCCAGCTGAGGAGCTGCGCTGCAGGGGGGCAATCGTGCTTGAGTTCAGCATGGTACAAATGGCCAGTGTGACCATGCTCTTGGTTTATTTTCAACAGCACAGCTGGAATGGTTTTACCTCAGTTTTACCTTTTATAACTCGTGTCTCACTTCTGAAAAGACAAACAGCTGATCACAGTTCAGAGCTTTTTGGTGGGCCCGAAGAGGCTGACTCTCTGGACCCATGTCCCAGAGGTTTGTCCAAAGCCATGTGTAACATGCATACATTTATACACAGCGTTTGCAGTGAAGTAAGTCTTGTGCTGTGATATTTCTCCTCTGTCTGTTTCTCTCCTGGCTGTGACATCCCTGCAGCATGCGTTCGATCCTCTTCAGCCTCCTCAGCTGCTCTCAGCTTCCTGTGATTGCTTTAGATCGGCTGGAAACTAGCAGGACGCACTGACTGAGGACTGACCTTGTGCAGGACGATCTTTCAAAGTTATCGAGCCGGGCTGATTATGACAGCTGAGAAATGCTGGGCTGGAGCGCAGGGGATACATCACCAGCTAAAATTGTCTCCATATTGACCTCTTTGAAAAGAATGAACTCGTTCTCGCAGTGACTGGGCGGAGATCCTGAGAGCCGGGGAGGGACTGGAGAGCACCCAGAAGCAGCAGCGGAGTGTGGTTAGTGGGTATTCAGGCCATTGAAAGAGGCTGGCTAATGGTTGTTGATCATGTTGTTAATTATTACTGTATTTATCAAATATGTGATAAATGTGATGAATCATGTTGTCTTTATTACACCCATTCTCAGCTGTTGGCCTCATTGTTTCAGTGGTGATTTCCACAGTGTCAACTGGATGCTCTTTGTTGGGAGAAAGTGAGCGATATGAACATGTGTGACAGTTATGACTCATTATATGTACTTATTTATTTGCACATATATGAAGTTTGTGAAGACAACTCAAGAAGAATTCATTTATAGCAATGAAAGAAATCAAAAAGAGCGAAAAAATCATTAGAAGCTCAGCGCTGACATAATCCAGAGTCAGAATTCAGAGGTCTGAACTCTTCCAGCTCCATTCATAAAGTCCAGGACCTATAAACCTGCACTGACTGACAGGGGTCTGAATCTGGTTTATAGTCACATAATGTATTTTAGTGCCACATCAGACTGACAGTGAAGAAAGTTTTGGATGTGAAGAACTGAAAACATACAAATGAGCAGCTTCACAGATTTCTAAAGTAGATGTTTTTTTTAATTTCTTTGTTTGTTTCTTTGTTTTACTCTCTGAATGGTTTGAAGATTATTCACACGCTGCTTTTGTGACCCAGGTACAGATACATTATGCAGGCTTGTGTTTCCAATCACACAGAGTTTCTGTCTCCTGTGCTTTAAGCTGAATATCCTTCTGTTTTGATCTCTAAAGCTATATTTCTAGGGCAAGCTCTCGTCTTCCTGGTCGCTCCACTGCCCTGCTGACAGGAGCAGCTGAAGACTTTCTGTCCTGGCGCTCTGCTGTGCCGCCGACATGTTGTTTTTCTGCACTAATAACTTTTATTAAACAGAACCTGAAGTCATTGGATGGAGCAGAGGTAGCAGACAGAGACACTCTTCCTCTTGGGGAGGGCGAGACGGATTGTGATTCTTCTGATTGAAATTGTAAGTAAATAAAAACCTAAAAGTTCAAATGAAAGTTCACTGGATAAGAAGTTTGATTTTGATGTTCTTCATTTCTGGGGTTATTGTCTTCAGACAGAAGTTTGAAGAAATCAAAGCTTCAGGACCTTCATTAGAAGCTAAGAGACCTGCTCAGCCAGCCTCCTCTCTCAGCTGCCTGATACCAAGCCCCAAACCTGAGGGGGACAGAGCTTTCTGAAACTGGTCTACTTTCACAGTTTATCTTGTTTTAAAAGTCAACTGTTTTAATGTTGTTTCAGAGTCTGACTTCCTGTCTTTCATTTAGTTCTCTGACCACTTCTTCTTCTCAGCATCTCTTTTTAGCGTGTTGTTGTATCTTCATAGGATTGAACATCCGAACAAGGACCAAACAATACCTTCAGATGAGGTTTATTCCTCAGTACATCACTTCTGTGCAGAGCAACACAAACTCTGGCAGAAGAGGATGTTTCTTCGACCACTCATGATGAAGAAGAGTTTTATTTCAGCTCTGGTTTCAATGTAAGCACAGAAACCATGGAGGTCCTGAAAGCAGTCAGTCAGCACAAAGAGAGAGAGAGAGGATGATCACAGCCAGAGACGTGCCAAGTAGGAAACATATGTTCAGCTCATCTGAAGAGTAAATGGGCTCAGTAAAGACTCCTTTTCTTATTTATACACTTCTCCACTGAGTGCAAATCCATACCTCCCTCATATTTGGGCCAACTTTATCATGTCTAATAAAGCGTGCCAAACTCATTAACAGCTTCAGTGAATTAAACATCCAGGAGGCACCAAACAAAGGTGCTGACTTCACTCTGTTTTACCCTTAAACTCACATCGTGTTCAGATCCAAGGGAAGATACTGAGCCCTCAGTGAGCTCTGCAGAGACCAGAGGCCTCCAGAAGAGTACAGAGTCCTTCAGAAGAGCGCAGAGCCTTCCGGGAGAGTCCAGAGTCCTCCAGAAGAGTCCTGCAGAGGGTCCCAGACGAGTCCTCCAGAGGACTCCATAGTCCTCCAGAACAGTCCTATAGAGGGATCCAAAAGAGTCCTCTAGAAGGGTCCAGAGGGGTACAGAGTCCACAAGAAGGGCCCAGAGTCCACAAAAAGAGTCCTCCAGAAGGGTCCAGAGTCCTCCACAAGGTTCCAGTTCCAAAGGGTGCATCTGCAGTGACCTTGACTCCAGACTGACCCGTGTTTCTAGCCCTACAGGAACACATTAGAGGCCCAACATTAAAAAATGATGGTGTCACCTTGAAACTTGGAGATGCTGACTGACTCACACAAACTCAGACTCCAGGTTTCACTCTTTGAAATCTGCAGAAATTGGCACATTTTGTTGGATTTAAATCTCTTTGGATATTGTCACTAACTCATGGGAGAATTAAAGGCATATATCAGCACAGACAAGTAAACAGATGAATTTTTTAAGTCTGAATTTTGTAAATCTGAAAGTGTGCTGGCACTAGTGTTGGTTTAAAGCCAGTAACCAACTGTTTCAGGCTTGTCAGGTGGCCAACTGCTTAAAAATAATTGAGGTTCCATTGGCATTAAACAATAAACTAACAGCATGCAAACAGGCATTTTTGGGATCGTGTGTTTCCGTCTCTGTAGCAGTTCTTCCTCTCCACCTTCAGCTCCACTAAATTAATGGTATCTTCCATCCCGTTTGTTGCTTTGGCAGCTACTCTAAGCGCCTGAGGGCAAATAACTCCACAGTGGGCTGATGAGGAACTCGAAAGGTATAGAAGAGCTTCTTTTCTTTCTCAGTTGGTTATTCAAGATATTTTGTAAATATTACACATTTAAAGCAATACAGTGCACGGAAAAACTCTAATAGATAGAAGGATAAGATCCTTTCTTTCAGATATGATTCACTTCACAGAATCCCATAATAGACACCTTGTTTAAAGCACCCAGAGTGACTCATTGTTTTCTTCTTTAGTAAATGGCGAAGGTTTCACTGACATCTGACGTGACAAGTAAAATACAGCTGCTGTGAACTCACTCACTGCAATATCCAATGATCTCTGGGACTGAATTTCCATAACAATCTTAAATAACTAGTGGGAAAGATTGGTTGATTATTGTGCTCAACCTGCATTGACAGGCAGCCATGTTATTTAGTCTGTTTCTTTAGAGTTTAAAGATTACCTTTCACTGACACCTCAATATCTGACAGCTCCTTCGAATCTCTTAAATCTGACTTTTTCTTTTCAGAGCAGCATTTTAAGTTGAACTTGTTTGGACTGAATAAAGTGAATGTAGCATAAAGACATTTAGGAACCATAAAAACATGCTGAAGAGTTAAAGGCAGGCTTTAGTCTTCACTGTCACTTTAGGATCTCTGCCCATGGGATGCTCAGCAATTAGCCAATCAGAAAGCAGGAAACTGAATAAAGCTGAAGCTCGTTGTGCGTTTTGTTCTCTTTACTGACTCATTTATTTATTTATTTATTTATTTATTTATTTATTTATTTATTTATTTATTTTGTAGGTTTTATTTTTCCAGAACAAAGTTTGATCTTTATTTTGGTGTGGATGTAAACAGATGAGCCCGTCCAGACGCCGAGCTTCAGTGTCTCATAAATAACTCAGGTGTCAATGGTAAGGTTTATTTTATACCCAGTCTGTACCAGCTCTATATCTGCTCTGTACCAGCTTTGTTCCTGCTCTGTATCCACTCTGTATCGGCTCTGTTTGGATCACATGCATGAAAACATTTTGATTCGCTCCTATTCCTCACCCTTTTCAAAGTATAAGCCTGATTCCTCTAGGGATAAATGGGTCATTTTTTACATACTGTATGCTTTTGTTTTGAAGAATTGTATTTGATGTATTTTTGAAAAAAAAAAAAAAAAAAAAAAAAAAAAAAAACTTCTGTTCTTGTAATTTCCTGTTAACTTGAGTGTGAATATTTGTTGAAAAAGGTGTTTTATACCACGCTGGCTTCATGTTTAATTGGAAGAAGTTCGTTTCATTCAGAAGATCTCCTTTGATGGCTGACATCAGATGTCTCAGTTCAAATCCTGCACATTTGAGCCATTACCATGAAAGCTCAGATATCTGATTCATCCTGTCATTATTATGCTGAATTATAAAAATTCCTTTAACATGACGGAAAGCAGTAATGTTGAGCTAACTGATGCTGAGTGCCCTGTGGTCCTGAGGCTTATGTTCCCATTTCACTCCACATAAGAGTCTGAGTGAATCTAAAAGAGGCAGCTCTTAAATCCCAGGTCAGGAGCAGTTTCAGATTGCTCCGCGTGGTGAGAAAGGCGTGATCAGGACAAGTTAAATTTGATTTGTGATCAGTGAAGCAGGCAAGTGTGTTCAATTAAATATTTTACTTTGACTTGTTTCTCAGAAATGTAGTCCCGGGGCTGCAGGCCGTCAGCGAGCAGAGCCGTCTGCAGAAAGAGTCTGATAATGAGAAGGAAAGGCTTTCTTTATGTCTTCTCATTCTGCAGATGAATGTTTGAAATGTTTCTGCTCTATCAGCAATGAATTATTGGTCTGATCTCAGGCTGAGAGAAGCTCCTCTTAAAGATGTAAAAATATCTGAGCGGTGAGACGAGAGCGTCAGGATCCAGCAACAACGAAGAGGACAGACTCATGGAAAACAATTCAACAGTTTGGTTCAACTAGCGGCTGATTTCACATCTTTGGCTTGGACATGTAGATGCAGAGCCCACACACTGCCAGTAAAACCATTTAGAATAACAATTTATTATGCAAATACATCTCCAGATGGCCTGAGATCTTCCTCTGTTTGAGTCCAACATCACACCGACGTTGAACCCTATGGAGACGTGTCTGAAAGAATGAGTCATCCAACAGGCTCCATGGAGTTTCTTAGACTGGGGCTGAGTTTAGTTTGTACTTCCTGTATCTGTACTGACCTGAAGTACAAATTTGGAAAGCCCATGCTTTCCAAGTCAGTACTTTAAATATCAGACATCCACTTACCCATGAAATACACATCTGGTATCTGAGTGTAAACTGGCCAAAGAAAAGCCAAACTGTGACTGAACGAACGTTGAGTTGAGCTGGAGAAACAGCTCAAGTGTGTGTGGCAGAGATCTGCTTCATGCAATTGTTCTGATTCCCTTTCTGCAGCCAGCACACGATGAGATCTGGCTCTGGAATAAGGACAGCAGCCCGAAAAACAAACACTCATCACCCAGAAACAGGAGAATCATTTTTAAAGCTAGACAGAGAAGCATCGTAAGAGTAAAGGAAGGAAATAGCTCAGTCAGAATTTAACAAACAGGTCTGAGAAGCCCTTTTTCAATGCAGACGCCTGCGCATTTATCCTGACATGCACCTCCTTCCAAACGTTACATCAAACTCACAACACAAGCCCTGTGATTGGTCGGCATCCTCCTTGGTCCACCAGGTCTGATGGTCTCCCCTACCAGAAACCAACATGCTGAACGAGAAGCTCCAAAATATGACAGATTAATCCAGAGAGTGATTCCACAGAGGTCAGGTCTGTTTTAATGAATAAAAGTAATGTCAGTGAGTATGAAAGGGGTGGATGACTGACTAATGGGTTGACATCATGTGTGGAAGATTCAGGAAGTTTAGTTCTTAGCTGTTTGTCAGTCTGAAACAGTTTCAATGTCACTGTTTGACGATCACGTCTGGCACTTTATCTCCTCTGATTGAAAAAATAAATAAATAAATAACATTTGGGCCTGCAGAGGATAGTGTTCAGTTTTATTTTTAGCTTTAATTTGTCCTGAATATCCTGAAAGAACTGGACTTGAATGCTTTCCGTTTTTAATTCTCTCTGATTTGAAAGGCTTTGAATGAATGTGTTCATTAGCATTTCATACTGCAACCAGTGCTGCCCCTGGAGGCTCTTAAGGTGCTTCTGTACACAGACTCATTATTTGCTCCTTGTCAACAGAGACTTCATTAAAAAAAAACCTAATTAGAGATTTTAATTAGAGTCCTAGGATTATAGTTTTATATTATTAATATAATATTCACAACCGTGTATGACTCTCTGACTCACCTTTGGCCCTGGTCACAACGTCTCATCTCAGACTCCATCCAGCGAACAGATGTTTCAAAAAATTGTTTACCTTCAAAAAACTAATTCAGACAAAAGCTGCATGTCTGTGTCCTGTTTCTTTAAATTAAACCCACTGCCCCCCCCCCCCCCCACACACACACACACACCATAGCAGTAATGACTCCAGCTCACCAACCTGTTCAAAGTGAGATGTCTTTATTTGTTCAGTTTATATTTGTCCCTTTAAAAGGTGGTAAAAAAAATAAATAAAAATAAAAAAAAAATAAAAAATGAGCAGCTGGTAGAGACAGGCCCCACCCCCTGACCTCTGACTCTGCCACTCAACTCAGCCCAGCTTTAGCCGCATGATTGTGACTGAGACATCTTAACAGCATGTGAAAAAGGAATAACTCTGACAGAAAAGTTTGTTTTATGAAGCCAGAAAATCTCAGAAATAAATTAACATGTGTGTGCGTGTTTGTGTTTGTGTGTGTGTGTGTGTGTGTGTGTGTGTGCGTGTGCGTGTGTCCATGTCCTTGCCCATGACAAACATTGCAAAGTGTGATAACAGTAGTTTGGCTAATCTCCTGCAGCACAGCGTTCCGATTTCAGTGAGCTGCCTTCATTAGCCGCTCGTGTAAAGCTAACGTTGATCCTTCAGAGCTGAGTTTCACTGATTTCTGATCATTGCATATCTCTGACAACACTACACTGAAGGCTTGATATAACAGAG
The DNA here is from genome assembly GCA_030710495.1 of Labroides dimidiatus. Classification (NCBI taxonomy): domain Eukaryota; kingdom Metazoa; phylum Chordata; class Actinopteri; order Labriformes; family Labridae; genus Labroides; species Labroides dimidiatus. The sequence continues at coordinate 12,134,667 of CM061163.1, forward strand.
TTACTTCCCTGTGAATTATGAAATCACAGGGTGTGTGTTTTTAGCTGATGATGGCAGAGAAACAGCTCGTTGTCTTTCACTGGATGGGGACTGGAACTAAAGTTCACCAGGTTGCTGTTCAAACCTGTGTTCAGCTTGGAGTCTGACTGTGCTTCTTGCCTCTTTTCTTTCGCATAAATATGTTTTTGCCTCATGTAAAGCTATCCATTCAGTCTTTCTCCTCTCTGTTCAGAAACTTCATAATGCTGTATTGAATTCTTCGGACTATGCAGAGGCATGGATGGCACAATGGATCAGTGGTGAAGGGAAGCAGCAAGGTCAACATCCCCTCAGCCTCAAAGCAGACTGATTCACCGCACGCTGTTACTGGAGGGTCTGAAATAATACCCAGAATTCAGAGAGAACTGGTAGAGAGGCTCACAGAAGTTTATCAGCAGACACAGGGAGCGGCGTTGTGTCCACTGCTGCTAACATGAGTGTGAGACAGTCAGCGGATGGCTGTAACCACTAATTTCCCCTATCGTGCCACGGCTGTGTCGGCTTCTAACGTGATGAAACCAGCCGAGTGCAGAGCACTGTATCACAGTGGCAGTGTGCCAGAGATAACAGTGTGAGGCCAGCTGAGACGCTTACCCCTGCTGCAGAATCTCTTAAGAGAAGTCAAACACACCCTGCAATTCTGCACGGAGACAGCCAGCCAGGCTGATAACGGCTGAGGGTTTAATGCTGCTGCATATTTTAGTAGAGAAACTGAAGAATTAAGCAGCTGAGGATGAGGACGCCCGGGGTGTCAGGGCCGGGCTGGCCTGTGGTGAGTCCAGGTCCAGGTGGCTTTGCCCTGAGGCGTACAGAGCATCCAGCTGGTTACATGAACTGATAAGTTTTCTGACCCACAGCATTATTTCACCAACATAGAAAAACAGGACGTGACTTCATGTTTTTTGAGCAGTCCACATTGCTCTCTTGTTGTTGTACTGAGCTCCTCTTCAGGCAACCTAATTCACTGTGGGGAATCTCATTTCTGTTAGATACAAAGAGAAGTTTTAAAAATAAGAAAGTTATGGCAAAGTTTTGATTCATCAAATAGAAGTAATTTATAAAGTCTAAACACAAGAAGAAATGACGTCTATAAGAGATAAAACTTGACACACTTGAACCCCCCTCTATGTTTTTGCATCTTACCTGCTGTCTACAACCAGCCAATCACAGTCCTGAACCTGATTTATGTGGCATTAAGTGGGGTACACACACAACAATTGTCTGCCCTTTTTTTTGTCCCGATCCTTCCTGACCAAGTACGGACAACGTCCGATTATCTTAAGTCTTATATGAGTGTCCTATCAGATTATCTTGTGGTCTGAGGTGTGTTAAGATCGAATGTGTCCCAATAATCGGTTTTGAAACAGGTCGGGCCGACAATGGTAGATAAAAAAAATAAATCATGTGTGTGGAGAAAGCCGACAAGTCCTAAGTCATGACTTCATGAGCTGTGACATAAAATAAAATGTAGCCAATCAGGAGGCAAGCTGACTGAGTAACGAGGAAGCAGATGTAAACAAATCAAGCATGGCTAACCTGACATGGAAAGTTCTTGAGAAGTCTGTGTTCCCGTCTCCAGGATTTTTTCCTGTCTTTTCTTGTTTTTGATTTGGGAATTTTCTGTTAAAAATAGTCTCAAGATCACCATCTTTACCTCTTCTCTGTCCTCTTCCATGTTGCATTTGGTGTTAGCCGGTTGCTGCTATCTGTTGCAATGTTTCTTCTTCTTCGGTTTTGTAGATCACATCTGGTCATGCATGTCTTGAAGGACTAGATTCTCGATCAGTGGTGAGACAGAATCGTTGTGTGTGTGGTGAGCACACCACACACACAACGATCAAAACAATTTGTCTGATTTTTTTTATCTTCATGTGTGGATTCTCTAACAGATAAAGAAAAATCGCTTAAGATTTAGAAAATTCTTAAGTGTGTACCCCCCTTTATAGGAAAGTGTGGTCTATATGTTGATGTCTTCACTGCTAAATATGTTGATATATTCCCATTGCAGTGTGATATGTTCCTCATGTTCTTCATGTATGTCCTTAGATCACATACTCCAGCTCTGCTACACCTGTGCGCCTTTTAATTAAGCAATCAATTCTGCCTGAAACCACTCTGTAATGAATGACTTGCTATTTTTCTTCTGAAGGCATGATTATGCAAGTGTGGCTTCAATCACTGCGCGCTCTTTGCTTTGCTGATGCTTCATTTGTATGCAGCCACTTCCATCGCTTGGCCCTAGGAGAGCAGAGGTCCATATAATAGTTATTCCAAGAGCTCTGCTTTGAATATTTCAAAGGGATGCAGCACAACTCGGAGAAAATTCAGATCAGTACAGATGGATTAATCAATGCTTTGGTATTTCACAAAGGAAGCCTGCATTAAGTTCAAAGAGTGGGACTTGTTAGCCAAACACACATGGGGGATGCTTTATTATCTCCTACAGAGCTGCCGCAGTTCATGCTTCACTTATTGACATCTTCACGCACTCCTCTGTATGGATCTGTGTAAAACTTGGGGTTTTAATTAAACAAAAGTTGTAATAAAAGCAGCTCATGCTACGGATCTGTGCCGCCCTTCTGTGCCAAATACTTGGGCGACAGAGCCGGTACTAAAAATACAGACATAAGGGCGTGTGTCTCCACTCATATGTACCATCCTTTGAGACTTACCTCGCAGCGCTTAACTGAGATCTCCTGCTTAATGATGTGTCTAATGTGTTGTCAGAGGAATTGTCTGGAAAGTGTGAGATCTGGCTTTTCCCCTGTCGCCTGTGCAAGATTAGATCTGTTAATTGCTCTAATAAGAAGTGGTTCTTACATCTCTCTGACATATGCACGGGGCCATTAAATCTGAATGCATGGTCCCGTGTCTGGAGATTTTGAATGTTTTTGTGGAAAAGAATCAGGCCTCATTTACTAATATCTGCTTATACCGTCTCTCAGGGCTGACACACACTGAAAGATTCTGTGTTAGATTTTAAATAAGCGAGACTCCAAGAAATTATAGATTCAACAGTTTTATTCATTCATTGAATCATCATTTCCTGGGTCACTCAGTCATTTGTTACGCTGGTCTTCCTGGACTCCTTTTTAATTAGTGTTTCTGTGTTTGAGTCTCTTTGTTTTCTCCTTTCATCTCATGTGGTTTTAAAAGGTTAAGAAAAGGTTTGTACTTTTGGCTAATTTACTAAAACAGTCACATGACCAGTAATTAGGCTAACCCACATGGAATGAGCCAAGTGTGGATGCTCTTAGTTTCAATTTGACCTTCTTTAGGAGGAAGCCGTGAGTACAGGCTGCCCGTCAGACCAAGTTGCGTCTTTCAGGAGACTTTTGGAAGCATAAAGCTGAACTTTCCTTTTGAATGATGGTAAATGAGTGTGTTCAGTCTAAGAAGTGACTGATCTGTGTATCAAACTGGAGGATTATGTCTGAGGGAATCTTTTCATTTCATTGATCTGCATCGCTCCCCGTTATACCCCCGTACATTTTTGTCTGGCCCTTCTGAAGTCTGAGGCTCAGGCTGAAGGAGGGGCTTCATTTCTAACACCAATCACACTCAGTTTCAGGTGAATATCTGCAGTTTGTCAGGTAACTTTAAGTCTGGGGTTGTGTATAAGAAATGAGATCAGATTACAAATGTCAGTCACTGTCAGAGCTGCTGAGGGATCTGAGGAGGCAGAAAATGACATTTTACTTCATATCACTTATTGTCTTCTGTCGGGCATTTCGACACCACGCAGAAGCAGTTTTTATTTTTGATCAGAGTTTTACCTCTGGGGTTTTCTTGCTACAACATTTTGATTAATTTGACCTTTTCAAACTCTTCCCCATCTGAAAGGGGAGGTGATTTTCTCTACCTTATCTTGAACTCATTGTGTGAAAACCTCTGCCTCTAATTCCTCATAACTCAGGAGAAATAAATCCCCACAAGACTTTCTATTAGAATAAAACTATGAATTTCTTTCCATATCAAGTGTGAATCATGTGGATTGAAGTCATTTCAAAGGATATGACAGCTTTAGAAGTTATGAACCCCCCCCAAACAAGATTGTGGTGTACCTCGGGCACAGAGTCCGATTTAGTACTCCACACACGTCATACTGGAGCACAACAAGGCTGCCGATCCTGAATGCTTAATTTGCGGCCAGTGGGATGCTTTATCCAGAGATATAAACAAGTGCAGGCCCTATTGCATGCACCGTCATGTGGGGCGTGCGTGGCCTGAATAGTTAAAGAGTGAACGGAGCCTCCTTGTTAACCCCCAGAGCCAGATCCCAAGCATTCATTCAAGAAGACTCCAGACCTTGAACATCAAGTTGTGCATAGCAATTGAAATCATAACTCCAAGGATCTGGGCAGGAGCAACGCTGCGAGTTTTTCATTATCTTTGGCTCTCGGCATCACAGCAACAATGCTCCGTGAATGCAAATGGGCCAGACTGAAATGGAAAGGCACAATTAATACGAAGTTTCATATCAGCCTCCACTTAGAAATGATATCCTGCATTTAGAAACATGAACTGCTGATGAAAAGCTCTGATGAAGGCTTTTTGTTTCGGTGCATTTGGGCCTCAAGCAAGAAGAAAAGAAACCTGTCTGCAAAGATTTTAAAAACATTTAATTTAAATCTTTCGTATTGGTATTACAATAAACACATATACATACATGTGCTCAGAAAAGCCTTTTAAAGCAGGCGTCCTTCCTTTGATTGCAAACATGACACACGTGTTAACCTTTTACCAGCAAACAGATTTACTCTGTGTTGTGCTCTTACTTGTTTGCAGAGTTAAGACTGAACCGCTGTTCTGAGGGAAGAATAGGAGCATGAGGCCTAAAAATGCCTCTCAGAGAGTGGGAGGACTTCCTGTAATCAATTTAAAACTGTGGAAACTGATAAAAGATGGGAACAGACAGCTTTTTCTTTCTTTCTTTTCTTTAATGAGAGGGGGAAGGAGCTCTGGGTCATTAAAACAGGGTAAGATCACAACTTGTCCCATAACTACCTGCTAACCTGAAGTTATCACTAACACATCCTCATGTGAGAATAATAATAATCATGTTTGTCATTTCTGACAAACCTTAGTCTGAATCATCAGTCTTCATTCTGATGATCTTGTTTTCCCTGTTAAACAGCTAAAACGTCCTCACATGAGCTTTCAGCTATAAGGAGACATCTTCAGAGCGGGAAAACCAGGAACTATTTTTAAGAGGAGGCCAGAACAGACCTGTCATCAAAGCACTTGTGAGAACAGAACAGATCCAAAGTTTTCTTTCATTCAAACAGGATGATTAAGTGTAGCAGTTTTTGTTTCTGGGTCATTCTGTCCCACAAATGAGGACAAGCAGAAGTTTTCAATTACAGAGCATTTTGTCTTTTCTTTTAAGCCGTCACAGAGAGACATTTCTTCAGTCCAAATAACACTGAATTATTTAGCCTCCCGTTCACATGGACTGAGCACTTCATGGTTTCTTTCAGCATGTGACGCTGAGGCCATTTTAAAGTCGTCCCTGGTGGTTTCTATCATCTGTATGCAACAGATTCAACATGCTGTGATTCACAGAGCATGCTCAAGGGGTCAAACGCTTCATAAACTGTGCTGTAGAGCAAGTGGCGTCACCGTATGCCCGTGTTGTTTGATTTAAATGATCCATTAGGTATTCATGCAGAGCAAACAGGCCCTTCAAGCTGCACAGAGAGAGGAAATAAGTGTTCAAACTTTCCAGAGACCGAAAAAAGAGCAAATCTGTAAAGTCTGTTCCTATAAGTTTTCCCCACAGTCCAGATGTCTGGACGTGGCCCTGCTCTCTGTAACATTAAACCCAGGTCCAACACTACCCGAACGCTGATGACAGCGGCGTCTGTTGTGTGGTTTGGCTCTGAAATGTTTCCTGCTCGTAGTAGCGTGAGCAGTTTTTCAATCCAATCAGACCTCACCCTCTAATTTTAGTAATCAGCACGCCTTCAACCAGACGCTGAACAGCTAATCAGCTGCTGTTGAATTTGGCTGGAATCGAAACCTGCATATCTTCCAGGGCACAGAAACGGACAGCAGCAGCTCAGAGGAAACATGGCAGCACCCTGCTGATGTTCGCCCTATCCATGCTCAGCAGACACACTGAATGTTAAAGGAGCATGTTAAAAAATAATTACTGGGCTGCCTCTGTGTGTCCTGATAGCGCTGTCTCTTTTGATGATGCATTAAAATTCAACCAACCTCTGTGTGTGGGAGAAAGATGTGCAGATTCACAGTGAGGAAACTTTATTGTCCAGCACAATGTGATAAAAAAAAATGCACACAACAGTGAAAATGAAAGGCATGAAAGAATAATGTCCTAACTAAAGGCTTCCAATGGTGCAGCGGGAGGTTTTACTGCTGCTTTACTGGAGAAAAGATTTCACAGATTTATTAGCATGCAGATCTGGGAAACAACATCTGGTAAAATCAGATGTTGCAGGGTTTTGGGTGCAAAAATAAATCTGTACAATACTCCCAAGTCTCAGTCTGAGCCCACATAAAGAGCTCCATATTCAGCCTGTGGGGTGAATCCTGAGGAGGCGGCTCATCCCCGTGTGTGAGTCTGAGGCTGGGAGCAGCGTGGTGGGCTGTGTGCTCAGAGAGCCTTAAAAGTGGAGCTCCACAGGTGATGGAAGTGTTGAAGGCGTTGTTATCGTCGCTGTCGGCTATAAAAAGCTTTATTGCTCCCACTCCTTCACAATTGTTGAACTGATACCTGCTGTACTCCATTTTTTCCCCACTTTAGGTGCTCGTAACTGTACGAGGAAAAAAAAAAATCAGAAAGCAAAGATGTTTCAGCTCACCTCAGAGCGAAGGCAGTTTGAGTCATAAAACAAGCTTTGTGATTGGTCAGCTTCATGTTTAAACACCTGAAGCTGAACTGATGTCTTCTTTTGACTGTTCAGATTTCCTAAATCACTGTGATAATGCAACTTAATGCTCATCAGTTTCTTTGTTGTGTAAATGTGACGTTTAAATTCAGCCTGAAACAACTCAAAGTGGTTCTAGCCTGGTGGACCTCAGCTGAGCTGGACTAGCGGTCTCTGAGATCCTCCAGGAAGCCCAGATGGCCCATCAGTTCCTGCTCAAACAACAGCTCAAAAATGGCGATCTAATGTTTGTTTCCAGTTGCTTTAGATGTTGAAACTCCAACAAAGCAGTCTGTGTTTTAAAATGATTCCTTCATCGTGCATGAGTCCTGACTCTTCAGTGACATGAAGAAGGACCCTTCACAAGCTGTGTGAAGACATGTTGCTTCAAATGATGCATTAACTCCCAGAGAACTGAAGACCTCACATCAAAGACCCATCAGGAGGATGAACTCATAATTATCTAAAAACAAAACCACAGATCGCTGCAGCCCGTGGCTGATCAGCAGGAAACTTGTCGGTGCCTTGGTGCTGTGAGACAGCAGAATAATTTGTAGGGAGAGACATCACTTATCTCAGGTGCCCTGCTGTCCATAAAGAGCAAGTAATTCATTAGTGTCAAAGTACAGAGCCCTGAGTGCTAATGTGAGGACAGCATCACTATGCAAGAACAAAGTGGAGAGCAAATATCCTGCAACACTGCCATGATGCTTAAACAGAGTTTTATGACTCAGCGTTTCCCTCAAACCCTGCAATTAACATCTGTTTCTCAGGACTAATGCACGCTGCTGTGATCTGACGTCTCCTCTGTGTCGCTGATGAAAATACGTATTTGTCGGAAATCTAACATCAGGGACGTGGTCCTGAGAAGTCTCCTGATATGAGACAGAGTCTGACAGGCATGTAAAATATCTGTTTACATCTCCCCATGTGACCACATGAATAACCGTGTCACATATACATCACCACCATCCTCATGACATTAGAGTAACAGCAGGTTGTGTGTGAGGGTTACACACACGGCTCTGCTCAGAGCCTTCAGTGCGTTTGAATGACGTCAGAAACCAGAGATGGAAAAATCTGTTTTTGCTGCAGTCTGAGGGAAAACGTATTCAACCGGTATAAAAAGGAGAAAAGGAAAGAAAAAAAAAGGCCTAACAGCATCTGACTGTGTGAGCTTTCAGTCAGCGTGGATTAGATTTATCACTTTCTTGTCCCTACACCTTGTTGATGCCTCCAGAGAACAGCTACATTGGTACGGGAGGGGAGGTAAGCTGTGACTATGACATCTTTCTTGGTGCATTATCTTCACACTCAATCTCCTTGGGGTAGATGGAGTGCACGGAGGAAGTGCTTCCACCGGTTAAGCCCTCACATGTAACCAGACATTGCTTTTAGGGGTCGGCTGTTAACAGGGCTGACAATGCTCCTTTACAGCCTTCAGATTGAATATTCCCAGAGTCTCCCGCTGCACAGGCCGTGTCATTACAGCTGATGGCTCCATTATTTTTTGAAAGACTTGGCAGGACTTTTTTATGTTTTGTATTTTCCCTGCACTTAATGGCTGTCAGTGTGTCTTACCTTTAGTATGCACACCTTCACAAGGACACTGTGGCTCATGGTGCCGGGGCTTCTGTTCTGCATGGACAGTTTTTGTATTCAAAGGCAGGTTTTTCCAGATTACTCGGGTTATAAAATCCATAACTTTGTGAAGATAAGGAGCCTCAGATAAAAAATCCTGTGGACATGAGAATTTAATCGAGCCTAAAACTGATGGAGGCTGTAAAACGTTGTGCCTGCGACATCAACAAACCAAACTCCTGTTTGACCTCTGAATATTAAGGTGTGCATCGAGGTGTGTATCAAGTTGTGTATTAAGGTGTGTACCAGGTGTGTGAGACTTTCAAAATAAAACAAACCGTGTCAAAACCTGATCGTATTCAGATTTATCAATGCAAGAAAATGTCACAATGAGAGAAGACACGCCAGGAAGCAACAGGTTTGAGGTTTTACATCACATCATGAATGAAGAGAGGTTTATAATGGAGTGGGAAGCGCGGAAATTCCTCGGTCTAGCGACTCCAGCTGTCTGTCAGTCCTGCAGCTTGCCAAACACTCAGCCGGTGTGAGCTGACAAACAGAGTCAGCATGCAACGGAGCAGAGCTGGACTGCAGATGCAGCCGATGTAGTTGAGGCGTAAAGGGCAGCTCATGCTTTCCGCACAAACATGACGCATGGAAATTGGACATGCAAGATCAGCAAGTGAGAACTTGTGTGGCTTTTATGCTTTCTCACGCTCCGCACAGCGACCGTTCCCAAACTGCAGGGGGCGGTGTATCACAAACACACATCTACCACAGTACTAAGCTAGAGAAGAAGAGGTTGTTCACACAGTTTACTACATTTTTTCACAAATTCCTCATCTCTGGAATTGTAAATCACATGCTTATTAAGGTGATCTCTGTGTGGTGAATCATATAAATGCAAGTTTTTGTTGTACTTCAGACACAAGGAGACCCTGCTTGTCTGCGCGTCTCTGTGCGAAAGTTGGAAATTTTTTGAGGTGCGCGACATGTAAGTTTTCCTCATGAAAAGGATCGCAGGACAGGGTGAGGCTGTCAAAATGACGTCATTCGGGCACATGAAACCAAGCAGACCATGCAGACTGCTCAAGTGTAAATCAGGCTTAAGGGTGTGATTACAAAGCAAAAAGTTGTTTTAACCTGTTTAATGTGTTTGATGTAGACAGACTGAGAGATCAGGCAGACAAAGAAATATCTGACATTCCTGTTTAACATGACTTTAGAAAATACAAATCACATGAGATGAAATTCTTTCTACTCTCTCTCCTCTCTCCCTTTGCTTTATTCTTCATTTTTCTGCTTTAAATGACATCCTGGAGGAGGAGTGAAGAGCTGGAGTCCCTGTGGTCACACTGACTCCTTTTCTCTAATCAGGGCATGCAGCTGAGTGGGTGAGAGGCTGAGTGGGTGTACCTGGTATCAAACTAGGTGCAGGTTTGGATACAGTATCATAAATACACAGATCAGCTTATCAGTCAGATTAAATGATTCCTGCATTCATTTCTTTATGTGAGGGGAAGAAATGATGTGACATATTATGATGGATAAATTAATGATGCAGCCAGCGTGTGAGGGCAGGGGCGGACATATGATTGAATATACGAGGGGTATCAGAAACCAGGCTGTAATCTATAGCAGACACTTCAGTTTCATCAGTGCGGAGCTGAAAGTGGCTCCATGGAAAGAAAAGGGAGTTAGAGAGAGTTTAACAGCATACAACACTTCAACAAATGGTAACTCAACTACTAACCTTTAAATTCTCATATTTATATCTTTATATTCTTATAGCTATATTCTTTATATTTCCCCGTATTTATATCTAATATATTCTTATATTTGTATCTTTTATATTCTTATATTTCCCTATATTTTGCTGTCACTCAGGGTTTATGTTTTTTTTTTTTTTACACCAAACTGAAACCTTATAAAATCTCAGCTGCAGCAGAACCTTAACCTTGAAGCTAAATGTTTTCTTGTCTTTAATTATGAAATTTTTGTATTGAATCTTTTTTTTCCTGATTTAAGCACTTTAGATTTCACTGATGCTGATGCACTGTTGTACTGTTTCCTGTTTTATTTTGAAGTTCCTGCTTCCTGTATGTCAGGTTTGTTTTCCCTCTTTGATTGCAGCAGATTATTTTCACCTGTGTCTCTGTCACACACCTGTTGCTCGTTAGCCTGTGTGTGTTCAGTGTGCGTGTGGGGGTTTTCTATTGAGCCTGTTTGGATCTGCTTCGCTCAGATGTTTCAGTAAGTTTGTTTTGATCTTTTGTTCTGAAGTTGTCTGAACATGTTTCCTCCTTTGTAACTGACCCTAAAAAACACTCAGCCTGTAGCTTTTCCAACATTTAAACGCAGTTTTCTCTCCACTCTGAGAAACAAACTGTTCATGTTTCTTTCTTTTGTGTCCTTCTGTGAACAAAATGTCTTTAGTCTCTCAGCCGCTCCCACAACCAGCTCTTTCTTCCAGCCAATCAGAAGAATAATTGCAGCACATATAAAGAGCCCTCTCACACACTCCACACAAGGACAGTATTCAAAGGCTTTTAATGAGAAGCTTTACAAGTATGATTACATGTATTAATTGGTTCCCAGTTAGAGTAAATGAAAATTAGAGGGTAATTAAAACATGTAGTTTTAATTTCCCCTAAGATGATATACTGTACAGTACATTCAAAGTCATTCATCACAAGCTTAAATTACCTGGAGGCTGTTTTACTCCTCTCACCTTTACAGGTTTATTGGAAACACAGAGCAGGACAAGTGGTTTGACCAAACAATAATCATTTTATGTTGTTTGAGATGAAAAAACAAGGGAACATCATAAGACTAATAAATCATAAACTAGTATATTTGGAGGTCTGCCTGAAAACTAGAAATGCACCTGATGCAGATATCGACTGAAGAATCATCTTTTATTGAGACAAAATTCTTAATATTGAATGTTAGATTGGCAGTGGAAATTTTAGATGAGCATTAAAAAATGATCGAGCTCAGAACTGTTTTATTGATCGATGCTCCAACAACACAGCAGCATGCTAAAAAGAGCCTGAATAAGTGTGTGTGTGTGTGTGTGTGTGGGGGGGGGGGGGATCAACAGTGTGTTAGAGACATCATATCACGACTATTCTCAATAATTAATAATGTATGGTAGATTTCTTCCAGGCTGACATTCATAGCGCCTGATCCAAATTCAACCAGAAAGAAAACAGAAGACGTTAAGAGTGCAGATGCAGACCATCTCTGGGCTGAGCTTGGCCTCGGTGGAAAACCGAAGCAAATTGGATCATTAAAGCATGTTGGGTGATCTGCAGCTGCAACAGTCACAAAAACCGTTATTATGATAAGATCTCAGCCAACAGCAAATTAGAGAAGTTAGTCAGAAGGTTGGAAGTCAGATGATCTGCTTATTTTATTCTACATCTGTTTGAGCTCACCCTGCTGGTCAACCTGTCATTACACAGCATTTATATCTGCCTATTTGTAACAGCGATGTGTTCAGGTGAGACATGTCTCACAGGTCAGACCTGCTCTAAAATTATCCACACCATGACCTGCATGAGACTCAATTCAAACTACACCTGTCCATCAGCTGAGAGAGGCTTCATGTGGTTTGAATAAAGTCATCACCGAAACACACTCAGAATCTTTAAATGCACCGATTACTATAAGATGACACACCTTTCACACACTGACACAGGTTACTGTGGACAGTTTTTAAAGCAGACTGGGGTCCACTGGTAGTCTGAATCAGACCCAAAAAGTTCCCTTATTTTAGGGGAACTTTAATCTGAGCTGATTCCTAAAGGTTCCTTTATTTTAGGGGAACCTTAGTCTGAGTCAGACCCTGACGGTTTTTTTTTCATTGTCGGGGAACTTAAATCTGAGTCAGACCCTAAGGGTTTCTTTGTTGTAAGGGAACCTGAGTCTGATCCTACAGGTTCATTTGTTTTAAGGGAACGTTTTCCAAGTCAGACCCTAAATGTTCTTTTATTTTAGGGGACCCTCATCTGAGTCAGATCCTACAGGTTCCTTTATTTTAAGGGAACCTTCCTGTACTTATGAGAATGGAGAATGAAGTCAGAGTAAAAAGCTGCTGAGTGCCTTTCTGCCCTCAAAGAGACCAGGTGGCTGAAGAACCGGTTCCTCAGACAGGTCCCTGCTTCCCGCCTGACCACACAGTTATGCTGATGTCAGATACGCCCGCAGTGTTTTGTGTGTGTTCTTTTAAGTCTGCCAAGAGGTGCACAGAGGGGAGTGTGTGTCATCGCTGCTGAATCCAGGACCACTTGTTTCACACCACATAACAAACCTGCCACCCCCCGCTGTGAGTGCTGATCCAGCTACAAAGCACCTCCTTCCCTGGCTGCTGCTCGGAGCACTTCAGGCACTCTTTTTGTGCCGACTGCCATCAGACTTCAGACTATAGTGAGCTTCCTGCCCCACTGGCCCCGGACTCAGCCAGCCTGAAATATAAAGCCTGCACATGCTGAATATCACAAACTCCTTGTGCCCAGGGCGACTGCATGGCTCTGCCCACATGACTCAGATGAGGTCCAGTGTGTGTATGTGTGTGTGTGTGTCTGTGAATGTAAAATGAGGCATCACTTTATGGCGGTTGTATGAATTATAACACTACACGAGAGCAGAAAAAATAAACTATCAGTTTTGTTTTGTTTTGTTTTTTGAACAGCAGCACTTCTGTTCGGCGGTGTCGCTTCCTGCTGAGCTGATAATGAGAATGATAAAAGGACAATGAGCACACACACAAACACTTTTTCTGCAGATGTTATTCGCCACACGAATGTGGTCTCTGCTCCTTCAGGTTTTATAACCTCTGGGTGTTTTATTTCAACCTCTAGTTTGCTTTTTAGTTATAAAGTTTGATCATTTGATGATGTCAGTGCTTCAAAAAGTCAACTTTTCATTTAAACAGACAGTTCAATATCCCTCCTCTCACATTTTTACAGACACTACAGACCAAGCTATGAACAATACTTCCTCCAAGGCCAAGATGGACAAGATTTTGATGTGTTCTTCTCCAAGCATCAAGCACAGCCAGTTAGAGAGACTTTGGCTGGATTCTGGGTTCAGGAACAGAGAGCTCAGAAAGCTGAGGATGGTCTGAATGTGGGTGAGTAAGAACGACAGACAGAGTTTCAGTGCTGATCATGATGTTTGTTCAATCAGAGGGCAGAGCTTTGATGTGTTTATGTCACTTTTTGGACATGTTAACATATTAGCTCAAAAACTGAGCAAATCAGTGGATTCAATGACTACCAGCCTCCAAAGCAAGCCAAAGGCACCAAAGAAGGCACCAAAGCCAACCCCAAAGCAGGCCACAATGAAGGCCACAAAGCAGGCCCAAATGATGACCCAAAGAAGGTCCCAAAGAAGGTTACAAAGCAAGCCCCAAAGCAGGCCACAAAGCAGGTCTTAAAGAAGGGCACGAAGCAGGCCCTAGTGATGGCCAAAAGAAGGTTCCAAAGCAGACCCCAAAGCAGGCCACAAAGCAGGCCCAAATGATAGCCAAGAAGGTCCCAAAGTAGGCCCTAAAGCGGGCCCCAGTGATGGCCCAAAGAAGGTTCCAAAGCAGGCCCTAAAAAAGTCCCCAAAGCAGGTTGGGGGAAAGCCCTAAAGCAGACCCCAAAGCAGGTTTTAAAGTAGGCCCCAATGATGGCCCAAAGAAGGTTCCAAAACAGGCCCCAAATCAGGTTACAAAGCAGACCCCAAAGCAGACTCTAAAGCAGACTCTAAAGCAGACCCTGGTCCACCCCCTAAAGAAAATCAATACCTAAGAGTTTTCTGTCATGCTGGCATCACTCCTACTTGTGGTGCGATGCCAAACAGTATTCAGGGATGTTGTGTAAATGCAGATGCTCTGTGCAGACTCCTCTCAGAGGTTCCCTTCATTGACTTGTTTACTCATTTATTAAGGAAGTAAATATTTGCAGTGGGTTAATAAGTGCAGGCTGTAATTAATGTGCATCATTTAACACAACTCATTTGATGCGTTCATGGTTCATTGCATGCATATGATGGGTTTGATGTGGAATGTCACTGGCTCTGCATGTCAGCAGCTCTCTGAGGGATCGTATCCGACTTTAAGAACGTCCTCTGTGGTTTGTTGACCCGTTGACACTTTAGAACAAAAGCTTTCAGCCATCTCAGTAAAAAGAAAAGTTGAAATTTTAGAAGGTCCAGTGAGGGAAAATGTCTTCAGAAAGAAACAGTAGAATTGGTGCTTCATGACAAAAGTAGAATATGCAACGTAGACTCCGAACTCATGAACACTGAAACTCTAAATCAGGACAACACCTCACCTCCAAACTCTCAAAACTGCTCTCTAGTGGTTGGCAGATGAAACGGAATAGCAATATCAACACTGGTATTAGTATTGATCAATGCTTCGGTGATAATATTGATACTCAAGTTTAAGTTTCCCCTCCCTACACGTGCTCGTCTCACTCACTTCACTCATGCGCACACATTTTCTTATATCTCTTTGATTGTTAATCAACTAGAATGTGCAGCTTTTTGATCAAAATTAAATCTTTAATGCTAAACTATAACAATTGTTGTTATCCATGAATATTCAAATGTACTATTATACAATAAAGCAGAAAAAAATTCAAGAACATTATTTTCTAAATGCCAAACAGTCATTTACTTTCATTCATAAACAAAAACATAAGTTTTATTGGTTGTTTGTTATACATGGTTAACTTCAATAATCTGTGTAAAGAGTATCATTATCGATATTGGTGGAACTGGCCCCGTGTTTACGTGGTATCATATTGATACCAAATTTTGCAGTATCACACACCACTACTGCTCTCTGGTTTCAGATCAGGTATGTGAAGGTGTAGTTTGACTTTGCCTTTGACCTCTTTGTTATCTACAATTCAGAATCTATTTCCATCCATCCATCCATCGTTACCAAAAAAAAAAAAAAAACAGTCAGGGCCTCATTTTCTTTATGTTCTCATCAGATTTTTCTAATTCTGAGTGAGGGTTTACATTCGAAACCTAAATATTAAGAATTAAATAATCCAAACACAAGGCCTGTGATGAAACAGTCAGAAACAGCCTAGCTGGAAGCTTCATGCTGTTATATTTCTGCTCTTTTCTCTGGGATTAGGCAGCACATCAATTATGCTCGTCTCTACCTTATCCAATCTGGATTCACTTTCATACATCAGGCTGCTTATCACAGCCTCACACGTGGGTTTATTTATGCTGACAGAATCTCACCGCGGTGGCGTCGTCATAAATTACTGAGCGTCTGTTTACATCATGTAAGCAGTTTACAGCGAGCGCTGCTCAAACACAGAAATGTAAAGCATGTGATAGATGGGAGATCGTTGGTGCTGCAGACCACATGCTCAGTGGAAATCTGTTTGCTCACTTTTATAGCAGCAGCACTTCCACGGTGAGATGTTCAAAATGCACCTGTTACATTCTCAAAGTTGACATGAGGAAGCCACACAAAACTTTGCTTCACCCACCTGGCATGGCATGTGGACACTTTTTCAACCCACTTAGCAGAGCTTTAGACGACAGCGTCGCAATGAGTGGGAGTCTTTTCGCCTTTGGTATTTGAAGTTTTTTTTTTCTCAAGTTAACCTGTCTGAGCTGATATTTTTGAAGATGAAATATTTATCCTAACAGCTGAGAAAGTGCATGACAAGTGAGTAAGACGGTAAAAGGAGCTGAGTGCATCAGAGCACATGGGGTGAAAGATGAGGGCTGATATTCTCACTGATGATCCCGGAAAAATCGTTGATAGCTGCGGCAGTCTGCCAACACGTCTGCTTTCCTGAGAAATAGGCCAAATTATTAGAGAACAGATACTGTAGGTGTGAGAGGTTTAAAAGTTAACAGGAGATGCTTTTCTGTTTGTTTACACACAAAGACCAGCTGAGCAGAGAGAGGCCTGAGAGACGGATGAGGGGAGCGCAAAATTGCATAGAACATGTTTCCCCAAACCTGAACTTTTCAATAACTAATAAAGCTAAACAGCAGTCAAAATGACTGACAGCAAAATGTTCAACAGAGCCTTTGATAAGAGCTTTATTAGTGCCTGTAATTTCTAAATAACTGTCTCTGACACAAACTTTCCACAGAGATAGCGGAACAGACCTTTACTTTGAAAACCCTTCTGTAAATGCTGCTATATTATGTTTCACAAGCTTGTTGGTTGAAGGCTGTGTTGGCTTCTTATCTGTATTTTGTGACTGTTTTCAGTGTAGATGCAGTTTACAGAAAAAAAAATAAGCAAGGCTTTTATTCTGTTTTTTTTTTTTTTTTTTTTTTTTGCGTTCCTCTAACTCTTGAGCAACATGTTAGTCTTCAGCATGTAGCTAGCTATTGCTGACTTGGACTAATTATCTCAAAGGACTCCTCACATTATAAAGACAAACACCTCCTACATCCTTCCTTTCCTCTGGACATAACGAGCTGGAAAAACCTCCTCTTGGTTTTAAAAGTCGCTCTCACATCTCTGATGCTGTGTCCCAAACCACATACTTCTGCCCTCACACTTATTGTTTTAAGACTTACTTTTCACACTGACAGTATGGAAAAACACAGTGCACTCTGATTTCCCAGCTGGTGCACTCAAAACGGGCAAAAAGCTGAGCGTGGACACTTCTCACACTCAAAAGTCGACATATTTTTTACGTAGAGGAAGGGGCGGAAACAGATCAGATGATGGATGATGGATGTAATCAATGAAAAGCAGAAGTACGCCTGTGAATGGTTGTGAAATGTGATCATAGTTTCTAGTAAGCGTGAAGCCGCAGCGTTTGATTTGGGACAACATTACCCTGTAAGAGTTTGTGCACTGGTTCCAGTAAGTGCAGAGTGTACACAGTGTGCTTCATGTAGGTGCATTACTTGAGGTACGCAGTTTGGGATACAGCCTTGGTCTCTTGTCACTGCTGGCTGACATCATGCCATCTTCTTCTGGTAGCTGTTAACTTTTTCTCCTTCTGCCAATTATCTGCCATTCATGGTCCTCTCAAAGCCCAAGCATGTGTAACGAAACAATAATTTAATGAATCAACTCAGAAGTTTAATCTTTTTAGAGCAGCATATTTTTTTCAGATTAATATCAGGATCTGAAAATATCACATCAACTGTATCTGTGGTGGTAAAGTATCAGTCAGAGTTGATGTGAATATAGTCATTTGAAGAAATGAAAATGTCCATATTGTCTGATCTGGAGCTCCTTTCTTCAGCTTTATGATGAGGTTTATTTCACGGCTCTGCTGTTGGATCACTCTCAGCCCTCTCACAGCTCCTTTAAGGACACAGCGGGCAGCTGTTTTCTGTGCTCATGTCCCACAAATCCACTGTACTCTCAAGGGACAACATCCATTTGAGAAAAATGAAGCCTATGTGGAAGTGCTAAAAAGTTGCTGTTCATGGAGAATATGCTAGAGGCTGGCTGCAGAAAGACTGGAAATCACATACACACCAAGAGAAAAATACTGACTTTCACAGTATTAAAAACATATTTACAGCCTGGTTCAAAAAACGTTGTGGATCTGAAACACTAATTTCGCTATCGGCACACACTGTACAGGGGGTGAATGTTTATGTGACTCAGCAGTTTAGAAGATATCATGAGTTTGTCCAATCACAGGCACTGCTCAGCTCATATGACTGATGGGTGCCCTATAGCTGTTAGAGAGGAAGCTCAGAGCCCACGTCATACCAGTGCTAACCCCCCAACCAGCAGACAGAGACTGTCTGTGGAGCAAACTGGAGCATGTTGAGTTATGAGCTTCAAAAAGCTGCATTTCCTCAGATTCAAAGGACTTGAGGATCATCAGCAGTTGGCTGTCTGCTCTTTATTTAGGAGGTCAGTCTGTAGTCACTTAAAAAACAAAGCCCTTTTCTGCTCTTAGCTCATGAGCAGAGGGGCAGGGGACACAGACACTCCAGGACATGGGCCCAAATGATGAACCCACATAATGAACCCATTCAATGACCCATCCAATGAACCCATATGATAAACCCACTCAAAGAACCCAAATAGTGAACCCATTCAGTGAACACACATGATGAACCCACATATTGAACCCACATGATTAACCTGCATAATGAACCCACATGGTGAACAGAAAAACATCATTAGCATCCTGGGGATGTGGCTCGGGGATTACAGGTGAAGTTTCCCGACACGGTTGATGTAGTATGTGACCTTGACAAGAAGGGACCAGATGGCTCAGTACAAACAACCTAACACCAGTCGAACATGTGTTTGGATCACAGTCAGGTCTGGAGGGCTGACCAAGGAGAGAAGGTTTCTTACAAGAACTTGTCTTTAAAAAATCATCAAAGTTTGGACCTCTTTAGGAAGGTTTGAGGTATCTCCTCCTGAGCATTACAGCATCAGAGCAACAGAGGAGCTGAAGATCTTATTTTATCCTTGGTGTGTCGTCCTCTGGCCCAAAATCAGTGCCTCCCATCCTACACTGCTGTTCTCTGACAGAATGACCTTTGAACTCAGCTGGATTTAAGCTTTCTTGGTCCACTTTTTTGCCTGATCGCACTTGTGCTTTCTGCAGCTGTCTGTCTCACCTTCTGCCCATTTCCTCCTCAGGTGTTTGTTTCATTTCATGATGACAGGACTCCTCTTAGGGTCAGTCCAGCCCTTTGGATAAAGCAGTATCTATCTCAGCTGGATGTGGAGCTTCACAGCAGTGTTGCTGACAGACGGCACATCATCTTCATCACATGACACTCTGAGGAAGAGTGAAGCAGATTCATAGTCAATAGGTGTCAGAGTAAAAGAGAAAGCATACTGCTCTGATTATCTATAACCTACAGCATCTTTAATGTGTTTCCTGGACATGACAACCTTGACTTTCAAAGCAAGGCGCGCCATCAGTTCAGTCCACGTTGAGCTAATTTTCTGCCATTAACCTGAATTTAATCCCTCATTAAGATGAGCTTATTATGCAGTAAGTGTTGCTAAGGTTTTATTGTAGAGAAACTGGAGCTGGGTTACCCGTCTTGATTAATTTGTTTACTTGCAAAGAAATGTGTGAGAAAGCATTAAACTCTGGCAGCGTCAGCACAAAGACCAATATAACAGTGCAGCTGCGAAAAGGTGAAGGTGCCAGGGCCTGGAAATGGGTCAGCATGGCGAGAAAGGCGGAGAAAGGCAGCGGCGTCACCTAGGAGAAGACAAATGGTGGAGGATCAAAAGTCCACAGAAGCAGGCAGGTGTGCTTAAAGCAGAGTCTGAGGAAGAGCAGGTCAGTGTGTGAGAGGAGGGATCTGGAGAGAGGAAAAAGTGTGTTTAATGAATCAAAGCAGAAGCTTACAGCTCCACGTCCTTCCTCCTGGACGCGTCCTGCCGTGATTTTATCCTCCATGGAAATAACCATAATATTAACACTATGATAAAAAGTTTTACTTGGTTTTAATTTTTCCATGGTATAATTTTATTTATTTTTAATTAATTTTTCAATTTTATAGATGAATCTCTTCATTTCTTTATGGCTGGTGAAACCGGAGTACTTTTTAATCATGTTTCAGTTTCCTAATAGTGTGTCAGTTTCTGAGTGTTCATGTTGGGTTTTGTGTTTATGTTTGTTTTTGTGACTAAATTTAAAAGGAGATGCTCCTCATGCTGCAAAACAAATCTACCTACAGGTACAAATAAACTAAACTAACCTAACCTAAGATCAGGACTGAGTTGCTTCTTCCTCACTGTCATTATCTCTGATTCAGGCTCTTCAAGAAAAACAACACTGCAGTGAAAATGTGTTTTATGGTTGATGTTTAGACGTCAACACAATGCCTGAAAAGAATAGGAGAGAGGAAATTAAGCATATTTAGAGGTGTTTTTTTTCTTTGCTTGTTATTTTATTATTTTTATCTTTTATTTTTTTTGCAGTGAGATGAAACAAAGGTCAGATTTGACACGAGGGTGTCCCTCTGACATTCCCACAACAGTGTGGACAGCTGGTTTTATTATGAAATAATTGCCTGTTTGAGGTGCACCAAGTTTTTAAAAGTGAAGGAATAAACCCGGATCTTAAAGATGTTAATATATGGATTAAACTAATCGAGCATCAAATTTTAAACTTCAAGTTATATTCTTTAAAAATAATGATTTGGTTTCCATTCAGCCTCGGAGGAACTCATTCTTCCAAGTTTTAAAAGCCAAAATAAAGTTAATTATCTTAAAAAGTATGAGAGCAGAACTCTGAGTTTCATCCCTCACTGCAGGTAAAACCACACCTGCACCACAGTGTTTACCCGATTTCACAGAACCATGATGCTCTCATTCAGGCTGCAACATCTTAAATCTGCATTAAAAGATGTTTCAATCATGAACAGACTGAGACAGAAGAAATGCTTTTTTCTTAACACGATGCTGTAAGAGCTCACTTTACTAGCTGCAGGTAGTTAAACTGCTCTCTGTATCAAAAGTGCACAAAAGCCTGAGTCACAGTCTAATTCCAGCTGAATCCATGTCAGTAAACAGTTCCAGGGGCAGCCTGTGGCACAGGTAAACAAGGCAACTATTCAGTCCTCTCCCTGGAGCAGCTACATATACGTTTGCTATTATTATTTATTCATAACTGCTGTGGCTGTACAGCTTTATGCATGTTAAATCTGAGGAGTTTGATCGAAAGGAGAGGTTTAATCCACTGAGGAGACACTTCACTGACCTCTGAAGGGAAATAAACTCATGAAACTGATGAGGACAGGTTTGACTTCAGTTTAATTTATGACTGCATCAATTAACGTTCATGCTAACCCTCATGCTAACATCCATGTTGACTGATGTGACCCTGAGACCTGAAAACATGATCAGACACTGCAGTGCAGCACATTTCATGTTCTTAATCAGAAACTTCAGCCTCAAACTACAAACAGAGCCCAGACGAGTTTCAACTTTGGTTTAAAAAATGTTCTAAAGTGAGAGAAACGCTGAAACATGAAGTGGAAGTCCTCTTTCAGTCGTTGCTCGCTTGTATTTCATATTTGGTTTCTGTTTATCGAACAGGTCGGTGGTTGTTTTAATTCTTCGTCTATTGGGTGCAGCCTGATCGATCGGCTCAGCTTCTTTCCAACATGAAAATGAACCGGACAGTTTGTGTGTCGGCTCACGTAAGCAGCCTCGGCACTAATGAGCTGCTGCAGCAAACACAGGTTGGGTTTTTTCGTCTTTTTATTTTTTATACATAACCTTGACAATAATCTCAAGACAAAACTGGAGCCTGGCAGTGAGCTGCATTACACAGAAAATCTTTTCGGCTGTGTGCTTGTTTTGAACCAAACAATTTATTTACTTCTACACAGTGACAGCCAGAGTAGTCTTTCTACTGATGTCTCTCGCACACACACACACACACACACACACACACACACACACACACACACACACACAGACTCAGGTGAAACATTCCTCCTGATGGAGGCTCCCAGCTCACAGTTATTTGTAGAGCGCTCGGTCTGTCATTCATGTTTTGTGTGACCTGAGGGAGCAGAGAGTTCTCCAAACTGCAGCAGGGTAATAAATTTCATTGAACAAATTAAGTTTCTGTCTTGAACTTCTTTACTTTCAGTTTATGTTTCCTGCCTGAGTTCAGAGTGAGAGATACAAAGAAAACTCCTTCAGTTTCACTCAAAGATGAGGTTGTTTACATTTTGCATCTCATGTTTAGTCACTGAGAAAACTGCTGCAGAGTTTGTTGTGTGACTAATCTAAGCTGTAGGTTTGCAGAGTGCGTGGCGCCCCCTGTGGACAAAGTGGTTCCTGTGATCTCGTGGTGCAGCAGCGGTCAGGAGCTCAGCGGTCAAGAGCTCAGCTATAAGCAACGTGCAGACGTCTAACCTCTGTGTCAATGTGAACAGGAGCTTGTCGAGAGTGTGAGATGATAACAGATTGTTAAGTCATCTCATGAAGAGGACATTTCTGTCCATCTGTGGGTAGATCGCTGATGCTGCTGCTCATGTTTTCAGCCAGGTCTTTGTGTTTTTATTGTGTACATTAACATTTGAACTGTGCTGATTTTGTGAGGCTTGAACTCATAAAATGATCACTTAAGGCAGCTGCTTGTGCTTACATTGAACGTAATGCAGCTATATTACCCGAGCTTTTGTTTCTGTTTCTGTGCTCTTCAGCTTTATGACTGTAGCTTTGTTTCACACAAACAACGACATGTTCATATTTCCCCTGAGCTTCACACTTATTTATCATTATGTTTACTCTGCACAGCACCGCGCGTTGGATACACTCTTTGGATGCAGCCTTCTGCTGCCAGCTGTAAATTAAAAAATGTCCTTGAAGATATAGTTGGGATGTTTCCTATATGATGTGGGGCTCGTATGGATCGGAGTTAATTTCCCTGGCAGCAGAAGAGGCGCTCTGAGCGGCCGGATGAACACAGAGACCCTCACTGTGCAGCGACAGCACAATATGGCAGAGTAATGCTAAGGAGGTTTTGCCAAATGGATTTTAAAATAATGAACTCTTCCTTTAATTGACCTCTCCCGTCGGTTAAATCGTCGTATCCTCGCTGTAATGGCTGCTGCATTGACCGAGCAGTATCGCCCTTGCTCGCTCACTCTTTGATTTCTTTGTTGATGAATGTAAATTGATTCAGGGATTAAGGGGAATATTTCTAAGCCATAGCATCACTTTTAATTGATTTTTCTCTTTGTGTCTTTTTTTTCTCTTATTTGATTCTTTATTTCTTGCTTTTGAAAAGCAGCCTTGATCCTTCAGCTCTGACGAAAGGAAAGCTAATATGTGTTGAGCTTAGCTTTTGGCTGAAAAAAGGCTTTCGTCAGTCTTAAATGTTAAAATAATACTGAAGAAAACTGCCAGCAAGATAAAATATTAATCTGTCCTCAGACACTTCATTTTGTTTTGACACCAACAGAAATGTATGGAAGTAACTTAATATAAGACTGAAACACTGAGACATTTTTTTCAAAGAGGATATAGCTCCTGCTGCTGCATGTCAAATCTCACAATTTAAATATCCCTTTGTTTAATTTATGACATCAACTCAAGATGTTGTATAATGTAAAGTTGAACAGTCTAATGAACAGTTGGGTGACCAGTCAGGTGATTCTCCAGCGGTTGTTTTGGGTGCATCAGAGCTGCAGCAGCCTCTCATTCTGTGAGTTTCTGAAGCCCTCATTCAGAGCTGTTTTTGGCACATCAGTTATTTCATAATTGCCCCTGAGGCAGTTAGTTTGATAGATTACAACTGAGATTATTTTTCATTCAGCATTAAAAGTTTAACCCTTGGCTGCTGCAACAGCTAAAATGCTAATCAGCCAGATTATCATCATCTTGAACTGGATGTGAAGTGATTCCAGTGCTGTTGTGGCTTGCTTTCTCTGAACTGAGAGTGGCATTTTAAATATTACTTGAAGATGAACAAAATCAAAGCCGAGCATAGTGAGGAGGTCTGGGATTGAAGATTGAACCAGGGAATAAAGTGAGTCAGTCAGTCAGTTTTCATGTTGTAATGGATGAAAAATATTCAGTCTTCTTGTAGTTTTATGTCTGGTATTAGTTGCGTTTCATTCTTCTTTTAGACTTTGCTTTAAAGAAGTGTATCTATACCTGCAGCTCCACTCCCTGTGTTTTAAAGCAGTATTCACAGTGTTTCCCCAAAGACGCTGCTTCCTTACAGCTCATGCAATTTTCTTGTCAGTTGTCTTGCTGCCTTTTTCTCGATCTGTCGGAAGCCCAACATTCAGCCACTCTGAGGATTTAAAACTTGACAGCAGCTCAGTTTCAGTTTCACCTTCAGCCTGTGCGTCTCCTCCAGGTTTGGCCGCTCTAAAATGAGTCCAGCCGGGCTCACTGCGAGTCTGTTGACCCGTGCCTGGAGGTGCTGGCAAAGTAGATGAGCTCTGATCATTTATCAAACAGGGTTGAGCAGAAGCCTCCATCAGAGCACCGACAAACAGAGCCATAGCATGTGTCTCCACGAGAGAGATGGCTGGGAGCAGACTCATGATGTTTTCTTCTCACAGATACGCTCCAGCTGTGTGATATTAACAGAGACACTGTGCTCTCCATCAGTGGTCCATGTACCTGTCTATCTCCTGGAGAAAGATGTGACTTCCTGTAAATGTCACCAACAGTTACACCTCTAATAATACCCCCCACCCCCCAGAGTTGCACAGGTGTGAATATCAGACCCCCTCTGCTCTCTGTGTACTCTGTGCTCTTGACTTTGCTGCGCACTGATGGCTCGTGACAATCAGGCTCTTGGAGAGCATGATAATTATCGTCACATATTTCATGAAGCTGATGCTATCTAGCAACACTTGCGATCCGTAGCTAATCTCCCGAAGTCGACGGAGAAAAGAAATGCAGAGATTAAATGATGTAAACATCAGGTATTACATGGTGTGCTGCTCATTTCCTCTCTTTCCTATTTGAGTTTGCAGATAAAAGCCTGAACTGTGTGTGAGATTCAGCCAGACTGAGAGCTCGGATGCTGTGAAGCTGAAGCCGAATGACTGACTGATTCCATCTTAGGGGGCTTCAGTTCTTTCATCGCTCTACAGAAACCTTCCTACATGGTGGTGGTTGAATTGGTGCAGCTGAGGTTGTTGTTATGCAGATCAGTGAAGTTTTGAAGCTCATTGTATTTTGATATTGGGTTCGTATTTGCAGGGCAGACAGATTTTTCACAGCACCACAGTTTGGCTTTCAATGGGAGCTCTGGCCTGGGTCATCGGCAAATTAGCTTCACCAAGGGAGAAGAAGAATAAAAGTCTTACCACAGCAAAGTCAGTATCCTTTTCCCTAAGATTGAAGTGATGACTTCATCTATAACATTCCGGGGTTTAATAAAAATCACTATGGTTGGAAGTGGTTTGGTTGTAGCTCTGTACCTGGGTTGTTTTGTCCCCAACTCTTTCTGTCTGAATAAATGATGAAAGTTCAAATTAAGGATGGGAATATAACCTTTTTTTTTTTTTTCGCATTTTCTCATAAAGTACATTATCCCTGCTTTTCATCCTTCTGATCTCCTCTTTTTCCTTTTTGTGTTTCAACACAGAAAGCTTCATAAATGGACTCAGAGTCCTTGGATGTGTACATGTACCCAGCCAATAAAACTGAAACTTATAATTTGTGTAATTCTGATAAAGTTCCAGAGTTTTTCAGAGTATTTCTGCTGAATTGAACATTTACAGACATGTTTCCAGGGAATCTGTCAGGTAAAGGTTAAATTTGACAGTCTGTGGAGGTTTTGGTGGTTTGCTGTTACATTAGGTCCCAGTAAAAAAGGACAGATGGCATCTTATGAAGTGAAACCCAGAATAGTCCAAATGTTCAGCTCACACTTCGGGTGTTTTGTATGAACAGTTATCAACCATAAGAGCCAGATATACGGTATATAACCACACACAACCTGTGCTCCTATTGTATAAGAAGCTTTTTGTTTATCTCCAGCTCTCCCACTTACAATTGGTGTGATACTGAAGGCCAACAAAGAACAACTATCCTTGGTGTTGGAGGCAGGCAGAGCTGAACTGGAAACCATGGCAACACAGTGCTTGTCTCTGTAATCCCTCGGCCCTGCCAGAGAGTAGACAAATACCTGCGCAAGCCTCAGCCTATTCAACACCTGCATAAAAGAAAACCTTCCCTTTCTGCAGGATATGAAAATACACCAGGGAGGAATGTTTCCATGGATGCTTTAGCTGCTGCAGCCTCATATCACATACATGAGCAGACACTAGAAGGCCATGCTGTTGTTTACGTCCTCTGTCTGTTTATCCTTGTCATAAGGCATTCAGACATCAGATATTTTTTCCTCTCCAGCTGAACGTCCCTTCTGTTGAGCCTCCACCACTGCTTGTGCCACAGATCAAAGGTTTTAATAGGAGGATTCACATCATATTCAGTATTCACCTGATTTATTCCCTCACTATCCTTTACGCAGAGCAGACTGTAGACCGTATTTTGGTTAAAAACGTGTAACTGATAAATGCCGATTGGTGTAACCAATGAATCTGATTTTATCAGTCTGCTACACTGTAAAAAAAGAGAGAGAGATTTAAAATGATTTTAAACCAACTGAGCCAAAAATAGAGAGAAAGCATTGATGTCTATGGTACACTGACTCAATACAACAAAAACCCAAATTATCAAGTTTAGAAATGAAATATTTAAACATACTTTAAAATGATATTCCATAATCAATCATTTATTTCATCAATACACTGTCATGACTTCAAGAAAGGTGAATTATTTGATACTTGTTATGCTTTTGTGGTTACACCATTTGACAGTGTAATGGGACTGATTCTTTCATTGGTTAAAAATGGTAGAAATGTCATATTAAATACTGTGATGCCAACAGAAGTGCAAATTACACATTTAAACAAACATTTGAAGCAGATTTTTGATAGCAGCCCTTATTTGTCACCATCTCGTTTATATTAATATATCAAGTCAGGGAGAATGTTTGACTCTGATGTGAAAGGATGTCAGTGTTCTAAAGAGAGATAAAGACCTACTGCAGCACCATGAGAGCAGACCAAAGGTGTCGTACACAAAGACATCATGAATTAAAGGAAAAAATGTAGAAGTGAAGCTGAGAGCTAATTTAAAGGAAACATGCAGTTTTCACAATGTTCAATTCAATAATTAAAATGTCTCACCTAAAGGCACTGTGGAAAAGAGCAGCTGATAAGTAGAGTGTTTTATCCTGTCTCACATCGGTCTCTTCTGTTGTGCCGTGATCACAGAACCTGAAATTCATCAGAATATCAAAGAAAAGAAAGACCCAGCTGCTTCTTGAGTTGACGTCCTTGAACTCTTTTTTTCAAAGTCCATTACTCAAGATGGATCGGGGATAATGTGATGGACTGTGTAATTAGAGCTGTGATAAATAATTACAGCAAAATGGTGCCGTTAACTAAATCTCATTAAAATTCAAATGGGGGGAAAAAAGGTGAGATTGTCTTACACGACCCTGACAGAGCCACACTGACCCTGTGTGTCATCGCAGCAACCAGGCGTGGAGGACGGGCACCAAACACACGGCAGCAGGGCTGAAATAAGCTTAAGAACACTGAAACACAAAATTATCTTTCCGCTATAGAGACAGTAACAAGAAATAAACCTTGTGACTAATGACTGACGGATTGTTTTCACTGAAAAGCTTCAGAAAAAGAGTTTCTACTGGAGAGAAATCAGCCAGCCTTTAAACAGCACCAATAAAAAACACTGACAAGCATCCAATTAAAAGAAAAACACCAAAAAAGGATTTAGAACTGATAATGAAGCTGGCAAGGCGATTCTGAATCCAGCAGCTCTTTCTTTTAACTGCAAGGACGTTAAGGACTCATTAATCCTGTCACTGCAGCTCTGATTCATCATGGACTCCTGCATATTAGAAAATGTTTTATATGCAAAACTGTTTGAAATGTGTCTGAATCTACCTTTAACAAGAAACCTGTCTCATGTCTCATGTAGGCACTATGAGACATCTGACCTCTTATAATCCAGACTGAGGTCCAGTAGTCTTCCACTGTGAAAAAGGACAAGTCCAGGAAATGTCAGGACCTAGATGTTGTTGGAGAGAGACTTTTCTACCATTCTACAAAAGGTCTAAAAGTTATTTTATTTGGTAGCAGTAAGACAACACACTGCTTTCTCCTCATGCAGCACCGCAGTCACTATCCAGCATCTGCAGTTACTGCAGAGCCACCATCTGCTTCCAGACTCGGCGTGTCCCCTCAAACATCTGCTGCTGAACCCTTTACAGGTGACCCTGAGCTAAAGAGGGTGTCACCTTAGCTTGGCCCTGTTTCACGTTGTGCTGGCCATCTCTGCGAGAACCTTTCTGAACAAGCACCAACAGGTCACTCAGTGGTTGGGTCACCTCGACCTTCCTCTGGATTAAATCTCGTCTCTGTGTTTGACCCTCTCACTCCTCCACAAGCTCACTTTCACTTTTACTCCTCTGTCAGGAAGGACTGAACTAAATGTTGTTTCTGGAGCCACAATGATCAGACCGTGGTCCTGCTTCGTTTTGATTCACTCACTGTGTTTCTGCTCCATCTTGGCACAAGCAAAACAAGACGAGTGTGACGAATGAGAGAGACACACAGGGAGCATGCACTGACCATGGGTGTGGGACGATGTTTAGAGGAACAGAGCTGTTGCAGAAATGGAGCGCAGCATCTCTTTGTCCTGATGTCAGCTGCGGTGATGGCAGGCAGAGGCACAACAGCCTTTTGTTTTGCCAGCGCGGTCACACGATGGTTTACAAGGGAAGCACATCCACCACTAATGGAATGAATAAAAATGATTTATTTAGTATGTGCTTCCAGGATATTTGATTTGCTTGGCTACGTTTAGCCCATAGCCTCATCATAATGAAACAGCAAGCAGTCAGAGTTGCAGAAGAGGCATCTTACTGGAAGAGGAGAGAGAACGGCTCCCCAGGCTCTGTTAAATGATGCTCCTTGTCCATCGTCACACTCTCATTTCTTCTCTTGCCAACACCATCCTCGGTGACAGAGATGGCTGAAGTACATCTCACATGCCTGATTAGAGATTAGAGTTAGGCCTCTCTTTAAATCAGATTGTTCTCACATCAGGTAGTGAAAGCTTTACACATGGTGCCGGCATCAAACAGCGGCAGTTTAAGATTCTCTGATCAGATTACACACTTCAGCTCTTAATGTTCATATCCAGTCGATCTATTGACCTGTGAAACCTCCTACAGGATGGTGTTGTTTTAAAACACATGGTATGATGCACTCTTCATGTCAGCTTTTCCCATGTTTGGGATAAATTATTTGAACCCTGATGTTTTCTGTCTTTATTTTTACAGAACAAAGCCAAACAGAGACAAAATCTGTGAATATCTTTTTCTGAGATGCTTTCTGTTCCAGTTTTTGTTGATGAATGAATGAATTTCAAAGAGAAATAACAGTCGAGAATGAATGAGTGTGTATGTGGCTTCTGGTGCTTCTGCAGCCAGCCTCTAGTGGACGCTTGATGAACTGCAGTTTTTAGCACATGGTGTCATGTTTTGGGACTGGAGGCTGAAGTTTAGTCTGATTTCTCTTTTTTTAAATACACATGGGGACTTGGTCTCAGTTGGAGAGAGGTGGAGGACTTGTTGAAAGAAAGATCGTCTTCACAAACTCCTTTAATCTCTTCTTTAACCCTCCTATTACCCTCAGATATTACCAACACTTTTCACCCTTGGGGTCAATTTGACCCCAGGGATATATTTACCTCCAGAAAATGACTTCACTAAAACTGTTGACCAAGTTTTTGTGTCAGGCACGTTGTTTATTTGTTGAATACATAACTAATCCCCAGATAAAGAAACTTATCAGTGATTTGACCTTTCCACTGGCGCCACCATCAGGCCAAAATCTTAAATTAGAATCGATCCATTTTGAAAAGTTTTCATTAAAGTCTTCTAAAATTAAACGACAACATTGCTGACCACAAGAATACAAACCCTATCGGTTTTGGTGATATGACCTTTCCTGTAGCGCCACCATCAGTTTTAATCTTTGGACGAAAGACAGAACAAACAAGAAGTCACTGAAGAGTACCTGATGATGACTTTTTGTTTCACCCAGTGGTGAGGTTTTGAGCAGCAGCATCCTCAGGTGTGTGCATGTATGCCGATGACTCAGTGCTTTATATTTTCATGTCTTCATGTCTCATCTTCGTGTAGTTATGATTTACCCTTAGTTAGCTTCAAAAACTCGTCTGTCACTGATAATTTCATTCAGAGCAGCAGTTTTAAATTCAGACTCATTGTTCTTCTAACGTTGGGATCTGCTCTACCTGTCCAGTCCTCAGAGACACACCTGACTCTCACATCTATTACTTGGTGTACTGGCACAGACAGCTCCCTGACTGAAAATAGAAAACATTGGTAACAAATTAAATTCTTAATGAGCACAGCCTTTCACTAATGAGTGTGAAAAGTCAGTGTGGTGTTTCAGATCCCTTCAGTCAAAGAGGAGTTAGAGGAGAGCTCCACGCTGTCTGACAAACAGAAACCCTTACGTCAGCTTTACATCTTTACTCACCCATGTGAATCTGCAGCTCGTTCTTTGTGTGATAAAACTATTACGGGATGATAGAACAAACCAATTATGGATGAGCCAAGGCAATATTGTGTTGTAATATTGCACATCTACAACTTCTAAACTCTTCTGCTTTCGATCGATTGATCAATGGAAACACTTCTGACGGCACCATTTCATGATCAGCGTTAACACACACTGAACACTTGGGGAAATTAAAATATTTTGATGTATTTTTGTGAATTAAAAAGGCCATTGATTTAGATTTGGATGCGGTCTTTAGAGGTGCCGATTGGTTGATTCTGCTGCTGTTTGAACGGCCCGGCTCTTCCAATGTTTAAGGTTTTTGGTGCCAGGCTACATGCCTGGTCCAGTTTCTAAACAGTAAACTCTCTACTCTTCGTTTGATCGCTCTTTTTACACGATGTGTGAGGCTTCTGCTCCGTTTCCGGATAATCCTGATAATCAGATGTCTTTAACGCAGATATCTTGTTGTTCAGGGCTGAAAATGAGGGATCCTCCTGCTCTGTTAGGGCACACAAACTTGGAAAAGACCCGCTCAGAAATGATGCCAGCCCTGAGATGAGGCATAATCACAGTTGTTGATGCGCAGAGCGTAGAACTCACAATTCTTCTGTTCATTAGGATAAAAAAACAGAGTATACATCAAGTTGACACAAACAGAAGTGGTACAGTCTGGCATAATTAATCACTCCCTGACACAATCTCCATCTAATGAGCTATCCAAATGGTAAACAGTTTATCATAAAAACCTTTGGAGAGATAAACTCTGCACATGTTCGCTACATGTGGAATATCTTTGTGGGTCCATCAGAGGCTCGGGCAGCTCCAGTGAGGCTTTTTACTCACAATTTGGTAAATAGGCAATAAAGTGGGAGAGAAAAGCTGAAGCGTTCTCTTGCAAATTAGCATGATGTTAAAAACAAACTTTCAGGCATTTCTCTGCATGAATATGATTTCAAATGGAACCGAAATGACTGGATTCTGGATTAAATGTGATTTTCATTAGAGGAAAAAGTAGCACATAGATAATTATTTCAGAGCGTTTGTGTTTTATAAACCTTGAAAAAACGTGTGACAATTGAAGCAATGATCTTCAAACTAAACCTTAACTCAGGATTTTAAAAGTCGCCATAACCCCCCAAAAATCGAGAAAATATTCAACATTTAACTGCCTTAAAATGTGGAAGCATTTCAAAATAATCTTTTATTTGACTTTTATGTTCCTGTTTTCCTCTAAATGTGTGTTTTTCGTCTGCTGAAGTGATGAGTGCAGGCGACAGATATATATTCATGAGCCGTATGATGACATTGTACAAGTGTTGACTGCAGGATGGTGTCCTGGCATGTCCCATTCTTCAGGGGACACAAATCAAGCCTCCATTGTGAGCTCGTCACTCATTGCTGTGTTTTGGCAAAGCGCTCGGCTCTCTCTGTGGGATGCTGGCAATACTAATTCTGCCGTGTCAAAAGGAGGAGAGCACGCTGCAACATTCGAGGCTCATTATGATGATTTTAGAAACACAAAACTGGAAAATGTGTTTGAGGAAAATATTTTTATGGCGAGCTGGTGTATGATCTACTGCTGGAAGGTTTTTTATTTTGTCTGAATGTGTCTCAGCTGCATGTGGAGTCTGATAAATCAAAGCGTCAGGAGGATAGCACTGGAGGAGTATATGTTTTTAATGTTGATGAGCTGCTATTAGCTTTTTCACAGCCGTGCCAAGTCTCTGACTTTTCCGATGTGTCTCACTTCTTTCATTTTCATAGAATCAGAACCATTTGTTGTAAAAATCAGGTCTGTTTGCATCAAATGGACTATGAATGTTAGATATATGGTTCATGTTTTAAAATGAGGTGTCCTGGTGGATTCATTCTGGTCTGTCACATTTTCTCTGACTGATGGAGTAGATGGAGAAACATGCCCGAGTTTCAGATCCAGTCAGTAAAAATGAACCTGGACTCACGTTACAGAATGAAAAGCATGAAAAATGTCTTTTCTGTCAGTCTCCTGGAGCAAACAGGAAGGATGATGAGCCACTACATGTGCCAGACTCTACTGAAAGTTTTGAGCAAACAAATCTACAATATTTCATTTCTGCAATTGTGTAAAGAATAATCAGTAACATTACTCATCGGCTGCAGAGAGCATCAACAGTGACTCATGAGAATCTTTGACCGCCTCCGAAAGTCTAAACACAGTGAGGCATCTCCGATCCAGAGCCATCGTCTATCATCTCCAGAAAACCTGAATTATACTCTGTTTCAGCTTCCACCGAGGCGTGCTGAATCCCTCTCAACAAGCTCTTCCCCTGGAGATTACAGAGCATCATGCAGAGCCACCACGCCACCACCTTACAACAGGTGTTTTCTGTTTAACTCACCTTTCTCACCCAGCTGAATTATCCAACACGTCTAAGTGGACGGGCTGGGATGCTTCGCAGTCTGGAAGGTTGTTAGTTAAATATTTATTCTTTACCCAATTTGGAAAACAAGCCCTCTCCCACACAATTTGTGAGCGGCCAGCGTGAGCTTTAAAACTCAGTGGATTAGAGAAAATGAGAAGCTAATTAGGGTGCAGTGGTTGGCATTACTCGCACAGTCCCATTGATTCCTGCTTTAGGGACAGGACATTCTCAGCAGGAGTCAAACACACTGTGGGTGTATCCATTTGTAAACCATACAGCCAGAGGCCTCTGGGCGCCAGCTCACTGGACCTGATTCAGTTTCTGTGCTTGCAAATGAGTGAGTGATAGTCAAAGTGGCCAATTTGTACAGGTATGTAATCCATCTGCTGTAAATCACAGGACGCATATAGTTATGTTCTGTGTGCTGGAAAGAAAACTCCCTCTGGGATGTTAATAATTTTATTTACCCTGCGGTTTGATCCACCATATGACTCCTTTTTAATTAAGCATATTAAACCTCCCTGCTCTGCTGTTTCTCTCCCTGTCTGCACACAAACATGACACGGTATCACTGGAAAAGCCGCTCTGCTCACTGACAACATGCTCTGAGGGCAGGGCCGTATTCAAAAGCCGCTGCATGCAGTCATATGGCCCCCACCTCCAACTGAAATATCCCTCAGGTTTCACTGTGCACAGGGCAAAGTTTACTGAAGCAGCTCCTCTCATGTTTTAGAGGTGAATCTTTGAAGAAATACCGTGTTGGTTCTGCAGCCAGCTCCCTAAAATACTTTAACAGCTGCACGGCGCACACTCACAAGAGACCGTACCTCATACAACCGCACTTCAAGAACACACTTTGCAGGAACAGAAAGTTGCTATTCAGACGTTGTTGCTTCCATAGTCACTGTGTGTGCAGAGAGAGAGAGAGAGAGAGAGAGAGAGAGAGACCATTTTAAGGAAACTGGTCCCACATTACACAGAACTTGCCAAATGATTGTTTTTTCAAACACCTCGCCCCTCATGAGATTAATTTCAGTCACAACGGGCACTCAACGTTTTGACGTCACTTCATTAAAAACTTCTAATTTTAAAAATTAGCATCTCACAATCATTTTGTCTCCTGGGGCACCATGATTACAGTTACTAAGTGTTGCCTGAACGCAATCAGTACAGAGTGTTTTATTCCCACATCCATGCTCTTATAAACACACACACCAATACAAAGCCATATAGTCGACGCACACTCTCACAAATAGTTATTTTTATCCTTTTCCTGTTCCATCCTCGCCTCCAACAGTCAGTAAGCGGGGATGAGTGTGTCTCTGAAGCAGCCAGAGTGAGCTGTGTTTACTGAACGGGGGGCTGGTAATGACCAACAATAAAGTTTGATATAAAAATGTAAAAAGGCACCAAAAACAATTCATAGGAAGAGTTCAGAGACTGAGATTTAAAACAGGTTGAATCCATCGGTACACTCAGGAGGGAATTGAACACTTCCCGTCATATTGTGCATCTGAGTCTGAAACACTCCTGACTGCTTCCTCTGTTTACCTGCGTTTACCAGTCTGAATCAAATCCAGTTTTGTTCCTGTAAATATAAAGTGTTCCTGTTGGACTGCTCAGTCTCATCCAGTCATATCTCCACGTTCAGCCTCAGTGTTTGAGTGAAATATACATGCAGTCTGCAGATCAAGCTGCAGACTGCATGTATGTCACTCAAACAGCTCACGTACTGTAAGGTGTGTTGCTTTAGCATGAATTGAATTATTAAACCCTTGACCTGTCCCCTTAAACTGTTTTAATATCATTGCCTCTGATCAGGTTAGACTGAAGTTTCAGTCGTGCAAACATTTGTTAAAGATGTTGAATAATGAGGCTGTAATTTAGTCCGTGGATCAGGACAAAGATGTATTGCACTTGGCTAAGAGTGTGAGGGGGGATGGAAACCACACTGCTGCCTCCTCTTCTCTCTTAAAGAGGGTTTATCTACTGTAAATCAATACGCCTTCTCAATATCGGCATGAAGGGAGCTGACTCAGCCTAATGACCCTCCGCTCCGACCTTTAAATCACACCAATGAGAACAAATAAATAATGACCAGTTAAAATACCGCTGTCTTAGCGCTTCCTTCAAAATCGGCATGTACAAATGACTTGTAAATTTATGGAAATGCTGCAAGCACAAGAGGAGTGCCTTGCATTTTGTGTGACAAATTGAAAGCCAGGGAACACCCGAGAACTGTCTGCCTGGTGCCAAGTGAGACAGTTAATCTCTACACTGTCCCGGGCTGCTGCAAGGAGCTGAAGGTGGCACAGATCCTCTCCTTCCTTCTCCAAAGTTTGTTTTCCCTCATCTCTGATGACATTTAACACAGCTGCACAGCAGCTGCACCACAATCAGCTAATGTCAAGAGTTTTAGCAATAAGTGGGTTATTAAATATAAAAATGATTCAAGAAGGTCTAGAAACACCGATGTGACAGTTATGGCACCATCATCCCAAAAACGTTCATGTTTAATTATTATTTAACAGTTCTGGAAAAGATGAAGAAATTTACATTTCAGTCACTGGACTGCAGTCCAGTGAGCTGTTAGCTTAGCGTAGATTAACTGATGACAGTCTTAGATTTCAAGCAGCTTGCTCTTCCACCTGGTATTGGACAGTCTGCCTTTTTTCAACCGTTTCTGTCAAACCTGACGGTCTCTGCTCGCTGCTTTGACTACAACAGCTGATCTGGTTACTGTGAAGAGCACTGCATCTTAATGACTTTCAGCTCATTAAAGTTTGTTCATTATTTCCCAGCTCTTCCTTAATTTATTCTAATCAGGAATTATTCCCAGTCCCTAGTTATCTGCTGTAAAAGGTGAAATCCTTGTTGTTTCTGAACTCCACTGTCTCCTGGCTTTGTAAAATGAGGGCTGGTTTTTACATTTCAGAGCGTGTCCATCACAGAGCTGCAGATTGAGAGCTTTATTTGGTGATCCGGGATGTTTTTTTTTTTTTTCTTGTGCTTGTTTGGACGTAACATGCTCTGCTTTAAAGCTGCTCCTACAGTAAACATTGATCCGTGTGACGCATGGGGACACTAACAAAGGCCAATCAACAGACTCGTTTGTATTCTGAGGAAAATCTGGAGGGTATCTGACTCACAGAGAAGGCTAACAAGGTTCAGACCCTTAGACGGCTCCTTCATCAAGAAGTTTGACTTTACTGAAGTCTTATTTCACCTTTTTTTTAACCTTAATGAAACAGTGCTGGTGTTTTTCATACGACAACACTAAAGGTATGTTTTGTCTGTTGAAAGGGGGAAAAAGGTCCTGGCAGAGGTCTGCTAAGTGCCTGCTTTCAGAGAGCTCAGATTATATACCATTATCACTACTGAATGAAATAATTACAGTTTCCTATCCTTGTTTCTGCTCAGCCCGGCTGTAACATTTTAGTTATTTCACCTGTGCAGCTGTTTGATTTCATCTTTATTTGTATTATTTGTCCAGTTGGACACTCAGTTACTTCAGCATCTCTACCAGCTCTGTGATAAGACTGTCAAACAGACAAATATCCCTGTCAAGACCGTTTGCATCATTGGGATGTTTTTGTAAAACCTCCTTTATAAAAAGGACTTAAAGTTGTAAATCATGAGATAATGACCTTGTGTATAGTCTGGTGCAGAATTTAGATCTAAGATCCATGGATCGATGATGTGTGACCTTTAAGCCTGCGTGCCTCGGACGGTCTGACCTGATATCTACATAGCTGCCAACACTCATGCATTGGCCGTGAGACACACACGTTTCAATGGCTTCACACGCTCTCACGCCACACCCTAATTTCTCACACTGAAGTGAGCGTCTGATATCTACCTGTTGAGCTATGGCTTAGGGTGACACACCTGCCAACACTCCCAGTTTTTCATGTTGATACTTTAACAGACATGGTGGGTTGTTTGTGTTAAATAATGGTAATGTGTTGCTGAGGTGTTACAGAGGTGTGGGATGCGCTCATCCAAGAGTTAAATAGAGAGCCTGGTGTAATTTTTTGATGTGGTTCTGGTCAAAAGTAACCGGTATGGAGGGTTTCAATAAACTGTTATCATCTGCAAGCATATGCAGAACACGGAGGTAAACAAGCACATAAAAGATGTTAATGGGCCGAGGGGGTGGGGTTAAAATGTCGATGCATGCTGCAGGGTGGGGGGTTCTACGCTTTGTCAAAGTCAAAAGTTGGCAGGTATGTAGCTGGTGTACACAAACTGAGATCTGATGTGGACTTTGTGTAAATTCTGCACCCTCTTTAAGGATGATAAATGTGGATCTTTGCATGGAAACAGGCGTACACTCTGTTTTTAGCTGTGTGTAAATGAGGCCCATGTATAGTGAGCAGGTTGTTGTTGTGGACACCTTTCTTACTTATCACCTGGCTGTTTGGACTATTTCCTGCTCCTTGGTAAAATCTTCGGCGCAGAAGATATTTTGTATATTTACTGGATGACCCGGGTCCTTTGACTGCCCCAGTGTTACTGCGTGTTTGAACCTCCCTGTGCAGCAGTCGGTGACTCTCCTCGGCCCTGTGGGTCGCTTCTTAGGAAATGTTTCTGCTTAGTTCTCATTTATTCATTAATCCTCTTTAATTATTTCTCTTTCATTTACCGTGGTTAGAAGAATCAATATCACCAGTTTCACTTAATTTGACAAATGTTCTTCTGCTTTATCCCTGGATGCTGTGTGTGAGCGTTTGTATGTGTGTGAGCGAGTGTGTGTAGGATTGAGTCATTTAACGTTGTATGAAAGGTGTGATAGTTTTCACTCTTTGGCCCTGTTTTTGATGGAGATAGACTCTGACAAAGATTCTTCTTTCTCTCAGTTTTTTCTTGAACTCTGTCAGCTGTGGAAACACGTTTAGTCATCTGTGTGTTGAAGGAGTTAAGGGAGGAGGAGGTGGAGGAGGTGGAGGAGGTGAAGGAGGCGTCTGACACATCTTTTCCTCCAGTACATATTGTTTTTCAGCACAGAGGGCCCTGATCCTTTGAGCTCTTTGTCTCTTCCTAACATTTATCTGCTTTTTCTGAATCTCAACAGTCGGTCCCTGAGGTTTCAATTAGAAAAGTGCGGTGCATCTGAGTGTATTCACTTTAAGGGCAGCGCTGATCTCCCGAGTGTTGTTGAAGGGTTCTGCAGGAAGTGTGCTCTGTCTCTAACCCGGGTTAATTGGGTTTCTTTTAGCTTCAGCCAACAACAGTTCATTTTTTTTTCTTAAAGAATCTTTTATTGTGAGCTGCAGATCTTACCAAAGTATCCATTTGGATGTAAATCTTCTCATCCATGAACTGAAAACACCTCATCTGCCTTATTTTATGACTTGTCTAAAAGAACATTCCAAGTGTTTCTCTTTAATTTGGGTTAAAATGTTGGTTTTCATGCTGTCATTTTCCCTAAATAACCACACTGTTGGTGTCAGGAGATGACTGTGAGCTCGGCTCATGTTTGGTTGGAAACTTCATCAGTAGCACACGTCCATTTTTGATGACAGTGATCAAACCTAATTGTCTCTATTCCTCAATTCCTTTTTCGATCCCTCTTTCATAGTGTGTCTCATGGAGGAGAGGAGAAGATAAAAGACTTTTCAAAGTGGACCCTGCAGGGAAAGCATTGTGCCACAGGTGTGACCTTCTGTGCTGCACTTTCAACATGAAAGCAACCAACACTGTGACTAAATCACACGTGTGCTTAAGAGTAAAAATAAGCTTTTAGAGCTGAAGACCGTGCACGAAAATAAAAAAAAAGTGCTTCAGTGCCTGCAAGAAGTTTTCTGAGTATTCACGGCTTTGCTCTTTTCAAACCCCAGGAGCTCATGGATGTTGAGAACCAGAAATCAGAAACAAAGTGATTTTTATTTTTCTGAATTATCTGAAAGCAGATGAGAAGAGTTTGCAGTGAGGTGGAATTTCTAGTGACATTAAGGTGTTCACTCTGAAAGAAGAAGCACAAATCTTCACTTAATTAAAAGTAGATGTTATCTAATGGGATTCAGCTCTCACTCCTAACGACCTCCAAGGATCCACTTAAAGCAGTGACCACAGAGAAAACCTGAGATTTTATAACCATCTATCCATCTAACTAACTGATATTTCAGCTGCTTTTTCTTTAAGGTTTCCTGCCCACAAACCCCCTTGCCTCTAATTGGTTAGCCCTCTAAAGGCCTGTCAGGGGCAGGGCTATTGGCAGACCTTGTTCTTTGAGGTCCTGCCCCTCCAACATGTAACAATCAGTTAAGAGATCCTGATGTGGCCTCATCATTTCACCAAGTCAGGTGTGGTGAAGATCTGGTTATGGTCTAGTGAAGGTTTGCTGAAGATCTGTTGAAGATCTGGTGAGGTTTTGATCCATTTAAAGACAGATTCAGGGATTTCTTCAACATATAAATACGTAGCAGTTTGAAAATCTGTACACGCTCAGTCTGAACATCCAGCACTGGTACTTCAGATCCATGTTTATAGTATAAGAAAGCAGAATAAATGCTGTTTACCTCTCTAACATATTGCTCACTGTGATTTTTGTTATGGAAAATGTAAAAACAAATGGAGGGTTCTGTTATTCTTGTGTTGTTCATCATAATATTGAGCATTTAGTTTGTGTTTAAAATGAACTTTGAAAATGTCACATCGATCTGGCTGCTGATGGTCCTTTGTTTTTAAATTTTGATGGGGTCATATCTGAGCTTTCATAATAATTTCTGCCTGTTTCATAACTAACTGGAACCTACCCACAGGAGCTTTAAGCTTGGATGAATTCTCTCCCATTGAAACACTTGCAGCTCTCTGCTTATTAGACGAGCAGGAAATTGATAAACAGCAGCAGCAGAGGAGCTCGCCTGCTTTTATTTCTGGAGGTGACGACGGTGGAAAAGTGGAAGTTAAAATGAAGAACATGGTGAACAGCTTGTTTAATCACTAATGGTGGAGGATGTCAGGAAGTAAACAAGCTCTGTTTTATGAGTGCAGTTGGATCAGTGTGTGTCAAAGTGTGATTACATTTTACTCATTTCCAGCCCAGGTAGAAGCTGTGGAGTTTGTGTATCTTTAACCAGGACCCTGCAGTCAGAGAGGAGTAAGGACTCTGCAGCTCCCACACAGCAGAAGTTGAGGAACAATAGATGGCAGAGCCGCGCCAAAGACTTCCCATGGAGCAATAAAACCACATGAGCAGAACTGAACACTGACAATAAAAAATAGAATCGATGGGAGTGCTTCACGTCTTCCCATCCCATTGACAGATTATTTCATGGATCACAGAAAACAAAACGGTGGCTCATTCAGCAGAGGGAGAGCCTCAGCGTCTTCTGATCACTTTAAGGCTGTCTGAGCTTTGGTCAGGAGGAGAATCAGACAGACGGGCCACCGGATCAGTCCAGGCTGACATACTGCGGATGCCAAAAAAGAGACAGGCGGATGGGGAGATTCACATAATCTTTGTCATTATCAGACGTAAATGAACAGAAAGTGCAACCATCTCAAACGAACAAAGTGATTTCACAGACCACTGATGCCCTTTTCTGGAGATGGCAAATTAATGGCTGCGCTATATATTTTTTCCTGTGCTGTTCAGAGTCCTCCTGAGTGCAATAACACTGAGCGAACAGGGCCTGCCATCAAAGAGGTGAAATCGTTTTCTGCCCCGCTCGCTGAGAAAGTGGACGAGGAACTGATAATGGGATTCGCTTAATTGTAAATTAACAGAATCTTGTTAATAGGATTCTGTTAATTCAAGATTTATTTCCATATTGATTCATTTACTCTTTTTGCAGTGTGTGTAAAATGATGTTAGAGGATAATTACCAGCAACCTTAAATTACTTAGCATTGGATCGGTAGTGCATCATTAATCAAGATGACGATCATGAATAAGGAAGCCTGCGTTCACTTACCAACTGCAGTCTGCACAATCTGCTCATTCAAATCTGTATTGATGCTCCTGCGTGGATGTAAAGCAGTGAGCAGCTTTTGAAAAGCAGGTTTCCGACAAACACTTGAGATAAAAATGTCTCTGTTATGAAATAACATAAGATGTGGAAGCAGCTCTTTAAATAACATTTATTGGATTTGGTTGTCGGGTCAATAAAAACAGTAAACTCCAAAAACACTCCTTTGGGATGGTATCGAACAAGCAGTTTGGATCCATAGAAACTCCTGCAGGGCGTGTGCTGTTTATTATCCTCTGAAGCTGACTCTGTCTCAGTGCGGTCTGTGTGCTACTGCACATTTAAATACTGCTGGTCTCAACCCCAGACTCCGTGTCAGTGCTCAATGCTGCAGAGTGCCACAGTAAATCAGGCTCTGTTTGTACTCTGTCTGATCTGACAGGGTCTGGAGGTGTTACAGCAGAGGAGGGGGGACAACAGGTAACAAGCAGAGCGAGGGGGGGGGGGGGTATCAACAGGTAACAGGCGTTGGGGGGGCAGTTTGTTCATTAACTGTGCCTCTGAAGATGCTGGTAAGCCATACATTATATTAGATTAACCCAGCCGGCTGTGACCAGCCACAGAAGTAATAATCTTTGTTTTTGTTAAATGTGCACTCTTCAGGTGTCATCAGAGCGTTAAACGGCTGCTGATCCATTATTATAAACACATTAGAGAGCCTCAGGCTGGGCCACCTGTAAGCCAGAAGGTGACTAATAACCTGATATTATCAACAAGCACAGATGCCCTCTCAGCCCGCACAACAACAGGCAGCAACAGGCAGTAGTAATCCCAGAATTTATGTGATTAACACACAATCACAGCAGAGTTTCTGAAGTTAAAGCTATAAAACCAGCAAATACCTAAACTTGCCCGGACTCTGTCCTATCAGAAAAGCAGTGTTCGTTCGTCCAAAGTAACAACACATCACGTCACCCTGGTTATCATGGAAATCATCTCATTAGCTTTCCTGGAGTACAAGGCTGCATGGTGGTGCAACAGTTAGCTCTACAGCCTCACAGTAAAAAGGTCACAAGATTAAATCCCATTTTGCCCAGTAGCCTTTCTGTGTGGAGTTTGCATGGTCTCCCTATGCATGTGTGGCGTCGCTCTGTGGGTATGAGCTTTTATTAAGCTTTCATGTCTACGTTAATAAATTCCCGATAGCCCCTTGTTTGCAGTCTACGCTTTCAACGGAGACAGCAACACTGCCGCCCAGCGGATGGAGGGGTGAGCCTTTCCACACGTGTATATCTTGTGCTCAACTTGCGCTTGTGACTCTCTTCAAAACTTTGTGGCGTTTGTCTCAAAAATAAATGTACGTATCGGTTGATCTACAAACGCACTCCCACAGTCCAAAAACATGTTCATCAGGTTAATTAGTGGTTCTAAAAGATGAATGAATGAATGAATGAATGAATGAATGAATGAATGAATGAATGAACTGGAGTAATAAGTGTCCATGATGGTTACTGTCCTCTGATTCAGGTTTTAAGTCTTTTTTTCTTATGAATAAAATTTAATCCATACATTTTCAAAAAATGTTTCCTGATATAAAAACAAAACATAAATCTAGAGTTGGAATGTGACACTACTCTAATCTTTGTCCCAGATCAAGACAGAAAAGAAGAAATCTAATAAATCTGGTACTTTTTTTGTAATGAAAGCAGACACTTTCATATATGAACCTTAATCTGATATCTGGTCTTGGCCTCGGGCTCCTCGGGCTAAACCCTCCTATCATAATTTCTGCTTCCTGTCGCTCTTACAGCAGCAGTCTCTCCTCCATGTCACCCTCTTTCTGTGAATCCATCCATGTAACGGTCCTGAGCCGCTCCACCGTCACATCCAAGAGTCCATCTGCACAGGAGGGACCAGCACTGCTCCATAAAGCAGTGCTTACAGTCCTCTTTGTATTCACACCCACTTTATGGTGTTTCTGCAAATTTGCAACCTGTGTCCACTGAAATTTAACACACACACACACACAAACTTCACACACTTTGGTTTGGATGTCACATTCATCACAGCAGCAGACTTTCTATTAGTTTACTTTTGCATGATCAGTTTATGGAGGATGATATAATTTCTCCAGCTGGAGCTCAAGTGGAGCACTAATTACCTCATCGTACACCGTGTGAAGAGTATCCTCCTATCATTTTCTGTTTCCAGTCTCTATTCCATGCTAAGCTAACCAGC
The DNA here is from genome assembly GCA_030710495.1 of Labroides dimidiatus. Taxonomy (NCBI): domain Eukaryota; kingdom Metazoa; phylum Chordata; class Actinopteri; order Labriformes; family Labridae; genus Labroides; species Labroides dimidiatus. Next base: position 12,177,836 of record CM061163.1, read on the forward strand.
CGCTAGCTGCAGACTTACGCTCAAGAGACACTAAGGAGATACTATGAACAAAATGTCTCTTTGTCCTTAACACTGCACCTTGCATGCACACAGACAAACACACACTTTAGCACAGGCAGCTACGGAGACATAAAGGGGGGCTCAGGGATCAGGGCTAAGGGCTCAAGGGTCAGTGTTAGCGGGGCCTGTTGGAGTGAGGAACAAAAACAAAGAAAGAGGCTCTCAAACCTAAGAGTCGTTCAAAAATATATCTGCATTTTCTGTTCTCCTTGAACCCTGAGCTCCACTTCAGATGTGCAAACAGGTTTAAAGCAGTACAATCATAAAGATGAGCTGGCGGTGGCGTCTGATATTGTGATGTAGCTGCATGTGTGCATGCATGTGAGCGTGTGGTAAACAACACGTTTCAGATGGCGTGTGTAGTGGTGACATATGTTTGATCACACCTACAGTAGCAGATTCCTCTGCAGAGCGGCTCGTTGTTTGCATGCTGTCTATTCAAAGACAAACAAAGTAGCTTCACATGAAGAAGAACAGTCGGATATCTGACAGCATGCGTTGTTATCCACTTATATGAGAGCTTGACCCGAGTCTCTAACCGCAGAGTGAGGGACCTGAGGAGGGTCTGACACACAGATAAGAGAGCGGTAAGCTTTGAAAGCCACACAGGCGACACCCTGACCAGTCAAAATGTTCAGATTGTTCTTGCGTCAGATCTTCTGGCAGAGACTTTTTACAGTGCTGCAGACGACTTTAAGCTATGGGCTTTCTGTGCTTTAATATCTTTGATATTTGACTGCTGTGCCTCCCGCCTGTCAGACTGTCAAATCATCCAGCTCCTCACACACACCTGAAAACATTAAATATTAGTCCCTGCTCGTATATTCATTTTAATCCATAAAAGCTTTGTATATTTACTGAAAAACAACCAAACATTATGTTTGACTTCTCCTTCATCTACAATTAGCTTCAACTCTAATGAGGGTTTAATGAATGCAGCCAACAAACATATAATTTAATGAACAAAGCAGTTTTTCATGATAAAATAATCTCTTGTTCAAACATTTCAACCTTGCCTTGGCAAAATGCTGATTAATTCTCTGAACCTTGTATAAGATTTGGCCTCAGGATGCTAAAATGACTCTAATCCCCTTCCTTTAGTCTCTCTGAAAACAAAACAAAGGAACTGATTTGCAGCCTTTGAGATGAGATCCTCCTAATCAACAAAAAAACAAATGCAGCAAATATCCTGCCCTTTTTACAGCATCTACACACGACTTTCATCAACACAAAACAATAAAGAGCTGCAGCCGCTTGATAACAATGCCTGCTTGGAACATATGCACACCCATAGTTCCTCCATCCATGGTTAGCAGACACAGAGAGCTTAGCAAAGACAGAGACAGAGACAGAGAGGTTAGCATGGACAGAGACAATGACAGAGACAGAGACAAAGAGATTAGCAGGCAGACAAAGAGATTAGCAGGGACAGAGTCAATGACAGAGACAGAGACAAGGAGGTTAGCAGGGACAGAGAGGTTAGCAGAGATAGAGACCGAGCCAGCCCTCCCTTTATACGAATTTAGCTTAGGGCCCAGTCGCCAATAGAGGGCCCCTGAATGACTGCGTCTGACCCATGGACTGTTGTTCGTGACCTATCTGACATGACTTGCTCCAACCGCCTTACACATGTTAGTAATGTCTTGATCAGTGATGCTGATAGGGCGGCAGCCACAGGCAAGTATTAAAATATTTGGTTTGTTGGTCAGAAACTGGCAACAATGATGATGTTTAGAAGAAGGGGAAAAAATAAGATGAAGTGTTTTTTTTTCTTCAGGAGTAGAGAAAAGGGAGAAAAAGGAGGAGGACGTATAAAAGACAGAAGTGCAAGGTCATTTTTAGAAACGTACTTTAATTGTTCTTGGATACTTTGGACGTTAGGCCTTATTTTTGAATGGACATGTTGTCCTTGAGATAGTCCTTTTATAGCAAACTATTCAGACATCTTGAAAACTCAGTCTGGTTGGAAAAAAAATATATATATAAGTATGCCTTTAAATGACATTTGAATTAATACAATAAGAAAATAATTCAAAAATATGCAAATAAATTGAGATAAAAAGAAATATGAGAAGGGAAGAAAAAAGGGTGGGTCAATAATTTGACAGTTAAAATCCAAATAAAATAGTTAAATCCACCCTTTTCCTTCTGGTCTTCACTAAAAAAAGGTATTTAAAGATTATTATTTACTAATCTGTAATATTTAATATTGATTAGATTTATCATCCAGACTTAATAAGACCTAAAGGTAATACTCAATGACGTATCAATAACATGTCTATGAATGAAAAATTGATTTTTGGTAAAGATTTTAGTAACAAGTGTGACTATTAAAGATGAAAGATGATCTGCTCCATGCTTTGAGGGGTTATTTTATTTGTTGTCAAATTTATTATTGTCTTGCTGTGGTGAATAAATGTAAACTCAAACTAGAATCTTTTGTAGAATCTTTAATCTCTCTGCTGTGTGAAGTGAATATGTTTTCATTGTGTAATCAGTAAAGTAGAACGTTCTTGTGCAATTTCCTTTTTTTTTTTTGGCAGTGAAAAAGGGGAAATCAGTACAAAAAGTCAAAACAAGGCTTGGATCACCTAGTGGACAAAAAAGGTAGTGTATTTTTCACATTTATGAAGCATTTAAATAGTAACAAAGTTGTACAAGAAATGTGGAAAGTCTGTAAGCTTTACTTTGACTAGGCAGTAAAATAGTTGTGTCCCATCATGTTCAAAGAAGAACAGATAAAATGCATAATGTTTATGATTCCAAACAGTTGCTGGTTGGCAATGGCAATATTCCACGATCCACCGCAAGGCAGGGCCACAAAATTATCCTGCTTAGGGCCCCAAATTGTTGACAGAGAGGTTAGCAGAGACAGAGGAAGAACTCCTGCCTTCGGCTTTTCTTCACACGCTCGGAGCTCTCTGTACATTTATTTTAGTCTAAGAATCCTTATTTCCACACTCTGCTGAAAATGATGGGATTAGTTATGCTCTCATTGTCTTTGGTCTGCTGAAACTCACTTTCATTATTCACATTGAGGAGACAAACCAGGAAATAAAGTCTACAAGCGGACGCCATCGAAGGCGCCCTTATCACCCTGTTTAAACCAGCTGGAGCTGCAGAGCGGAGACCTCTGCTGAGCGCCTCTTCTAAATGAAACAGAGAAGGTTTTAGCTCTCTGAACAATTAGAAGGAGACACGGAGCCGGGCTGGGCTCGATTGCCTGAAGTTATTAGCACAGGCTAATTAAGTCTGCATTATTCTCCTCCAACATCAAAATGAAGCCGTGCAGCTCTCTGTCACTGAGGGCTGGAGATACCCGAGAGTCGACCCTGTGAGAGCGCAGAGACCAGGCTGAGAGACAAGGGGGGATGACACGGAGACAGAAAGAGCGTCCTCTGCGAAGTAAAGACCTGTCAATGACTTCAAAGGTCTGTCAGTGTCCCAGTACAGTCTGTGATCTGAGTAACACAGGCTAAAGAGAATAAAAGGAGGACAAAGAGGAAGAATGAGCTCATGGTGACATTACTCCCTTTGTATAAAAGCAAACATTATAACTGATAAGGAACAACCAGCACACTGCTCAGAGGTTTAATTCTGCTAAAAGTCCATAAAATCAAGTGTCTAATATGTCACATAGAAAAAGACCAGTGTGGGAAAAAAAAACCCTGTTCAGGGACAATAACTTGGTCCCCATGTGTTGGAATAGCAAATCAGGTTTTATCCTCTCAGCTGTAATCTTCAGCGGTCATAACCGTGACTGTTTGGATCATTTCACAGGTTTTCTAAATGCTTTTGGAAATATTTGTGTGTTTAGGGCATTTTAGAACAAGCAATTTTCACCTGTAAGTTGAGGATGAAGATAAAGAAAGCAGAGATCTTTCTTAAATATTTAACTGTTATGAAACATCAAAGCTCCTACAAGGGTTTTTTTTTTTATTTAATTAAATAAACTGAAACTAAAACTGAAGCGTCTGTATGACCAACAAAGTGATAAAAGACTTAATTAATGTCACTGTTTCCACAATTATATTTAACTTTGGTTTTCAGTGGAAGTCCATTCTCCCTTGTTTCTGAGGTTATAGCATTATCTGCATGTTCTCTGGTACCTCTTTTCCATCAAAAGAACCAGGAGCTTGTTAGGTGCTGGTGCTTAGTTGGTTTTAATTGGGTTCTTCCAAAGAACCGGTTTGGTTTTCCATCGTCAAGGAGCCAAGTTGGAGCCTATCACTGCTCAGCGTTAACGGTCAGCACGTCGCTGCATACTGTGATGGACTTGGTGGGTTGATAGTGTTAGATAATGAGGATGTGTTACCGTTCAGATGAGTTATTGTGTGTTTGAGAATTACAAGGCTCAGTGAATGCATCACCAGTGATGGGTAGTTCAACAGCCAACATTTGTGTGTTGTATGTGTGTTTCTGCTGGGAGTTACACGGAGTAGATATGTTGTTTTGTTGCCATGGTTATGGACAACAGTAACAGACGACTTGCTGTGGTGTATTGGTCACAGTAACTCTGACCCACCAAAGAGATGGTGCTTGCTAAGCTCCAGTTTTTAGCACCTGGAGCTGCTTTTTTGGTGGAAACACAAAGAACCAGTACTAAGCCAGGCACTTACCTGGAAGTAGCACTAGCACCAGCTCTGTGTAGTGAGCGCATGGTGTGTAGTGATTAGTGTTGTGTGTCGTGAACTTGTGGCATGTAGTGAATGTGTGATGTGTAGTGAGCGGTTGGGGTATTGTGAGCGTGTGGCATGAAGTGAGCGTGTAGCCAGTAGTGAGCGTGTGGCGTGGAGTGTGCAGCATACTGAAAGGCTCACTGGATTTAAAAGTGTTTTTTAAATGGGGTCCATTTGTGTTTGGACCTTGATGCACACAGTGAGTGATGATAAGCAAAGTGGGGCTTGTGACGTTTCTTTCACAGCGGTGTCAGGATGAAGACAGGAAGAGGAGTCTCCTTCTCAGATGGTGGAAAAAATGGTGTCTGGTGGTGGCTTTCTTTCACCTTTTGTCCCAGATTGAAGAGAATCCACAATGAAAGCCAGCCCAGATAACGGTTCATCAGGTTATTTTTAAACATGAATTATCCATAAATGTACGGAAAGCTTTTATTGGTGACCTCAGCGGTCTAAAATACATACGTGTGACAAACAAACAGCATGGCTCAGGAACATGTGTACAGTAAGAGGCATGGAGCTGCTGGGGGAGCATACAGGCTCTTCTTGTTCTGTCAGAGCAGCACTGAGCCGAATGAGAAGCAGCTAAAATAAACACAGGCTTCTCTTCTCACAGCTCTGCTAAAAGCTCATAGCCTTTTATTAATTCAGCGGCCCTCACTGCATTTTTAGATGACTCTGGGTTGGCCTGTCAGTGCGTCTCAGCCAATAAATAAATGAAAAGCACTTGCAACTGGAGCTCCAGACGCTCCTGACTCTAACAATGAATCCTGACATTCCTTTTTCATCTGCTTAATAGCGACTTTAGCTCTCATTTTGAAAAACAACTTAGCAGTCATATCTGCCTCCACATTAGCGCTGTTGCTACGTGTCAGATACCTTCCTGAATTCATTCTTCCAAACAGAGTGCATGATGAAAAAAGAGAAGCAATTTAAAGTGTGTGGGGCACACACTTCATCTTAAGGTCTAATGCGTCCTGATTTACCTCTAATGGACGGCAGTCAGAGTCGGTGTAGGAGCTGCAGTCATACCTTTCACATTAATGCAGGTGAAACAAAGTGGAAGTGTCTACCATATCCATCACTCAGAGTCCATCAACATGGGCACAAGCTCTCATCCCACCTGATGCTCGGTAAGTGACACTCAGCTCCTGTTGTTTCTTCTCAGAAAGCCACAGCAGACATCCAGCAGTAGACACAACACGCTAACCTTGTCATGTGAGTTCAGCCTCAACGCAGAGTGACCGTTTGTGACGTTAGAAGAAGCTGCAGTGTCTGCAGGCATCGTGCTTCACCTCGGTTTTCTGTGTTCACTATATATTCTGGGTTTGAAACGTCTTGTTAGAGCCTCTCTGGTCATCTCAGAGGAATACAGAAAGTGTGGTAGGGTTATTATCTGACCATCGGGAATCCTGGCTTCACTAAATAAATTCTTAAGCCTTAAACTTTTCTCGAGGAGTTGTGAAAGATTGCAGAACAAACACCTTGGACATCCTCCAGGGCCCAAAACAACTCAATCCCCATTGGGCCCCATATAGAAATCCTAACTCCAAAGCAAAAATAAGCATGTTTACATCCTGGGATTCACAGAGGTGTTGGTATCTTCAACCCCTCTTGGGCTGATGTCACAATGACGTCACCATAGTTGCTGAAGAGGCGAACTTGGGTCAAGTTGAATCATTTGGTTGTTTATTTGTGGAAAAGGAAAAGGTATAAAATGTATCTTTGGGAGTTTGGTGAAAATGGTCTCCACTGAGGCTTGGAGTCATCAAAACACAATGTTAGTATGCATCACATTTAAAGTGACAGGACCCTCAAACACATTCTGAACATTTCCCACTCTGAAGCCCCAAAATCTGAAGTTTTAAACCACAAAGACAGAGTCCACGTGATGAGAAAACATTTACTTCCAATAAACAGTAAAGCCCCAGAAGTCCAATTAGTGCATCTCTCAAACACGCTAACACGCTGTAAAACCTGACTTCAGAGCCCTGCGATGAAGCGTTTTCTTCTGAGAGGTGTGTCAGCATTTGGATCTGTCATCTTCAACATGTCGGTTTGATTCAGAGACGCTTTGAAAGCAATGTCAGATTGCATCATCTCAAGTTAACTTCTCCATATTTGGTGCTTTTAGAGCTGCAGTGGATCATCTGGAGTCAGGCAGCACTTTGAGATGGAGAAATAATCAGGCAGGATATGAGACAGTGCTGCAATTAATGCAATTATGAAACAGTGAAGTCCCACCCACTCACACATACAGAGAGAGAGAGAGAGAGAGAGAGAAAGAGAGAGACTATAGATGATTAAGTGTAAGATAGCATGAGGCATCCTTTTGTTATTCCCTTCAGCTCCGTCTGACTCCAGCCGACTGTCTCTCTCTCTCTGGCTCAGACTGACTTGGTGAAATTAGTCCAAAATAAAAACAGGGACTGACTTAGATACTCTGAGTCCCAGATGAATTTTAGTGAAACTGGAGCCACAGCTCAGCGTCTAATCCTTCACTTTAGCTACTTTACTGTCTTCTTTTACAGTATGGGAGGATATGGAAACTGTTGCTTCTCTCCAGGTTTGGTGTCTTTAAAAACACTTTACCGTGTCTGTTCTTCAGGTGTCTGTCACTTTGCACAAACAGTTAGTCAGAAACCAGTGACAGAAAGTGTCCTTATCTGCTGACATTATTCTGGCAGAAGTAAAGAAAGGGCCGTAGCTCTCTTGTAGTTTTTTGATTTGGCTGATAGTTTCCATCAAAGCTAACCTTGTTAACAGCACAGTCGTTGTCTGGTTGAGCTTCAGAGAACAGGCTGAACCCTCCATCAGTGAAAAACTGTGTGCACGCCCTCAGACCTGTTTTTGTGATCCCGTTAATGTTTTTTCAGAGAGGAGTTAAAGAGAGAAGATGGCGGACATCACGTCACCATCACCTTCCTTAGCAGCTCAGAGGACAAACCAACATGTATTTATCCCTGCACCGTGCTTCTCTGAGGATTTCTGCTTGCTTTGGGCCATTCAGGGGTTTGAGTGGATTCTTGTCCTCCATTGTAAACACACACACACATACACACACAGGTTTGGTCTGTTGGTGTGTTCCCTCAGCAGGGGGTGGTCAGTCTCTGGATGGTATCATGTGTTTCTTTCTATTTATACATGTTGCATGTGTTTCAGTGTTCAGCAGTAACATCTTGAGTTAAGAAGATAATCAATGCTGTTATCAGGGGATAAGTCTCTTATCAGCTCTTTATAATTCAGCCACACGACAGACAGATTGATCTGTCTTTGGACAGAGTCCAGTCCATCATGTTTAATCTGAGGATGACTCCTTTTAATCCAGCAGCATGTTGTTTCCCACACATAGACCAGATAATAAATGGATGTAGTCTCTGTGAGGTCACCCATAACAGAGTTTTGAAGCTCAAAGGCAGCAGAGGCCATATTGGAAATGAGGAGAGCTTTGACCCCACATTAACAGCTGAGCTGAGCTTTTGATTGGGTAAACTTAATATCTCCTGAACCACACGCTGAAAACAGATCCTCCCCCGTACACCATGTGCTATGAGAGGAATGACCCACCAAATGTCTCCCTAGGATTTATATCTGATATTTTATCTGATATTCATACTAAATTTTTTGTACCACGCTTTAAATTCATTTATTTCTTCCTTTCTTTTTTGGCTTGGTGTGTTTGTGGTTTCCAGAACTTCAGAGCCAGCCTCAAGCAGAGCGGAGGTTGCCGCTTGTCCCCAGCCTGTGCTGCTGTGCAAGCACATCTGTGCTGCCCCAGGAGACTCTCACAGACGACTCCTCCTCAGATCCTGCAGCCTCTGCCCTGTCCACCCTCTCCTCATGGTGCTTCACCTCCTGGAGGAAAGGCATCTTGCATTCCTGCTCATTTACTCCCGGCCTGCCAGGTGGCTGCAGGTTGGTGGAGAGACGATTGTGTGACCTTCCTTGATGAGTACATACTGTGTACATCACTCCTCGCTGTGCTGTCAAGCCTCGATACTCTGTCATCTTTTCATCACCCGCTCTCCTCTGGCAGCTTCTTCACAGCACACTGGGCTCACTTTAAGTACCTGAGCTGAGATTTCAGACAACTGCACATTGTTTGGACTTAGTGTGGTCAAAGTAATGTGAGTTTGAGCCTCTGCTCTTTGAACTGGCTGTCTTAAACTGCTCAGCTGACCCTCTCAGCTGGGGCCTTTCCCCTGCTTGGTTGAAAGTGGAGCCATGCCATGCTGGGAGGAGAATCTCGCCCTCAGCACCTGGCTGTCACACCAGTGATGACTCTCTCTCCTCCCAGCGCTTTGAGCTTAAGATGTCTTACAGTTTTTTCTCTTTTGAGGCACAGAGGGCATAATGGTCACTCAGCAGAAGGAACTGGAGAGTCAGAGAGAGACAAAGTAAACCGACTGAGTCGTGAACTTGGCACAATGAAGTCTGGCAGTGCTAAGAAGAGGAGATGTTACGCTCCATTGCCTTCCTCCATCCTTCCATGCATCTTGTTGCTTCCCCTGTCCTGCTGCTGGTGTGTGATTCTTACCAGGGGCGCAGACCCTGCTATGCCACCAACTTAAACTATTATTGAGATGATGTCAGACAGATGAGAAATCTGCTGCCAGCCATTTTTACGCTTTAAATGTCGATTTCATGGTCTGATTTATCAAATATTCTTTAAACATTATGTTTCAACCGGGTGCTTAACATGAACTTGTGTTATTATCTGTGAAAACTGAAATGATCCCCCTCCCCTCACACCCAGCTGAACTGTACAGGATGTAAACTCACTAACAGCTCAAACACCAAACTCATCATCAGGATTAATGTCTCGTCCTGCAGCCGGCAGTCCAGGCTCGGGTTGAAAGATGGGTAGAATCAACGGGAGCACCTCCCTCCTTCAGTACAACAGAGCTGGGTTTTCTGAGGGTCTTCCCTGCCCCCCCCCCCCCCCCCCCCCCCCCCCCCCCACACACACACACACACACAAGGGCAGCCTTCAGGCCTTAGATCACCAGTTCTTGAAGGCAACAACTGCTTTAAAATGAAATTTTCATGAGCAGGGAAGAAGAGTTGTTTCCAGCACGTTCCCTCAGCTGACCAACAGCGAGGAAGGAGAGATGCTGAATCAATGCTGCTGCAAATAACCAGAGGAATCAGCCCATGCTGTTCCCAGTTAGGAGAAGGATGTCCTCAGTGTTCATTTACATCATCTTATTTATTTCCATCACATGAACTGAAGTTGTCATTTTCAGAAACATGTTTAAAGGATAAAGACTCAAATGTGTGATTCAGGAAAAAAAAAAAATCTGTTTTTGTTGCTTTTCAGCATCATTTCTGAGGCTGTGCCTTTAATTACAAATCCTGTCCACGTGTGAAGACGAACAACACCTCAGCCTGAAGTGTTTGTACAGAAAGTCATCGTTCTTCATCCACAAACAGAAGGAAGAAATCATAAACACATAAATGATGCATCGTTCTGAGCTGTAGCAGAGATCTCAGCAGAGCGAAGGAAAGAAGAAGGGACATATGAAAAATGTTCCAATTTGTTTCTTCTTCTTCTTCTTCTTCTTCTTCTTCTTCTTCTTCTTCTTCTTCTTCTTCTTCTTCTTCCTTATGTTCCTCTTCCTCTTTCTATTCCTCCTTCATTTCCTCTTCTTATTCCTTTTTTTGTTCCACTTCTTGTTCCTCTTTGTGTTCCACTTCTTGTTCCTCTTTGTGTTCCTCTTCTTGTTCCTCTTTGTGTTCCTCTTCTTGTTCCTCTTTGTGTTCCTCTTATTACTCTTCTCATTCCTTTCTTTTTCCTCTTTGTGTTTCTCCTCTTCTTGTTCCTCTTTTTCTTCCTCTTCCTATTCCTCTGCTTGTTCTTTTTCCTTTTGCTCTTCTTGTTCCTCTGCTTGTTCCTCAACCTGTTCCTCTTTGTGTTCCTCTTTCCATCCCTCTTTCTGTTTCTTTTCCTATTCCTCTTCTTGTTCCTGCTCAGCTCACTCCGCATGGAGACAGTATTCACACATCAACTGCTGCAAACAAACTATTTTAACATATTCAGTTTATCCAGTTATACAAATAATCAGCAGTAAACAGACTATGAATCAATGTGTCTGCACTCAGACACATTTCCTGTGATTGTCTTTAAACAGTTCTCTTTGTCCTCTGATTTCACTTCAGACTTCTGTCTTCATACACACTTTGTGCTGTTTCCATGTCATTTTGTTGTCTTTTATTTCATGTCTCTTTGTTGTTGTTATTTTATCTTTTTTTTGTAAACATTTTGAGTAACTTCAGTTGTGACTCTGGGTCTTTTTCTTAGTAGTTTGATCCTGTTGTACTCATAAACTGTATAAAACATTGACGTGGTCTACATGACGCCCCCGTTTGTTTCTGATTAGGAGTTTTGAGCCGGTCTTTGGTGGGTCCCATATTAAAGAAGCTTGACACAACTGAACCCTTGAGTTATTTGTTCCTCTTTGTCTCCTTTACTTTCAGTAACATCATCATCATCAGATACATCACATCTTCCTTAAAGGGGTTTTGCACTGTTAAACTCCAGGGGGCGCCATCCTCGTCCTCTGTTTGTTTATGTGGTGCTTTATAAGATGGTGCAGTGAAATTTAAGATCAGCTGTTTTTTCTTGGACAGAGTCTATATGTTTGACTGCAATCACAGATTTTATTTAACATGTTTCAGAGGTTTTGGCTACTCAATGGCTATGGAGAATCTTAAGGAATAAAATAAATTAAACTAAACAGATGTCATCCTAACCAATCCGTTCACTTTCTTTCAACCTGTAAAACACGTTTAAAAAGCAAAACATGCTCCTCCATGATTAATACGGTGAGGGTTTTTGGTCTGAACAGATGCGGACGCCTGTGTTGTGCGGAGGTTTAAAGCATTGCTCTGGATTTCTGGTTGCAGCAGCTGGAGTTGAGGGCAGCGAGCTGCAGCCTCGGTGTTTTTAATGGATGTGGTTTCATCCTCATAAAGCTCAGACTCACTCTCTGCTTTATTGCAGCATTTGCTGCTTTTTTTCAAAGACTGCAGAGAATGAGGAACACTGTGAGCTGGATGTGCTCGCTGACCCTCTTTATAACACTAATGTTCATTACTGGCTAATGTGGATCTTTGAAGTTGCTCAGATGGTGTTGGTAGTTATTATTCATGCTCAGTGTTCAGGCTTCATGGCCTGTAAATAACTCTAAACTCTGCTGTTCTGCAGTCTGAAGGAACATATGGGAGCCACCAGGTGTCACTTTCACTGACTCTTTTAAAGTTGCTCCACCACACAGCCGAAGATCACCGCATTATTCTTTCAGTGTTCACAGTTTTCACATGAAGCTGGAAGGATAAAAGGATTAAATATGATAAACATGGAGGCTGCTCTCACTGAACAACAGAATCCAAAGAAAAAACATTCATACATTAATATTCATACATTAATATTCATTCATTAATCAACAGAAGTGAACCATGAAGCGTACCGAGCTCACTAAAGAATAACTACTGAATTTATGAAGCTAACTCATAGATGGCTGCTGATAACACAACTGAAACTATAACTGTTTCTAAAAATGACAAAGGAGAAATGTTAAAACTGGGATTTAGTGCCAGTAAATGTTTGCATGTCTGCATAAGTAATAATAAGCAGATATGGTCTGATAGTACACTCAGATCCATGAAGCTCAGGCTGAACATGGCTCCGGATCCAAAACATTTAAAGGAATCCTTTAAAACCTCCACATGTCCTGGAGACTTAGTTTCAAGATAAATGAAGACTTTAAATGAGTTTTGATTTAACAGCACAGCCTTGTGTCAGTTCAGGTGCTTTAGATTCTGATGCTGTCAGTATTTAATACCTCAGAGGGCCTTTTTAAGTTGATTATCAGCTCTGTTTTTCAGTCTCTGACTCAGAGGAGCTTTGCTTTGTTAATCTGGTCCCCTTACACACTGGAGCTGCAGCTCTGAACATGAATCAGGTTCCTCTGCTTCGTTTGTGGACTATAACTTGAACATGTGCTTCCCTTTAAACACTGGCTGAGTTTGAACACAGGAAGCAGTCTGCATGTTAAGCTGTTTCTGAAAGCTATGACTGTTGAGAGTGAGCCAGTATCAGCGCTGGATGCTATCATGATTGTCTGCCCTGTTAAATGGATTACCGATAGATCACTTTGGTTTTCGAGGCAGGGTGTTTAGCTAATACCACTCAGTGAAAATTTGAGCAGTGAGAGTGATATTTTTGGATTCCTCTGCACGCTCATTTGTATAAATAAAGCCTTTTTAGTATGCAGGTGTCGTTATTCTGGCTTTTAGAGCAGCTTTGAATCTCAGGAATCAGATAGAGAGCTCCTGATCCAGACTGAGCCGGACTGATCCGGAGCTCAGGCCGCCCCTGTATGTCGAGGATGTAATATTTAAAGAAAAATCTACTCTCAGAGTCCCTAATGCTTTCTGTATGCTATACAGAGAAAAACCCTCCTTCAGACTATAACTTGACTGCAGTTTTTCCAGCCTGAAACATGTTTGTTTCTGCTGTAAAGATCGGCTCTTTGAATAGACGTGTGTGTGGTCTGAAAATATGAGATGGAAGTGCTAAAATCTGCAGTTCTTAAAGTGTCCACTTGAGGTTGGAAGTACCACAAGTCACAAACACACCTAGCCAAAAACAGCCTGGTACAAAAATGTGTCCAATCTGAATTGTTAATTTCACTAATAGCACACTGTATGGGGGTTGAATTTTTTTTCTTACTCTGCAGTTAAGAAGATATTAAGATCACCAGTTCATCCAATCAGAGGCCCAGCTCAGCTCACGTGACTGACAGGCTCCCTATGGCTGTTACTGTGCCCTGCCTCATTTCCAATATGGCCGCGCCAGCCGTTTTGCTTCAAAAATCAGTTTCAGAAACAGACAGGTGACATCGTGGAGGCTACGTCCAGTAATTATACGGTCTATGATCTGCACACTGCCTCTAGTGGACACATAAGGAACTGAAGGTCTTAACACGTCTGGCCTTTTATCTTCAAATCAGATGGTTACCGTTTGGTGTCAAAGATTCAAAACTTGTCACATATTCTGCTGAATTTCCCAAACCTAAGGCTGGGTGAAGAAGCTGGTCCTGCAGATTGAGGAGGAGAAATGAGTTTGATTTGTTATTAAAACAAAGGAGAAGTGATGCTCTGAGCTCTTCTTGTCTGCTGCATGAACCCACACGTCTCCTGAGTGAATTATGAAGCGAAAGGAACAGCATTGAGGTGTTTTAGTCTGGACTGTGATGCCAGTCTGATCACCAAACCGGTGAGTTGTTGACTTAGATGTGCTCTGTCGGTGTGAAGCAGATGAGCGTGTTTGCTGTGCAGCTCACAGAATCATCATCCATTCACTGAATCTAACCGTCTGTTACACTGAACAGCTCACTCTACAGGATCCAAACAGAAACAGCAATCATCAGAGCCATGACACCCGGTGTACAACCATCCTCCTCCTGTCCACAACTCTTCCTGCATGAGCCCGCAGACTATCACAAGCCAACAGACTTCTTATTCTCACCTGGTAAAGTCTGCCTGACCTGTACGTCTCAGCAGGAAGGAGCCAGAGGACCCAGAGGAAAAGCCTTGTGAAGTCAAGTCCAGTCAAGTTTATTTGTTCAGCCCCAATATCACATAAAATGTCTCCACAGGATTTATGGGCCTTCAAAGGCAACTATTCTTTATCGGATCCTGTGACCAGACGCAGAAAGAGAGGAAGAAACAGTCAGAAGTGGGATACAAGGAAAGGTAAGCTGTGACACGACATGAGTAAAAAAAAAAAGTTACAAAAAGTTCAGCCGGAAGAGGAAGATGACCATGATAAATAGGGTCGCTGCACTCATACAGTCTATGGCTCCAACTCAACAAACAAACATCATGACCCATAAATGAGAACATAAAGAGGTACAGCTGCATCCATCTCAGCCACCATCGTTTGAATGTTGTGTCCTTTGAACCGAAACTAGTTTGATAAACACACAGCTTCGCTCATCAAAAAAGGATACAGCACCCCCTATCAAAGCAAAGTGAGACACTTTCAGCCAGAAGTCTGATTCTCTTTTCTGCATGTATACGCAGACCAGACTAGACCCACCACTGTGACTTTACCACTGAGCTTTGACCTTAGTCGGACCGCTGCGTGCATGTAAACATACTGAGTGTTTTGATGAATCCCCTGATGCAGCGTCATAGATCAGCAGAATATCTGGAGTGAAGCTGTTCATCCAGTCCCTAAAAATACTGTCTATACTCTACTTTGGTTTTATTTTTCCTTCAGATGCAGCTGTACTCATATTTTTTTAAAGATTTTTTTTTGCCCTTGTATGATGCGATCAAGCTGTCATCACATCCAAATCGAAGAAACTGGTTCATATCTTGATATCTGTGACAGGATGGATGACAGGCGCAGCTCCTCTGGTGTTTTTATGAAGCTGAACTCTGAAAGAAAAACTGAACTCAGTGTGTGGTTAGAAGCAGCAGTGGGCTTATTGTATTTGATTATTCCTTAAAAACCTGCAGCCCCTCAAACAGAGAGAGAAAACCTTCGCTGCGTCTTTTATCAGGAGCTGTTAGACCCACAGGAGTCCAGCAATTATGCAGGCTGTCAGGTAGACTTCAGGCCACATGGGGAAACATGTACAGAATGATTGAAACGGCCTCATATGGAGTCATATACTGATGGAGACGCTGTTAATGTCTATTAATGGGGTCAGGCAGCTAGAGGCACCACAGCACCACCACTTACAACACAACACCAAACCAATCTCTCTCCTCCTGGTCTGAAGGATGTGCTGGGGCCGGTACAACTCAAATTACATCCACATCTTCTCCTAGAATCACAACCACTTACTTTAAAAGCAGATGTATCACAGTGTGAGCAGGATTGTTTTAGCCATCAGCTCCCGAGACAGAAAAACATCGCTCATCTTCGTCCTGCAGGAGCACGCTCCTCCAACAAAGCATGTCTAATTGGAAAACGAACGGAGAGGGGAAAAGGTTTTTTCAATGAGCCAGGAAATGTGATGCATCCAGCGCCTTTGATGGGACTCTATCAGCTCCAATATTAATGTGAGGGCTTGAGAGGACGGTCATGTGGCTGGGATGCTCCGGCTCAGAGGCAGCACGGTTCTTCTGTTACATGGCTTCGCACTTCTACAGAGATCACCTGAGACCTGCTGGACACGCTTGGTCCTCTGTCCTCTCCCACACCCTCACCGAGGAGCCGAGAGGAGAGAGTCAAACATACAACACCTCCAGGGTTCAGATCAGATGGAGCAGAAAATGACCATTATTCTGTTTGTTCTTCACTTCAGAGCTTCCATGGCGTCACCACCGGGAAAGCTGCAGAGCCACTCCATGGCCAGCAGGGAGACATAGATTCAGTTCACAACATATTCAGGACAAATAAGTTTACTGTTAATATATTTAGATACAGAACTGATGGTCTTAGTGATACTTATTGTACAGGTTCAAAATAGTGATCTACAAACAGCAGAAGAGGGAATGAGGTGGCTTTAAGGAGCAGACAGACAGCACAGAAAAGATGCCTTCAGCAAAGTCAAGTTCAGCAAATTTAAGGAAAGAAAAGGAGACGCAGAGCTCAGTTTGTAACAATAACTGCTCATTTTTAGGATGCTGGGTTGAAGAAAAGCCGAACACTAAGCCAGAGTCTTAGAAAATAAGACATTTAAAGGCAGACAAACACACGTGGATTAAATCTCCATCTTGAAATTATCTGTCAGAGCCACAGACAGAAACAGAAATGGAGAAAAACCAAGCGTACAAATGTGACGGCAGCTGAGCGGCGAATCACAAGTGCTGGTGTCAAAGGGCGTTCAGGTGCAGTGGAGAGAGTGTTGAGGCTGGAGCTGCTCGCCCGCGGTCTGAAGCGGAGGCATCTTGCTGGGGTTATGACTTCAAACAAGTAACAGCCTCTGCAGCTCCAGAGTGAGGGAACAGATTGCTCCAATTACAGCCGGGCTCACGCACCAGGGTCCCCCTGACACATGCAACGCTCTATTGGAGTGGACTTAGTGGTAGTGGTATGTTGCTCTGGAGCCGTGGGGGCCCTCACATCCCTTTGCCAATCTGTATTCTGTTTGAACCCACCGACATCTCCTTTTACCCCGGCTTTCGTTTCAAATTCTGCTCCGAGTGGGTGTTTTTGGCTGCCAACACAGGTGATTGGCACCTTCTCTCTGAATTTATAACAAAATCAATTCTCTAACAGCATCCCAGAGCACATCAATCTGAGAGAGACGCTTTCTACTCCCTCATTTTCAGCTTCACAGGCGCAGAGTGGTTATAGATGGATCCCTCAGTAT
The DNA here is from genome assembly GCA_030710495.1 of Labroides dimidiatus. NCBI lineage: Eukaryota > Metazoa > Chordata > Actinopteri > Labriformes > Labridae > Labroides > Labroides dimidiatus. Next base: position 12,194,907 of record CM061163.1, read on the forward strand.
ACTTACCCGTATCAGCTCCCGGAGCCGTGCCACAGCAGCGCTTTAATTGGCAGCGTCAAGTAATGCACAACATGTTAGGAGGCAGCAGCATTGGGAATCACCCTGTTAATTGAGGGCCGCAGTTGAGAGATTGACTAATTGATCAAGGCTTTTCCAGAGGTAGATAATTCATTGCAGCAGCGGCGGCGGCAGGGGGAGGGGCCTTGTCAGGGATGATTCATGTGTCTCCTGGAAGAGAGCCGGTCTCAGCGGTGTCTTTTGTTCCGTAGGCCTCCATGTGAAGGGGATTGTATCATCAGCAGCTCCGCCAGTTGCCGGCCTCTCCCCCTTAAATCAGAATTAAAAAGGTGAAGCTGGTGTTGAGAGGTTGCCATAAATGATGCAGTGCCGTGTGTCTCCCTCTCAGATGGTTGCTGTTACTCCCCCAGCAGCATCGCCATCCGGGGAAGACGTATGGTTGTGTTGTAATGAAAGCATGAAGGGGACCCCGAGTCATGGAGGAAATGTCTCCATCACGCAGGTGGAGAGGTAATCATGCCCCGGTGTACTCTGGGAGAAAAATGAAAAGTGAGGCAACAATGCAAAGCTGATAAATGGAAGGAGTGGCTGAAATGCCCGCGATCAGAGCTGAGGATCTGAGGAGTAAACAACAAGCGGAGTTTGTGTCTTTACTCTGAATAATTCAGAAACACATGAAAGAGTGTGGAAATAATACATTTCATTATTCACATAAAAAAGCCTGACCACATAAATTCTTCCAACAAGTGTTTCTCACAGAGCTGCAGCCTGTCGGCAGCTGAGACACCAGGGAAAGACTCACTCCAGATGAAATCAGGCGGTTTGGGCGTCTCTGGATTTAAATCTATCTCTGATTCAGGGAGCTGGAAAAAGATGCTGTGTGAAGGGACCGTGCTATCAGTACCTTGGTGCTATAATTACAGATGGAACTTGCATGATTTATTATTTAGTCTATGTCAGGGAAACCTGTTTATTCCGCACAAACAGGTTTATTTACAGGGTAGAGTGAGTATGAAATAAAATTCAAACCCGCTCACGTTTGTTTCATGTTTTTATCATCAACACGGCCTCTGACTGAGATGATGATGGTCAAACATGCTGATGTGCAATGTCTGGATTATCAGGGGTCATCAGACGGGGACAAGAGGATGTGGACTCAGAGTCTGAGTTCTGATGTGTTTCCCTCTTTGACTTCAAGAGAGCAGCTTGAATTATTTGAATGAGTTCACACAGGCTCCTACTCAGCTGCAGCGTTACCACGATGCATCACAATATTTCTGTAAGTGTGACTGGACCCTAACTCAGCATATGTAAGGAAAAAACATTATCTCAATGTGTGACTGATGTGTGTTGGATATCTGATGCTACTGAATATGTTTTGTGCTTAGAACAGATGGATTTTGGGGGAGTGTTGCAGCGTGTTTTGAGCAGCGTGTCGCTGCACATCAGCCTGTCTCACGGACTGATCACAACTTTAATTTGTCTGTTCTGTCTCTAAAAACATTAATTGTTTTGCTCTGACACAGCTAGGTGAATGTATTAGGCTGAAACCCACCAGCAGTGTTAGAATCAGGACCATAGCCTCCAAGCCAATCGTTGGACGGGACCAAACTTCCTTTCTAACAGCTATAGGGCCCACGTCAGTCGCGAAAGCTGAGCTGTGCCTCTGATTGGACAAACTCATGATCCCAATATCTTCTAAACTGCTGAGTTAGAAAAACCTTCACCCCCCTATGCAGTGTGTGCAGATAGCAAAATGAGCAATTCAGACTCGAGCCATTTTTTGAACCAGGCTGTAAATATGTGTTTTAATGTTGTGAAATGGTCTTTCTGAAGCCAGCCTCTAGCAGATTCTTGATGAACTTTTAGCACTTCCACGTAAGCTTCCTTTTTCTAAAACCGGATGTTGCCCTTTGGGAATGTCTCACATTTAAATCCCATCTTTAACTATCGCACAAAACTCTCCAGGTCTGCAGTCACTAATCTGTACCTTTTGCTCTGTGTGTGTGTGTGTGAGTGCGTGCGTGTATCTTAAATCTTTTTCTATTGTTATAAAATCTGCTCTGACCTGCCAGGGTTCACAGATGAAAATTAGCCTTATGGCTGACTCTGGTTCTGAAATGGTCATTAATATGTACTGTCCCTTTAAATAACTAAATAATATAAACTCTGTCATCCTGAATAAAGCCAAAGGAGATTGAAGACTGAACCAAGCACTCATTTGTCATCTTCTTTTCTCTTCCTCTGAGCAGAGATTGGTGCTGGGCCTAACTTACAGATTTCTATTATTCCAATTAGCCTCAAGATGTGCCGAGTATATCAGGGTAGAAGCCTCCGTTCGCTTTCCTCCATGGACTCTGAGTCTATCCGACTCTGAAATACAAACTAGTGAGGCCTGCCAAGTTTGCCTGGAGTCAGTGAACTGCCAAATCTTCCACATCCTACAAGTGAAGGATTCATCTCAGTGTTTCAGAAGCAGAAAGTATGGCAACTGGAAATGTTTTCTGTGTCCAGACAGAGAATCAAAGAATCTACCCACTCACATTTTAACTGTTTTGATGGATTAAGTCCACAAAGTGTGTTATTGATTGCAGCAGAACGACTAAATCCTCTTTTCTTTGCAGCAGAATTGAAGCGTGTTGAGTTCAGTCGATCAGAATCACACTTAAGGTACGGAAAATTATCATTACCACACAAATTAATATTGATTTCATGTGTTTGAGGCCAATGCACAAGGCATCATCTGGAGTAGTTTCTTTATTGTCAGTGTCAGAATTTGGATTAAATTAGCATAACATAAAGTGTGTGTTGGATAAATCCCCTGAAGCCAATGGTTTTAAAGCTGGAGGAAACTAATGAAGGAGCTGGTTTGACTTCAGGGGGAGTATGAGACGCTGTCAGAGGACGCTCACGCTCTCTCTTCTGTTTCTGAAAGTACAGAAGAGAATAAACTTTGTCATCAACGTTTCATTAAAGGAAAAGAAGAGTACATGAAGATCATTTATTTTAATGCTGTCTCGGGTGATGCAAAAAGCAACAAGATGAAAATTGTGACAGGTTTTATTCTGAAAGGCCAAAGTTGCAGTAATTCAAACAGGACTGCAGTTTCCACGGTTACCAGGGATACTGCTTTGTTTGATCTTTTTTTTTTATGATCAGGCGTCAGATCTTTGATTTTTTTAAGCTTTAAAACTGTAAGATATGTTAAGAGGAAACCTGTAAGAATCTGAAGGAAACTGAGGGGGCATGCAGTGTCTGTCCTGACTGAATATCTCAGAGAGGACTCAAACCAAAGAGTGCATCATCCTCCTTAAAGAGTAAAGTGCCCAATGTTTTATAGAAATGCACACACAAAAAAAAAAAAAAAAACACTGCCAGCAGCAGCAGCAGCAGGCGGCTCATTCAGAGGTCTTCAAGATTTATTCTGAGAGGTCAAGGTGTCAGAAAATGAACACTGAAGTTGGCGGCTGTATCAGCAGAGGTTTGACAGCTGGATGTGATAAGAGCCTTCGGGCATTTCCAGGGATGTGTCTGTTTGTTCATCACTGAGGCAGGAGCTGCAAGTACAGGAGTCTTTCCTCCACTATAGTCCCGCTCTGGTCCCAAATCCTGCTCAAAAAACTCTTGATATGTTGTCAGTAAAACAGCTAACTGATGTATTTTCCCTTTGCCATACAGAACCCAGTGAGTCATCAGCTAGCATCTTAGCTAAATCAGAAACATGATGAAATACAAAGATTCTGCTTCGTCCCGTCTCCTCATCCTCCTCTCTATGAACTGAAGCATTTGTTTGTGACAGGAAACCTGAGCAGGTCACACAGGTGCCACCATCGTCTTCCTTCCACAGGTGGGTAACCCACGCTCACATACGACAGGCGGTTCTGTGGACGCATTCAGCTGCTGCATCCGATACCGAGGAATAAAAGCATAGATTGCTTCTCACAAGTGGAGGTGACTGCTGACCCAGTTTGAAGCTGGTAGCGTGTGCCAAGGTCAGACACCCACAGATTTTTATTTGTTCACACATCGCCAAAAGGCATCCTTGACTCAGGCGTATACTGTGTTATTTTTCAGTCCTGGATGCTTTTCTTGTCTGCTGTCACCTTTGTGAGCCTGCAGTGCAGAGAAGAAGCAAAAACCTGTTACAGATACAAATATACATCTCACACCTCTTTCTTCTTAAATCTTCTATTTTTAGATGAAACATTAATTGTTACGTGATAAAAACATTACTCCGTGATACTCTTTTGGTCTGTTTGGGCTGAGCTCGTCTGTCAGACTGAGCTAAACGTTCTGCTTCTTCTCACAGCCCACAGTCAGTCGTGTGCTGCTCTTTGTATGAAGCCTGTAATTGTCGTCTGTGTCTTGACAGCAGTTTTGAAGTCTTAATCTCTGTTTCCCAGCCTCCCTCTGTAATGCTGAGCACGTCATTTACAAATCTGACCTGATGAAAAGCCTTTGGAGTCAAAACACTGTCAACAAAGAGAGCATGAGATGCCGACTATCTGTGTTTCCCTCCATGCATACCAAATGATGAAGCCATGATGGGGGAGGACTTTGCTGCCACAACACTGCTCTCTGCTGGTAAATGAGCCTCTGGTGTCAGACTGACCTTTGAACTGAGCCCAGCCGGCTCAGAACCATCAGCTTGGGGATAGATGTCTTATTTTAAAAGAGATTTCTTCTGATTCCACAAGTGTGCTCAGCTCCCACCGCCTTAAGAATGCACACACTGTACATTTGCATATGCATGAGGAGAGATTTATCAGCCACTCGAGTCATTAATTATTTTTTTTATGCACCTCAGAAGCGTGGCACGTGAGGCCCGCTCTGCAGAGATGGCACAGATTTAGAAACGCTCAGATCCTCCAGCGTGTGACTTGCAGATTTGCAGACAGTAAGGGGCATGCTGTTTGAGTATTAATTCACAGGATCTCCAGCTGCAGGGCCTCCTGAACAATCAGAGTAATACCACTCTGTGTACGAGCTGCACAGCCGTGCGCTGCCGCTGCAGCAGCAGCTTAGGATTCCCCACCGAGCCCCTGGAGCTGACCACCCACCTCTTTTTAGCCTTGTTAGGGGAGCAAAGGGAAATCATATTTCAGGATGGATACCTTCTCTCTTCATCTGCACTATGCTTATTACTGCATCCAAGAAAGATCAAAGCTGCCTAAACTTCCCTCAGAGCTCACAGCCCCCCTGAAGATTCTGCACAGCACTCCAATAACAAGGTGAACACTGCCTCCACTTTTATCTTCACCTTCCTTAGCAAAGTGAGTCACATTTGTCAGAAGTGGGTCTTTTTGGCCAGAAGTGACAAGCTTCTCCTCCGAGAGCTCACCGCGAGGACGAAAACAGAAGATTACTGAAGCAGGAAGACGTTCAGTGTCATGATTGCTGCTTTATTTGACATTTAAAGGTTAAAGTGTGTGAGAGTGTGTGTGTGTGAGAGAGAGTGTGTGTTGACTCACTGTCAGCTATTGATTAATGTATCAGATTACCCCGAACGTGCAGCAATAATCAGATGTGACCAGTATCAAACCGTGATGCAGGGAGCTAACCCAGTGATGCTCTCCCTCTCGCTCTCTCCTGAAACAGCTGTTTGAGCTCTAATTAAAGGGAAGGAGCAGGTGTCACCTGAGCCCCGACTGCAGGGGCACACCTGGCTGCATTAATTTGATCCAAAGTGGTTTTGACGGACCGCCTGCACTTCACCGTCCCACATTAAGCCAATGGAACCGAGCACCTGCTCGCTAACACCGCTCTGTGGAGCTTTGCCAAGCCATCCAGCATCCAGCCCCGGGTCTTCACAGTGACCCACAGGGAGTCCGCCCGGCGTCCCCGCCTCAGACTCAGCAGCAAACATCTGTAAGCAAGCGGTCCGCTGACCTGTAGTCACACTGATCCCAGGACGGGTGTTCTGAGATAATTGTCTGTGAAGACTCCCAGAGGCTGTAAAGGAGGCTTGTTTCAGATCTCCTGATGATTTCACAGGACGTTTAACTTTACACCTCTCATTTGTTACCTCCTCAGGGTGTTTCTAAATATCCATTACCAGGTTTCCAAGGAAGGAAGCAACCCTCACCCTCAGTCAGCATTTATGTATGCATAAATGGCCTGGGGGCTTAATGTGACGCAGCCTCTGGAGGAAGTGACTGAATGTGTGTTTTTGTTTGAGCTGAAGCAAACGGCTGACCTTCAAATGTGAATTTACAGATGCTGTAATTCTTTGTCCTTTCTGATGAGATGAAGAGCAGAGAATGACGCTGCGGCTGTGCCTCGGCTCGTGCTGCACTCTCTGTTGCAACAGTTTCTTTGTGCCACAACAATACATTAATTTCATGAGTCAACAGGCTACGACTGGCAGCTTGTGTTGAGCTAAACAGTGTTTAATTGGATTCCAATCCATGGCAACACCGCCAGAGGCTCGTTTCCATCTTTTATTTCAGAAGCACCTGGAGCGTAATGGCGGTGATTACATCCCTCCTGTGGTGTGGCGGTGGTTCAGCCCTCAAAGGCCCATGGGAAAACGCCGCTGACAGTCACGGTCCAAGCTGCCCTGCTTCCCTGCTGCCCTGTTCGGCTGCTGGCGAGCCCCAAGCTGCCACTGCCGCTGAGTCTTTGTCACAGCACTGCTGCGACCAGGTTCAAAGGGAATCACCATCCTGCAAACCACATTAAATGTTTGCTGCACAAACTCAGGCTCAGCAGAGGCTCCAAACAGCATCAACAAGGGCTCTCATTTGTAGAGGCATAAAATGAAAGCTGTTTACTTCAGAGCAAATTAGACTGACTTGGAGAGAGCCTCAGTGAAACACAATCAGTTCAGTCCTGATGAGAAGAAAGCAGTCAGCACAGCGTAAACATGGTTACAGTAAACAGGACAGTGACAAATAAGGGTCCGTATCAAAAATCTGCTTGAAACTTGTAAAACCAACATGTTGGGTGTTTGTTTAAATGTGTAGTTTTCATTTCTGTTTGTGTCATAGTATTTTAAATGACATTTTGACAACTTTTTAACCAATTAAAGAATCACACCCGTTAATCTGTCAAATGGTGTAACCACAAAAGCATGACAAGTACTAAATAGCAGGGGTGGGAGAGAAAATAGTTTCATGTAATATCAGTTTTTTTTTGTTGTTTTACAATTTTAAAATCTTTTTTTTTTTCCACCAAAATTTAAATCCTTCATGTTAGTCTTTGTTTATAATCTGGGTTGAAAAGGCAATACCGATTTTCTCCAGCAGAAAGCAAAATGTTTTTCTTTGACTGTACATAATGTCAGATCCCCTGAATGTCTTAAAGGTCCCATATTATGCTCTTTTTCTGCAGGTTCATATAGCTCTTAGAGGTCCCAGAATAGTCAATATGAAGTTTTTTATCTCAAAAAAAATGTTTTTTACTGGACTTTAGCCAGCCTGAAAACTCTCTCTAGAGAGCTCTACCAAGAATAAGCTGTTTTTGTGGGCTGTCCCTTCTTCAGCGCAGGCCACGCCCCTACCTGCCCCTCTTTTTATAGAGTTGGGGAGGGGCGTGGCCTGCGTTCAGGCGCGTGCTCTGATGTTTACAAACACAGTTCGCCGGTATGATGGCTACACACAAACAACCCCAATACTAGCGTCGACAACAACAACAACAGCTCACAACAGCTGCTTAAAAAGCACCGCGAAAAAATGTTACATGCATAAACAAAACACCGAATTCTGTCTGTATAGCTTCTTATCTGAATGAAGCCTTATCAGCTTGATTTATTAGACAAAAACAACCCCAATACTAGCGTCCACAACAACAACAGTTGCTTATAAAGCACCGCGAAAAAAAGTTACATGCCTAAACAAAACACCGAATTCTATGTCCGTATAGCTTTTTATCTGAATGAAGCTTTATCAGCTTGATTTTTTAGACACAAACAACCCCAATACTAGCGTCCACAACAACAACAGCTCACAGCAGCTGCTTAAAAAGCACCGCGAAAAAAAGTTACATGCATGAACAAAACACCGAATTCTGTCTGTATAGCTTTTTATCTGAATGCAGCCTTATCAGCTTGATTTTTTTAGACACAAACAACCCCCATACTTGCGTCCACAACAACAGCTCACAACAGCTGCTTATAAAGCACCGCGAAAAAAGTTACATGCATAAACTAAAGAGATATTGCGTAAAGATAGCTCTATATGACATATATGGTCACAAAACTTCTCTTCAATTATTTATTTATTGTGTGACGTGTATATTACCAACACCGACTCATGTTAGCTGCCATGCTAACAAGTCAACAGGCTACGAGGCTGGGTAGGCCACTACAGTAAAGCAGCATAAAATACTGAAACTTTAAGCTCTTACCTTAGTTGGGTCACGGATAGTTGGAAGTGATCCAGGTTTCAGCTTTAAAGTCTTTGCAAATCCTGCTTTGAGCTGTCCCTCGTTCAGAAAGCAGTCCCCTATGAAGTGGTGAGCACAAACATACAACATTTTCGGGGTTGTTGTAGGTATTTCGCCGGCATAAATAAAATTAATCCACTCTTCCATCAAAGTTTCAGGTGAAGATGGAGGTAAAAAAAGACTTTTGTGCTGCTCCATGCAGCCAACAACAGTGCATTTGCCATGCTTTGTTCGTACCTTTGCCATGTTAGACTAGTGTTGACTAATGACTGAGGACCGGGGAAATGGTGGGGGAAAAGCTTTTGGAGGCAGAACTACCTTTGGTAGGGAGCCAATCAGGGAGCTGGGCGGAGTTGTGACGTCACAAAGGGCGATTTCTAAAACGGCTCATTACTGCTCCCAGGAGCAGAGATTTTCTGAAAAGTGCAGCTTGCAGGAGAGGGAGAGGATAGAATTTCCTCATGTTGAGGGGTGTTGTTAACAGGCTGGGGTGCATATTGTTATGAGGAAACCATTCAAAAGTGAATTTTGCATAATATGGCCCCTTTAAAAACTGACTCACATGTGATGTACATTTTTTGGGGAAAAGTGGCTCCTTGTATGTTCTGTAGACATCATCATCATTCAACTTTATATGGGCTGCTGTTAAATTAAAAAAAAGAAAGAAAGAAAACATAAAAGAATCGAAGCAGGGGAAAACACATTGTCCCATTCCTATTAAATAGTTCACCCTCCTAGAAACTATGTAAGTGTACTGATGAAAGAAGTTATTTGTTATGAAATATCATCTCAAAGTATATTTTAAGTATTTCATTTATAGTCAGTTTAAGTCAGTGTGCCATAGACGTCAGTGTTTTCTCTCTATTTTTTTTTTTAGTTCAGTTGGTTTGAAATCACATTTAATCTCATTTTTTACAGGAAATTAGACTGACTCTTAAACAGACCCTCACCTGGTCAGATACCTTCAGAACGAACATCTGAACTGGAGCTGACCAAACAGAAACACGGGACGCATCAGGCATTCTCCTGATCGCACCGTAAGAGGAGTGAGAGAGTTTATTTTGATTCATTTTGGTCCATTAAAAATGTGGACAGCAGCAGACAAAACAAAACTGATAGCTATTGCTCCTCTGCACTTTATACACCACAAAAACAGAAATCTAAGTTTGGTTTTTGTCGTATTTTTAGTAAAAAGTGTCTTATTGGGAATTGTGAGAGTTCAGCTCTTCTGTTCTTTTTCTGCTCCCCAAAATGCTAAGACTGCAAAACCCGAGCTTTAAAAATGTGGAGGATCAAAATAGAAAGTCATACATATTTATTAATATAAGATAATGATACACACAGTGCTTCAGATGAAGTCTTCAGAGTGATACCAGCTAACGAGGCCCTGTGAGGAACACGTGGGGCGATCACTCTGCCCATCCATGGAAATCGCAGAAAGGTTACTGACCCCTGCCGATGGAGATTTGGTGGGACAGCATGCGCATGAAGTCGGCCTGACAGCACTGGGAGGAATAAGATCAGTGGGTCTCTGACCTTCAGTGTAGCCCTTTACAGTCTTACAACCATGGAGTCAGACGTATGTGAATAATACATCAGCCTCTCCTGCTGGGACCTGGACTCACACATGCAGACACACTAACAGCATGTGAGCTTTGCCTTCAAACAGCATCATGTACCAAGCTGTAAACAGTGTTTGTGTGCAGCCATGGTGAGCTCCGTGTGCTATAGTATGATTATTTTCCTCTTGGATTTTTATCTTCAGTTCAGTTTCCACTGAAGGAGCAAAGTTTGCTCTCTGTCTCTTCCTGTTTTCTTTTAACCTGTAATTCTCTCTCTTTTTTTGTTAGTCTCTTTATTCCAAAGCAATAAAAAATAGCTCAGAGGAAACAAAACACCCCTCTGTCTCAGGCCTCTACAGTAGTTTCTCTCCTCTGTGCACGTAAAGGAACAAAAGATGGAGCTGTGAGTGTTGTGCACTTTGCACAGTGAGAATGAACAGAAATGCATGAAACCTTGCTGAATCCCCTGTGAGTCCATGGAAAGCAGCCTGCCTCTCTCTTGTTTCCATCTGCTTTACATACAGGAACAGCTCTGCAGTTTGCACTGAGATTATTTGAATTTCATGGAGTGTTTGACATTTGATAATAGTGCTGTGTGTTGATGGATTCTAGACTTCCCTGCTGCAGGTTCCCTATCATGTTTGTTCAGGCTTCCCATCCCCAAAAAGCAATTGAATACAAAAAACTCAAATATCTCAGTGTGACATCAAAATGACAAAGCCAATTATTGTTTTAGCTCTGCCTGAGCAGATACATATCAATCAGCCTTTGGAGGAATATCTCTATTTCCATAAAACACTCTGAGGAGCAGGTGTAGCGAGAAGAGGGAAACAAATGTTTGTGTGACTGTAAGTGATAATGATGGGGGGACTGTTGTCTCAGAGCCACATAATGACTGGATGTTGTTCACTGTTTGATAGATTTATTACTGATCTTCTGATTAAACCTTAGTGTAAATGAAGCTGTCACAGGAGCTCTGCTTTATAAGGCTCCTTTAAGGCGCTCAAATGTGAGTGTGTGCATATGGGATGTGCAGATGTTACTTCCCCCTGCTGGGGCACAGGGTTAATGCAGATTGAACCTTATACTTGAAAATTAACTCAGCTCTGTGTTGTTTTATTTCATTTAGCACGAAAGATGAATTATAACATTTTTAAGTTTTCTTGTCTGTTTTTGACACTCTAAACGCAACGCGGAACCTTTATGCGCTGTTGCCGTTCCCTCCCGGTATGTTTATGTTGTTACGCAGACAGTTAAAATGAAGCGCTCAAGCTGTTCACAGCCTCCCACTCAGGTGTAATGTGACAGTGACCGTGGACATGTGATGAGTGAAGGTAAATGTGTTATTGAAGTCTTTAATAATAGTCATAGTTCACTCCGTGCTCCTGAAATGTGAGCTCAATCGTGTTTCTGTGATCAGAGGATGGAAACAAAGTGCTGCAAAATATTTAATATTTTCAGTTGAAGAAAGAAGAAGGCTCTTTTTTGCTCACAGCTGACTTTGTTGGACTCGTTACCAAATGCTCTGCGATAGTCATGTCCTGTTAAATCCGTGTCATGTTCTCCAGGATCGTTCTCAAGTGTCCTGAATGCTTCAAAGCAGCCCTACTGGTGATGTGTTACACTCAAAAGATGCGGCTCAAAGAGCCGATGCTTTGTAGTGAATCACAAGAGCCGACTCCCACAGAGTGAGAGCCAGCTCCCAACTTTTCTTCCTTTGTTGCTCAGCTTTCACTCAGTCGCTCGGATCTGCTCACAGCAGAACTTTGTTTTGATTGACAGCATGGCAGCCATGCAGCAAATCACATGTGAGGACATAGGATCATTATGTAAAAGTGGAGAGGGGGACACTAATTCAGGTGTAGCATCTTGTCCTCACCCAGTTAGTGAGACAGCAGACAGTGATGTGGAGGAGATTGCATCACCTTGCAAAAACATAATTATGAGTGACACCCGCAAACAAAACAGCGCCTTGAACATAATCCTTTGTTCGTTTGATTTTTTTGCCAAAACAGTTTGATTGAAATATTTTTTTAAAAAGTAAGAATGACCACTTTTGTAACAGAACTAATGCACGACATAAGGAAATCATAAGGCATATCAGAAAAACAGTGAATGAAAAATAATTTATATTAACCAGGTTATGCTAAAAAAAAAAGAAATTAAAAAGAAGCAAACACATAAAACTCAATTAAGAGCTGTTTGGGACCCGAAAGAGCCAGCTCTTCTTTGGAAGCCGAGCCAAAAGAACCAGCTCTCTGAATAGAGACAAACTTTCCATCACTTAGACCTACAGTTCAAACCTTCATACATACTCAGTTAGGTTGTGTTTGGACTGGAGATCACAGACCTGTGAGTCTGAACTCTGCTGGATCAGCTGCACAGACCCTCTCTACATACGCAGAGTTTCAGAGGGATCCAGGATCTCATCAGTCCTCATGGGGTTGTTGTGGTTTCCAGTTTGTGAAGAGCATGTATGGATGTGTAGAAACCCTGAGTTAAAGCCCAGCTGTGAAAATAACATTGAATCAGGACATGGTCTTCACTGGTGTGTCTCTGTCTCCTCCCCACAGCATCAGGACCACCTCACAGATGGCTAATCTGTGGTCAAAGATCTCAGCCGCCCTTCCTCCATGCGAGGATCAGTTTCCTCTTCACTTCAGCGATAAAGTGGAGTCCAGTGTGGTGGAAATGTTACGTAGGTGCAGACAGCAGCTGTACAGCAACAGCACCAGGACCCACCGGATCCTGAACGCTCAGATTATCCTGGACTTCTCCTGGGAGAAACTCAACATGGGGACATGGCGAGATGTAGACAAAGAGTGGAGACGTGTTTATTCTTACGGCTGCATCTTCAAAGTGTCCGCTTTGTGTCGGGAAGATCCGTCTGCAGGAGAGATCCTAGAGGCTGTGAAGACCTGTGACATGGGATTACTGATGGGCGCAGCCATCATGGATGATTTACTTCAGGTGATAGTTCAGATCCTGCAGGCTGAAGTCAGGAAACCAGCTGAAGAGGAAGAGGACACAGAGCCTCCTCAGGTCAAGGTCAGTTTGTTCTACCTGTATTCAGGTACTTTTTCTGGTTTCTTTCCTGCTTTGCCTTAAAGGTCATTTAAACACTACAGAAACATCTAACTTTACGTTTGGCTCCAGCTTTCATTTTCACCTGGTCATCTTTAATCTGACGTAGATGAAGAAATTTAGCTCAACCTATGGTCAAAAATCTGATGAGCAATGACTGAAAGAGATCATTATGGAGGAGAATCGGCCAGTAAAGGAAGGATTTTTGATGTGAAATGTAAAGATTCTGATCTTAAACTCACAGTTCTGACCTGTTTCAAAGGCTCTTACCCTCCTCTGTAGTTTTTTCATGTTTAAACTTAAATTCTTCTTATATTAATTTTCTTTTCTTTTTCATCCACTAATTTAATCCCCACTTTAAGCAGTTTGGTCACATTTTTCCCTCAAAGTTCAGAGTTTTAGCTCTGAGCTTTAGACAAACCTCTGATATCCTCTCGTAACCTCAACAGAGAGTGAAGACCGAGCTGCCACGTGTCCCTGTGATCAGACAGGGGCAGGCTGTTCCCAGGATCAGGTGTCCTTCATTGGAGAGCTTCAGCACCAACCATCTGCTCCCCCTCAGACCGGTGATTTTAGAGGGGATCATTGACCACTGGCCCGCCCTCAACCAGAGACCCTGGAGGTTTGTGTTTCACTGTAAGCTGCACACGTTAATTAATTTATCAAGCTTTAATTCTCTGAATTCTAAAAAAAGGAGAACGTTTTGAACCCCAGCTTTTATTCTTACTTTGGTCCCCTCAGGGGTCTGATATATTTCTGATATTTAATTCTCATGCTCAGGGGTCAGGCCTTTAAAACGGTCCTGTGAGGATGCTGGACCAGAGTCAGGAAATTTGTCCCAGACCTGGTCTGCATGTGGCCTGAGAGGTGTGTTTTCACCTAGAGTTCAGGCTGCCCCCTGTGGTCTGATCCCTCTGGGGTTTTCATAGTTCTCCTTTTGAAACACTCCATCTTCACACTCTCTTCTACCAATAATCAAACTCTAACCTGCTTCTCTTCAGGCACTATGACAAGATGTAAGAGTTTGAATCCTAATTGCATTAAGATGTGGGAGGGTATTAAGACCACGATCTGGGTCGTGTTTAGTTCCCTTGTCACAGCATCCCTGCCTTCATCATCTGACACCGCGGTCTGATTTAACCGCCTCTCCCTTTAAGAGTCTCCTTCACTGTCCTCCCTCTCAACGCTGACTCTCGACAGCTGACTATTCACTCTGACACCTGACACACGGCGCCTGGCATCGCGCTCTGATTGTGGAGGAGGACATCCACGAGTGCAAAGCTGACATATTGTGGAGCAGAGTTAGACTCCTGAAGAGCTGAATGATTGTTTAAGTGAACCTGCTGCAGCATTGAATCCAGTGACTCTCTCTTTTCCTGCAAAGTATCGAGTACTTGAGGTCTGTGGCTGGCTGTCGGACAGTTCCTGTTGAAGTAGGATCCAGATACACGGATGAGGACTGGTCTCAAACACTGCTCACCATTAATGAATTCATTGATCGCTTCATTGTACATAAAGTGAGTCTCTTTCTCCTGCACTGATGAGATGAAAACACCTCCATGTCATCTGTAAACTCGTCTTTTATCCGGTGTGTTTGTCTCTGTGCAGGATGGAGGGAAAGCTTTAGGATATCTGGCGCAGCACCAGCTCTTTGACCAGGTATGGACTGTGATTTACAACATCCTGTGAATAAAATGATAATAAATTCACTTCAGCTCACTGATTGATTCCTCAGATTGTATTTTTCTCCAGCGCTCATCCTCACACCACGTTACGTCACACGTTTTTGACTTTTCGTCCTGATGCTAACGTCAATAAATCGTCTCTGTTGAACTTTACAAAAAGGGCGGCTCATCAGATCGCAGCTGGCTGTTTTAGACCGTTAAATGAAGCAGAATGAGGAAAGTGAAGCGGTCATCACTCATGTGGATAACTTAGGAAACACCTTCATTAAGCTGTTTATTCATTATTATCAATCAGTCCTGCTTGGATCTCTGAATTATCACTGAAAATGGCAAATTAAGTCTTTTCAGGGATGTTCAATAAATCTTACATGCAAATTTTATATTTTTCCACTGATATCAAAAACTGACTAAATGTGGACTTTTAGAGGATAAGGTCCATGTTTGATCATTTGGAAGTTGTTAAATGATCACTAAGGTTCTCCTCCTGTAAGGAACGTCATGATGCTCTGCTGAGAGGATTGTGTCCTTGTGACGTTCCTGCAGATCCCAGAGCTGAAGGAGGACATCCGGCTCCCGGATTATTGCTGCCTTGGCAAGGGCGAGGAGGAGGACATCACTGTGAATGCCTGGTTTGGGCCTGCAGGCACCGTGTCCCCCCTTCACCAGGACCCTCAGCAGAACTTTCTGGCTCAGGTGATGAAAACTTTAACTCATCTTTTATTTCTAGCACAGCACCATCCAGACATTCACACATGCAGCACAAAGTGCTTCACAGAAGAACAGAGAGGCTGTCAATAACAGCAGCAGGTGTGAAGAGCCATAAAGAGTACTTAGAAAAAATAAAATGAGTAAAAATCAAAGTAACAGAGGAAATAATTCAGTTCAGTTCAGGGATAAAAGAAGTGGTTCCAAAATAAAATCTGGAAACTTAAGGTCGGTCTGTAGTTTACTATGAAAACTTTATCCCAGCTTTATGAATAGAGATGCAATAAAGCATCTGTCACGTGTTCGCCGTGTGTTCATTTATTCATCATCCACCCTCATGTTGACGTCAGGTGGTGGGGAGCAAATACATCCGCCTATATTCCCCAGAGGACTCAGACAAGCTGTACCCCCATCAGTCCCAGCTCCTCCACAACACCAGTCAGGTAGGCCTGACAGAGCACACCCATCCAGCATGTTTAGCCTGCAGGTATAAGCACTGCTTCCAATGCATGACTCCCTCTGCATGCAGGTGGAGGTGGAGCATCCAGACTCGGAGCACTTCCCGAAGTTTGCCACTGCTCCTTATCTTGAATGTGTGCTGCAGCCCGGAGAGGTTCTGTTCATCCCAGTCAAACACTGGCACTACGTGCGCTCCTTGGAGCTCAGCTTTTCCGTCAGCTTCTGGTGGTCCTGATGCTGATCTGAAATAAACCAACACCCCTGAAGCCAGATCTCAGCCTGTTTTTTTTGTTTGTTTGTTTGTTTTGTTATTATTTTTTTGCTGCTGGAGGGAATTTAACAGAGTTTTACTATTAATGTGATGCTAATTCTCATAAATCTTGTGACAACCGGTGATCACACAAACCTTTGATCCATGAACAATGAACACAGTCTGCTGAATGATTAGTTTAATTATGATGATGATGAGTGCAGCCGGATCCATTGTGTGGAAATCAGCCCACAGGAGAGAGAAACAAACAGATGAGCAGTAAAGGTGTGCTCATTTTAATCCTGCATATCATTGACGGAGGCTTGTTAGCTAGCTAATTTGATCGGATGTGTTTCTCTTTTTAAATTGGCTTATTTTTTAATTGTATTCTCAGTCTCATACCTACGAGCATCCTCACGTGATTTCCATAATTCATGGAAATGAGACGAGTCGTACAGTCTTTGAAGAGAGGGAGCAACAGGAACGTGCTAACAAACACACGTCTGTGGTTTCAGGGATAGTCTGGGGCCACAGAGCAGGTCAGACACAAGTTCATGAATTAAATGAATTAATCCCTCGAGCATAGACAACTCAGAAATTAACACGGTCTCACCGGCCGAGTACCATGACTGTGTGACTCGTGTCGAGTACCAGAAAGAGGTCTGAGTCTAAAAACAGGAGAACTTCATGTCAGGTTTAGACCTTTAACAGACCCAACATATGAAACAGAAGAACTCTGATCTGCTTCTTTCTCCTCTTTCATCTGATTTACATCAAAATACGAGTCAGCTGGGAGGAGAGTCAGTGGACGGGACTGTCACTTTGTTTCATCCTCTGACTTTCTGTCCCTCCTGAGTTTGACCTGATATGATCCGGTCTCTGTCCTGAGCTCTGTGAGTAAACACTGTATCCTTCATTTAGCCCGTCCCTGCTCTGGAGGTAAGTGGCACGGTTTACTGAAGAACTCACCAAACTGCTTACACTCATTATAACCTGATCGATACTCAATTAGCAGTGAAGTAATGTGGCCCTCTGGGCCTTTAACCCTTTCTCTCCTGCTCTCCTCTTTTGATTAATGGCTGCATGGATTTCTGAATAAATCCGGGGAGCAAGATCAGATTTATCTTGATCTCTGAGACAGTGAAGTGACTCATGGATGTACGTTTGATTCCTTATGTCGACTAAACATTCAGAGTACTCAAAGGTGAAGCATGAGGGAGTGTAATGCCTGCAGATGACGTGGACTTCATCTTTTCTCCAAAACTGTAAAAATACATAAATAAAAATGACTGGTGAGCACACGATCCAGATCCACATTCTAAC
Organism: Labroides dimidiatus; assembly: GCA_030710495.1. Lineage (NCBI taxonomy): Eukaryota > Metazoa > Chordata > Actinopteri > Labriformes > Labridae > Labroides > Labroides dimidiatus. Next base: position 12,212,378 of record CM061163.1, read on the forward strand.
GTGCATAACAACCTGTTCACTGCATATTATCCCTGACTTACAGCAGTGAATAAAAAAAAAAAACACAAACACAGCTTAAACTGCTCCGGATGCAAAATGTAAAGAACTTTACTCTTCAAAGATTTACAAAACTGTAAAAAGCATTAAAAACATGCAAAATATACAAAATGTTAAAACAATGATTGTCAGGCATTAATTAGTTAAATGCATGAATTTATCAAATTATGAATTATTCTGAAAAAACTATAAAAAGCTTTAAGAGAAATAAAGTAAGAGATAAATAAAATCTTATTTTCCATAAAGACAGACCTGAGCTGGGAGCAGTGAAGGTCTATTTGAGTTTAACATCCTTGAGTTAGACCATAGAAAATATTAATGTTAGTTATTGCTGATGATGATGTGGATGATGATATCATCAGGAAGCACAGAGAAAGAGGTTCAGTCTGACTTATGACCTCGTTACACCATCACAGATCGTTCCTCAGGCAGCTTGTTGGGTTGAATCATGACAGAAAGAAGATCTCCTCTCACTCCTGATGACACTTTCCTGATGCTTTCAGTCTTTACAATTACAAACAGCTCTTCTTCTTCTTCTAATCCTCCGGTTGCTCCGCAGAGAAGTTCTGCATCCTCTCCACCACGAAGAAGCAAAGCGTTCCTGCGAAGCCCAGGACGACCATCATGAGGAGCTGCCACATGAGCAGGAGGTAACCGCTGTAGAAGAAGGCCACGGCTGCAAAGACAGACTGGAGACAAGATGATGGCTTAAAACTTCTGAAATAAACACTCAAACATGGATCATGGAGCTTTGACCTTTAATAAACATTTCTCTTTTTTGAAACAGAATATAAAGCGTGTTTTCATTCTGCGTGATTTATTCTGCTGAGTGCGGGAGCAGAGATTAAAAGACGTATGGGTTTTGTTCTTCTTTTTTCAACAAGCCTTCAGGTGAATTTATTTCACACCTAACAACACAACATGTAAAGCCACCTCTCTACAGCTCAGCCTTTCAGTCAGAGAAACTGGAGCTCAGGATTACCTGGATGAATTTGAAGATGGCGAAAGCAGGCGTGCTCTGTTCAGCATACACACAGCCTAAAATACTGTAGAGCTGAGTGTTGAAACAACTGTCCCCGAGTCCGAGCAGGAAGCTGCACAGCAGGGCGATGGAAACACTGAGAGAAAGAGAGAGAGGCAGAGAGATTATTAAACCAGAAGAGGATTAGCACAGGAGCTCCATCCATCATTCCTGTCTGTTCTGAGAGAAAGGACTACCTCGGAGTCAGATACGGGCTCCTCTGGGTGGAGGTTTTAAAGACGGTGGGAGCGTCGCTCGGGATGTTGAGGAATATTAAATAGAAGGCCACAAAATGAACGACCATCCCCAAGAAGACCACAGAGGTCCGTCTGAAGCGATTGTTCTTACACACTAACCCAAACAAGCCTCCACCTGAAGAGAGGAACACAGTGAGGATCTGTGAGGACTGGAGTCGAACGTGCTTTGATAGAGGAAGAAACTTACCCACTATCTCTCCAGCCCCGACCATAATCCCAGAGATCCCCACCAGGCCTTTAGCTGCCTCTCCAAAGTGTGCCGTCGCTCCGATGCAGGTCCCGTACACCCCACTGTAGAAGGACAGCTCCAGGCCTGCAGGACACAGAGTCAGAGCTGAGAGACGTCATATGAACACTTATTACACCAACGCTTTACCAAAGGACTCACCGCTGTACGCCATGCAGGGGCCCAGCAGCAGGATGGTCTTAGCCTTCAGGAGCTGCTGGATTGTTTCTGAACACAGACACAAACACTTCAGAACAGCTAACAAATACATTATTTTCCAAGCACAGAACGTTTCTTCCTTTTGCACTAAGCTCAGATTAAGATAAAGAAAGATAACTCTGTGACAGTTACAGCTGAGGAAACACCAAGAGAGGAAATCACTCTACAGCTTCATTTCTACGCCCAGGTTCAACACGGTGACATGAATCTGTGAGCATCTCTGATCAGCACGATGCCTTTAAAGCTGCCGTACAGAAACACAGAGGACAAGACGTAATCTGATCACTGCAGCTCTTTCAGCCTGAACTCAAGCTGATGACAAACAGATGTAATCTGAAGTGAAAGTGGAACACGGGCAGTTTCTGTGCTCCCTGTGAGGGCATGGAGATGTTATCCTGATGGAAACACTTCCTGCTCATCTCAGGCTGAACGAAGGGAAGGAGAGGCAAAGTCTTTATTGCTAAACATTCATCTCTGAGGATACACCTTAACAACAGACGGACACAGACAGAGAGCTGGACACAGACACACAAACAGATGAACACACTGTGAATTACCCTCTAAAAGTTGAATAATGGTGCCAGTTTAGAAAGACACAGACCTACGGGCTTTTCACTCAGCTTAGGTCAGAGATTCAGAGGGAAGAAAACACCAAACCCAACACTGACACTGCAGCAAATTCACCACAGATCATCAAGCTATTCTTAAAAGCATCGAGCATGACAGAGGGACTTTTAACCAAAGAGAGGGAGGAGATGTCAAAACAGTCAGACTATTAACGAGGGACTCCCAAATGTAACATAAACAACACAGATGAGCGATCCAGCCAAGCATGCTTTTCCAAACACACACGGCTTAAACTTACTGAATTCTGTCTTTGCATCCTGTAGTGCTGTGTTTGCCCTGTGCTTATACCTGGAAAACAGAGCAGCTTTAAAGTCTGTAAAAGGAGATTTATGGTAAATAAACAATAAAAAAATAACTCCAGAAAAAGGAGCCCGCAAAGTTATTTTCATCAAAGATATTTTAAACATCACAAACAATCGACAATATGCACCCACAGAGCTCAAAGGATCCTTTCCCAGTAAATAATGGCTCCCTGTAGGATTCACTGTTTTGCTTTTGGACACTGAATCTCAGACAAAAAGCACAGATCAAAAAAACTGCAGCTGATAGATCCACCAAACAGTCTGTAAACACAATCTGTCTCCACCATAACTCCACAGACAGCAGAGGGAGCGGGTTTGTTTTCTATATGATCTGCTAATTTTAGTCTCAGCGTGAGTTTCACGAAGAGGATCCATTATTCTGCACTGAACCTGACCGTGGCGTGGCACATCATTCTCTGTGACTTTCTGAGGTCACTGTGGACCAGAACAGACTTTAAATCTGTATGAGGTCTGAATGGGCTGCAGGGCTTAAAGCTTTAACCGCTGTCACTCTCAGAGAAAGTGTCCAAGCCCCCAGATGCTCCTGAATGAACCCTCCTTACGTAAAGAGCCGAGATAAAGCTTGACTTTGTCTAAATTGCAGTAATCTGGATAAGAATGGTCTTCAGTTTTAGGATAAAGGTGGTTCAAAAACACTCAGGTGGACGGCAAAGTGAAGCAGCAGAGTTTAAAGTGGAATATCTGCAGCTGCTTCGGTCATCGATCAGAGAGTGAAGAGGAGCTGGAGACTGATTCTGGGTTAGGGTTAGATTCTGGTACTGATTTTTAAAGAGGTATATTTGATCCACGCTGACATGTTGGCATATAAATCACTCTCTTTCACTCTCATATTCTGAGTGAAGGCCTGGCTCGGTGTGGAAAGTCGTCTAACTTTCAGAGAAAATATTTATTTACATCGAAGGGGTTGAGAGCAGCGGCTGGCCTTCGTCTTCAGAGAGCAGCTCCTCTTCACCGCGACTTTTCTTCAGCACCAGGAAGCTAAGCGTGCCCAGAACAGAGGCCACCAACAAGACCAGGAAGATGTTTTTCCTGCTGCTGTCTGAGAGAGGAAGATTAAATTAAAGCCTTTAATGAGTAAACAGGAGCGTGTTCAGAGTGGACAAACACTGCCTTCATTCTCTGGGTGGTTTCATCATGAAAGTGCTGAGTCATGCTGGACCCACCTGATATCTCTGTGCTCCCGTTCCAGGCAAAGTAAATGTAGAGATTACCGAACAGCATGCTGAGGAGAGAGTTAAGAGGTCAGTCAGGGGAGAGCTCGGAGGGTACGACACTGATGTTCATTAAACAGACTTTTCTCCTCACACGCAGGATAAAAAAAGTAAAAAATAAAGATATTTATCCTCTGTATGCAGTGTAGCATATAATGTAAAAATAAGGAGTGCACACACCGTCCTGCTACAGCTGCATGAATAAAATACTTGTCCCATCTTTCTGAAAGCTGATCAAATAAATCAGTTCAACAGAACGATGCAGTGACCCTGCTGACCAGCCACGGACTGGATGAATTATCATGATCTTAATGTCTGTTCAGCGACAGAGACTCAGGCTTTTAAAGACGTTACGACAATCACTGTGACTGAAATAAAAACACCGACCCTGTCTGAGCATCTGAACGAACAAAAACAAACAGAAACAAAGTAGAAAGAGTAAAGACTGAACATGATAATCCACATTTCTGCTTCCTTCTGCTTTTTAAGCCGTTTATTTGCTCTCGTGGCAAACACTGCTGTCTTCTACAACACTGTGATCTATTTCTGGCTTTAATTAAATATCACATAAACGAAGACATGCAGATGAGCAATTAGTCTATTCCAAATCCTCTGTGAGGGATAACGGGGGGGTTCATAAAGACAACAGTAACTGCACCCTGTGTGTGAGTGTGTGTGTGTGTGTGTCTGCAGGCTGTGAAGAACTGATTCATAAGTTTACTGTGGCAGGGATCACTGCTGTGCACTCAGATTAGCGTTGCCCTATTGTGAGCTTTGGCGCAGGTGACAGCCAATGTAATTATTATACTAAAACAATTTGCATATTTTAACAAATACAAATTAGTCGTAGCAGCCAGCGTGCACGAGCAGAAAGTCAAACACAAGAGAAGAGAAGGCCAAAACTCTCAGCTGCAGGTCTGTTTATAGATGCCTGCACATTTTTTTTTATTTTATGATTGAAATGAGGGTTTGAAATTTGATTTATTTCATATATTTTATAATAAAACACTTTAACTTCCTCTCAGACATAAATGAGGACATCATCGTTGGGCTGCAGTGTAGGTTTATTTCGCTGAACATGAATAATTGTATCAAATGGAAAGAAAAGCTGTGCTCATGGATTGTGTTTTACAGAAATACAATAACGCTCTTCAAACTAATAGAAGCCTTGGATTCAGTTAGAGAGCAATTTAGAACGATTTTTACCCCCTCAACATAAAAAAATCAGATTCACTGAAGGCCAGAAAGATCCACTTCATTATAATCTGATTATTAAAATGTGAGTGCTTTAAATGAACCTTGAAATTTGATATGAAGCCGTGAAGAGTGATGGTATCAGGGCTGAACAGACTGAAGCCACAGAGTCTGATGATTACCTGCACTGCAGCAGAGCCCAGAACAGCCCCGTGTTCCTGTTGATGGTGGAGGCCTCCGAGTTCTCCACCAGGAAGTGTCCTTGAGCCGTCCAGAGCACTGCAAGAAAGAGAGGTCATTTGAGGGGGGGAAAAAACAGTTAATTACCCACGTGAAGCAAGAAATTATCTTTGTGTGATGGTTAGTTATGCATCTAACCACACAGAGGCCCAGGGACATGATCAGAATTCATCACACTGCAGTGATTCAAGGCTGAATTAAAAGCTGCCCTGAATCATTTCTCTGCATAAAAGCTCAATGGACGAACGCCGTCTTACAAACATCTATGAGTCAGCTCAAAGCAGCAGCTTCCAGCCCGTTTACGGCCTAACTTAGGATTTACTGTTTGTGTACGACACATCCAGCCTCAGTAATCCCTGTCAGCTCTCTGGGTCCAAACACAAAGTGTCCCTCTGTCTTTGGCCTGTTGATCACACACTCTGACACACTTCAGAAGAAACCTGCTCTTTTTTCTCTAATTTAAATCAATCCAACAAAAAATAATCCTGCCTAAACTGGCACATGGATCAGCCGCAAGACCAGAGCGGGAAGACAAATAATGGATTAATGGAGACGGGAAATGACAACACATCCATGTTCATACAAGTTTAAATACACCCATCAACAATTTATTCATCTTACAAAGTTAACAAATGGATTCACATAATAGAGAACACAAACCAGCAATATCACATAATCTGTAGTTTATAATGTCGAAATAAACATGAACTTACTGAAGCTAGAGAAATAATCAGAGGGTAATTAGAAACAGACAACCCTCCAAAGCCACACTGGATATTTCTAAATGTTTGTATTATTTGTTTTAATTTTTATTTCAAGGAATTTTGCAAAGAAATCTGCATTCTTCTTCATCTTCCTCTGGGAGCCTCTAAAACATTTATCAACATTTCGAATGCCTTCCTTCACCAGTTGAGACAAACCAACAAAAACTTGTCACCAAATAAAATTAGCGTTTCATATCTGAGCTCTCAGGATCCTTCACTTACTTGCTGCTCCGACGCCAATCAGCACAGAGGTGAAGTAAAAGGACCACGTCGAGGGGACGATGAACACAGCAATGTACCCACTGCACAGAGGACATGAAGACCAGTCAGGAAAACAGCTTCTTCCTTTCAGCATGTAGATTGTTAACCATCATTACTGCATTTACCTGTACAGCAGGCCGCTCAGAAACATGGTACACTTTGGACCAATTACTGCAACCACTGTTGGAGCGAGAAGATTAGAGAAGGAGAAGACCCCATAGATGATCCCAAGACTGTGGAGGAGGAGAGGAAGAAAACTATTATCATATCAAACAGCTTTGACTATTTATCCAGTTATTTTTTTCAGGTGTGAACCTGCAGGACCTACCTGTGGTATCCACTCCCACTGAAAGTTGTATTTTCCAGACTCTTCAGCACAGTTTGCTGAAACAGAAAGAGGAAAACTCTGATGCTCACACTAGAAGAAACAACAGGTCATCAGGGCATTCCACCTGATTGATAACTTCACTGACCTATGGAGAAAATTAGAAACACGAGATGTCCAGACAGACAAGTCTGATTAGCCGGCTTCTTATTGCTCATTTGACATCTGCTGAAGAGGTTTATCAGGTCAGAATGTCCCAGAATTTAAAATATAGTTTCATAAAATATGCACTCAAGAATCCCTCTCATTGTTCTTTGTTTAACTCGTGCATACAGCCTGAGGAAGTGTTCTCCAATACCCAATACATGATCACAAGCTCCGTGTAGATCTGCCTGCCTGCCTGGATGTACATGATTCCAGTTACAGATGTGCGTAAAGCCGCATGGGATCGTCCTCTGTGAGTTTTGCATGTCTCACAAAATCTGTTCAATCCATTGGCAAAGAGGAAGAAGTGTCCAAAAGAACATAGACATGTCGAAATGTGAAGTTTAGTGACTTACCTCTATGTTTCCTGTGGTAGTGAAGGCGGTGAAGATGAACAAAAATCCCAAACCCAAAACCACAACGTTAAAAGTTCTAAAGTCTGCCATGGCGTCTGTCTCTGGGTCAAAGCTGTGCTGTCGCCTTATCTGAACTGCACATGTAGAAAACTCTGTAAAAACGACTCTGAGACACTCATTATAACACAGTGTGTCCTCTGGAGTCAACAGTTAGTCTCAGTTAAATGCGCTAACAACAGGAGAGCAGTCAGAGAGAGGCTGAAACACAGAGAGAACAGAGGAGCATTTCGCCCCGATCAGACCAAGGACGCATGACAACTTGTGACTTTTATTAGAGCCAATTTTTGCCCTCTTCCCTTTTCTTCTTCTTCGTCATGGTAGCTCATCCCCTCTTTAATGCCCCCTCTCTTTTCTCTTCTACAGAAACTTCTTCTTCTGGCGCGCTTTGTTGTCCTTTACACTCATTCAGCTTTGCTGCCTTCCAGAGGAAACTAAGAGGATTATCCCTTCAAAACTGTCACCTGGATAAGCTACCGAGTTCACTTTACAGCATGCCATATGAACAAAGCACATCCCCTGAAAGGATAGCTGTCATGTTTAACCTGTTCAGATCACATTTTCTCATGCACCACACATGAACTCACCGTAACTTCATTAGCGGTGTGTGTAAAGTTCATGACAGTTTGAATACTGTAATTTAAATCACATGCTTGCAGCTTCCACACGACAACAGAAAATATTCTGGTAGTAAATAATATTTCTTTAGCCTACAGATAGCTGTAATTTCACTGCACTGTGCAACTAAAATCACTCTTAGTTTATTGTAAGAGCAACGAAGTTGAAGTAACATCGCCTGTTTTTGGTGTATTCGTGTCATTTAAGTCCATCACAGGTTCAGACTCAATTAAATACTTTAATGGAATTATGTGTAATTAAGTCAAGTCATAAATCATTCTTAATGATTTTCTTCTCCCATCGATGGTTTTCAAGTGTTATTTAAGTTATATCTTTGTTTTTCTTGTCTAAATTACAGACTTTAGACGCTGACTTGTTTGGGGTATCTGTGTGCCTTTCAGGGAAGTCGTCGCGGTTCGAAAATGTTTTATTGTAACCTGTAGTCGGCGATGATGCTCATGTTGAATTTCAAATGAATGAAAGAAGAAAAAAAATGCGCCAATCACAGTTAAGTAAAATGCCACCTCTCGATGGCGTACCTGTGCTGCCAAACAACAAAGACACCCCACTTTTCAAGAGAGTTCAGTGCCGCGTACATCCGGGAATAAAATATTCCTTCAGATGGTTAAATTTATATATGACGGATTTTTTGCTGTTCCAAAAATGGTGGCATGCCATGGAGCCTCTAAATAAATATTTTCGAACCAATATTGTATTTGAAAATTATTTTTTAATTTATTTTTTAGCCAACCAGTTTATCCGTAGCGCATGCGCATTGTCATTGCCAGGCTCCTGAACGGCTGACTGGAAGTGTCAGCATTGAAATGCTGTGACGGTGAGTAAAGGTAGAATTGTTATAGTTATGATCAAATGATTATTATTTGTGTGTTTGTGCTGTCATGGGTATTTCTTTGTTTCAAACGGGACTTTAGTCATCGTGAATCTTTGCTTCCTGAGTGTCAGACCTGCTCTTGCTCTCCGGTGACTCTTTGATTCAGCTACAACAGATTGTACACAATCATCATGGCGACCCAGGATGGTGAGTATTCCGATAATAAGGCTTTTTATTCTTATTATTTTGCATTGAGCCTGAACGTGATCAATCCACAAACACATCTCGCAGACTGACATTTTGATATTTGACTCTTTTAATACGATATTCGTTTCAGGTTAGTGTTTCTTAAATGTTGTTCTTCTTTAGGCTGCCCAGTAGCAGCTAACGTTAACGCTTGCTAACGTTACTCAGATACAGCTTCTTTTCCAGAGTCTGAACTATTGTTGGAATAAGTCAGCAGTGTTTGGTGATGACTGGTTTAATTCATCTTATATTTAGATAAATTCATGTGAAGAGGTTATGAAAGGTAACGGTGAATTATTGACTGACAGCACGTTACGTTAACCTCACCAGTTCGTTTTCAGCAAGGCCAGCCGTATTAACTTACAGGATCCAGTACAGATCCAGTCTCTATTACACGGTCTGTTTACGAACAGGGTATTTGTGCCTGATTTATCTCTTTAAGCGCTTGTGAAGACAAGACGAAGAAAATTAAAATGACAATTAATACAGCAGCGATGGAAAGAGCCAGAAAGATCCCGAGAGAAGAAAAGCGAAAGCAGTCTTTGTATGAGTCACTGTGAGCTGTGGACTCACCGTCCTGTTCTCATGTACAGTGGGGGAAATAAGTATTTGACCCCCTGCTGAATTTGTAAGTTTGCCCACTGCCCTGGGAAATTAACACACTCTAATTTTTATGGTTGTTTACTGGTTATAAGTATAGACAGAATATCAGTTGAAAAAAACATAAAAACACACAGTATAAAAGTTATAAATTGTTGTGCATTTTATCAAGTGAAAAAGTATATTAGTATCAGCAGGGGATCAAATACTTATTTCCCCCACTGTATCTCTACGTTCTGTGAAGAGTATTAGCAGACCTTACTGAACAGTCATCATCGACTTTAAAAATTAAAAGATAGCCATTGGAATAAGGACCTTGTAACTTGCCTGATTATTTAACAAATATTTTAATAAATTAGGACACTCCATTGGTTCCAAATGTCTAAATATAACAGTATTTTTTAAAAAGTGAATCCACAGGCTGAGATGGGTTTCCCCCTTCAACACGCATTATCTGTTTTTTAAAAGGCAAACTGCTTTTATTTTAATTGTGTTGTGTGAGTTAATGATCTCCTCAGGCTAAAAGGTTTCTGCTAAAAAAGAATAAAACCAAGGAACACAGTTTTAAAGAAGACTTGTTGGGGGAAAAAGTAATTTAATTAAATAGTACAGAAAATGTTACTTAACAAAAATAAACTGAAAGGTTTCCTTGGACCACAGATATTCTTGTGTACCGTGTACATCCGTTAGGCGTCTTGAAACATATCCGTATGAAGACACGCATGTACGCCAGTTTTTGAAACATGTCAGGTGTGTTTCTGAGTACTTGGATCTAGCTGGGTAAATTTAATCAAAGTCTGTTTTTTCCTTCTCTCTCAGGATGTGAAGAAGTCATAATGGAAACTGAGGCAAAGCCAAAAGAAGCTGAACTACCCTGTGAAGGTGCTCAAAAGGTTGACACAGAAAGTACGTCCCACTCCGAGACAGGAGACGCCACAACTCAGGAATCTAGTATTAGCAACGGGGACGATGCAGACGAGGATCGGGAGATGGTGGACGTGAAGATCATATGGAACAAGAAGAAGTATGATCTGAAAATTCCTATTGATGACACCGGAGCCAAACTCAAAGAGAGCATCCATTCACTGACTGGTGAGAGTAAACACAGATCCACTTTAACATTCAGCCAGAATTAAGATGATCCTCAGAGAGTTAAAGCTTTAACAGCTCTCTTTTTGCTCCACAGGTCTTCCACCTGCCATGCAGAAAGTGATGTACAAAGGATTGCTTCCAGAGGACAAGACGCTACGGGAAATAAAGGTGACAAATGGAGCCAAAATAATGGTGGTAGGATCGACAATAAATGATGTATTAGCTGTGAATACACCCAAAGAGGTCGTGCAGCAAGAAGTCAAAGCTGAAGAAAACAAGAAGGAGCCTTTATGCAGGCAAAAGGTAAAAAGAGCAAAGACTCAAAAACATCGAAGTTTGATGTCAGAGTCATGTTTTAGAAAGCCTGATGATTTTAAACTTCTGATTTTTCAGCAACACAGGAAAGTTCTGGACAAAGGTAAACCAGATGACATAATGACATCTGTCAAAGGAACAAAGGTGAGACAGGAGACCAGTTCTGGTTGTTGTTTTGGTTCAGTCTTTTTGACCCCTGACTAAACTGGATTTCTGTACCAACAGGAACGATTACCAACAGTGCCTTTATCTGGGATGTTCAACAAGTCCGGAGGAAAAGTTAGACTCACATTCAAACTGGAGCAGGATCAGCTGTGGATCGGAACAAAGGGTGAGGTTACCGCTGGTTTCATTTGGCCACTCGGCCTGTAACACGGTCTCAGTGAGGAGGAAGTCTTCATATTTTATTCTGTTTTCATCTCCACAGAGAGGACGGAGAAAGTCCCCATGGGCTCCATTAAAAACGTAGTGTCTGAACCCATTGAAGGCCATGAGGACTATCACATGATGGTAACGGGTTTTACTGCTTCTTCATGACAAAATCCGTTCATGCTGCTCATGGGGTGCTGTGAACGTTATTGGTTTATTCAGAAGTATGGCTCACATAGAAGCCTCTTCCATCAGTGTCTGAATGGGTTGTGAACAAACAAATAGAGAAAACACAATACAAAGTCCATTTATTACAAAGGTTTTTAGATTCTGTTTGTTGAATTCTTTTAGGAGCAACAATAGATTAATTTATTCCAGCCTTTCTTTCTGTACACGACTTCTTCTGTAAGAGTGGAGCTTTGTTTTGTGGCGCTACAGTCGCTGTAGTTTGTGTACGTCAGATTGATGGGGCCATCTTTTGCTGTTTTGGGCTCTGTAAGCTTAGCGGGAAATGTCACTGCTTTCTCTGCATTAACCTTTCTGTCTAAAGGCACTTCAGTTCCTCTCTGTCAGTGAAAAACACAAGTCCCAGAACGAGTAACTCAATCGAATCGAGTTGTCTTGTCCAGATCAAGTTGTGTTTTTGGTGGAACAAAGCAATGTGTCAGAGCTGCATCGATTCAACAAATACAGAGTTGAAGATAATGTATTACAGCTCAGATGTTTCCCTCTGCTGACTCACTTTAAACTCAGTCTCCAACAGCACATTAAATCTAAATTAATTAAAGATAAAACCAGAAGAGTTATAAAACTGAAACAGTAGTGAACTTTATATTAGTTTCCCTCAAACGTAGATCACAGAGCCTCAAATCACTCAGCAGTCCATGGTGTATGATGGGAAGTCACTGATGAAGGTGAACTGATCTACCTTGAATTCAGATTTATAACCCAGAAAGACAGATACAAAGTGCCGATGTGAGCATCAGCAGTAGCAGACTAGTAAGAAGTTGTGCTTTTCAGAATAGTCCTCTGAGTTATGCAGTGGGCTGATGTGTTGCAGATAAGTTTCTGATTTCTTTCAGATCATGTAATTAATCCTGTTTTCTGTTTGTGCAGGCTTTTCAGCTGGGTCCAACAGAAGCGTCTCAATATTGGGTCTACTGGGTGCCTGCACAGTTTGTCGATGCAATCAAAGACACAGTCCTTGGAAAATGGCAGTATTTCTAATGTGCCTCTTTTTTTGTGGATGAACTGGGATCAAGAGGACGAGTCAATGAAAATGAAACTGGAGTTAGCAGCAAGCTTCGGGACTTCTTGGAATATATTGGAAGGAACCTCTGGATGCCTATGGACTAATCATATTGTTTTTAGGTTCAAGGTGCACTATGTTGCAGCATAACATTTCTCAGCCCTGCCGAGCATTCAAGGTTTTCTGCAATTCCAAGGGAAAATGATGAAACAATTGTACAGAAATTGCTAACATTTTTCTTCAGTTATTCTTAAAGAAATAAAACTTATTTAATGAAATTAAAACATCGGGCCATTGTTTTCTGTTTTCTCAGTTGATACAGTGATGGGATGGGGACGTGTTCTAGATTTGGTCTCTCTGGGGGTAACCCTAGCCTCCAGGTCTCAGCTTTGGTCACTTCTCAATAATGATTGCTGTTAAAGAACAACCCAGAGGAAAACACCGGCATGTGTATTCAACGTTTGATCCCAAAAGTGTATTAAATAAACTTTATCAAATATTCTCTATTAGTAACTTTAACGCGGGGAGAATGTAGCAAGATTTAATGCTTTTATTGTGAAGGACACTAAGCCGGAACTTGGAATTTTGAGTACCGACCGTACCGCCCATGACTTCCGGTGTACGTCAGGTGATGTGTTTGGCGGGATATTCGACCAACACACACCTGTCTCGTCCATCACCGAAAGCAGATAGAAGAGGGGGCGTTGGGATCAACAGTTTGTGATGGACCGGACACACGCGGAGAAGAAACGTCCTCCGCCCGTTAAGGTGCTCTCCGGTCAGCTGAGGCCCGCAGCCAGCGGGGAGGGCTTTATGATCAGGCCGGGGAAGGGTCTCACTCTGCCGGTGTCCCTGGTGTGGATGCAGGGCACGGTGCTGGAGGTCAAGGTGGACAGAAACACGGTGCTGCTGATGGATGAGACCGGAACCTTTACTGTCCAAGGTGTCAACAACATCCCCCGAGGGAAACCATGTCTGAACCCTGGTAAGGTGTACCTAAAGGTGGGACATAAACGATCAGGCCCTAGGAATTGTTATTTTTCTGGATCATGAAGTTAATCAGATATCATGAAAATTATGTTTCTGCAGTTTAATGTTTCACCATATCACATTATATACATTCATATATATGTATGTGTGAGTGTGTTGGAGTGTGAGTTACCAAATGTAATATGGGAATAATGCTAACGTGTCTAATATGGTGAGTCTGTTGCTCAGCGGCAGTGTTGTCTGTTGTTATGAGATTTATTCTAACCCCTCTGTATTTTCTTCCTTGAACCATAAAATCAACAGAATGTTAATTTTCTGATAAACAATTAATAATTTTAATTGTACATTAAGCCTTATAACTCAGCATGTAAACATAATGTATCTTTGACAGCAATCATTCATGTTACTTAAATTTAACCACAGAACACCCTTCACATTAGCCTTTGTCATGTGGATCATTGAGCCTAAAAAAATGGATATCATATTGATATTTTTATCTGGAAAGCTAAAAACAGCCTCCCTCTCTTTTGAATCTGTTGTCACTGAACATCATCACCTTTTCCTTTTCCAGGTAAATATGTCATGGTGATGGGTGTCATCCTCACCGCCTCCCCAGAGCCAATCATCCGTGCCGTGAAGATGGCAGATCTCTCAGAGCTCGCCTCACTCCACAGACGGATGTGGAAGCTGGAGGTGCAGGAGCTGCAGCAGCTACTGGCCTGAACTGGCAGGAGGACCAACCTGCTGCTGCTGCTGCTGGCGTCTGTCTCGGTGTGAGTTTTTTTCCCCAAGACATCCTCACAGAACTGAGCGGAGGATTAGCTCTACTGGACGGATAAAAATGTGACTCTAATGTTAGAAATGAGTAGTTCCCTCTTTGATCCGACATGTTATCCACATGGTAATCCAGGCGGAGATGATCTCTGCTTTAATCTTCCTGATATTATTCTCTCTTTAAGGATTTGTTGATGTTTGGATAGAAAGTAACATTAACACTTGTTGTATCATTAACTTACCTTTAATTAAGGTTCATCAGGAACTCAATCAGCCATAACCATAACAACACAACCATATGGTGTGTAGTTTTGCAAAGAGTGATTTCGGACATGTGATGAATTAAAGACAGTTTAACACATATTAAAAAAGAGGCTTTATTTGGTGTGGTGCCACTACACTGGTAACACTATAATGATAAATAATGAAAAAGTGTGAATTTCAAATGAACTCTCAGTTTAAGTATTTGATACTTAAAGTTATCCAACGGTAAAGATCGTTAACATACAAACTGTTTATGAAAAGAAATTAATTTCTCTAGGTTGAGTGTGAGTATCTGCACGTCTCTGAAACGTCATGCTGTTTTTCACCGCCGGTCTCAGATGATCGTCTGAATGGTGCAAAGCAAAAGCTGCAAGTGTCTCACACTCCGTTTTTGCTGTTAGCGCTAACACTCCTGAAGTTCTGATCAAAGTAAACCAGCCACCAATCAGAGGGCTGGCCCTGAACCCCCTCTTTAAAACCAAGCCAGGATCAGGCTACTTCCTGTGCACTTCAGAGGCCCTTCAAGGATCACCTGACTCAACACTGTTTGAATACTGCATCATCTGCACATGAGCATGAGTGTTACCATCACAGGAGTTAAATAATGTCTTTAAGGAGAAAACTGTATTTTCCAAAGTCATTGTCATTCGGTGCTATAAGATGATCTTTTCTGGCTTTGGCAAGTTTCATCAAAAGGAATTCCCTGCGCTCCATCCACTCCTTCAGTTCCTGCTCCCCGTGCGCCAGCTTACACAAGTCGTCCTCTGTGCACGTGCCTTTGAGGAATCTGTCAGAACACAAGATCAAATGTGGAATCGTAAAAAAAAACAAGCAGTAGCCGGGCCGAGACGTGTGCTTAGACTGCAGCTGGAGACCTTACCTCTCACAAACTTTGAAAGTGCCCGTGGGAAATCGATACTGCCAGCAGTTCTGATCGTCCTCTGAGTTAAACACTCGGTCTTTGTGTTTTTCTGCAGTGATATGCTGCTGCCACTGCTTCTCACTGTTGCAGTTTTTACCACACAGCCAACAGTGATTCCCAGCCTGTGAAAAAACAAAGTCACTAAGAACATCTATTTCCAGAGGAATCAGATTCTTCAGTTTTTGTTTTCATCACCTAGAAAAACAAGTGGTCTCATGATTTAAAGCCCTCGTTCTGTCCATCACCAAATAAAGCACAACATCCTATCAGCTGATCTGTGAACTCACCACTTCCTCGGCGTAGTCTGTGGGCATGTGGATCTGTTTGCCGTTCTCCCTCACAGAGTTATTGGAGCTCTCATCGCCCCAGCCAGGCTTCTGAGACTGCAGCCACTGCTCATAAAGCTGATCCATATCTGGAACTGAAGGGGGAAGAAAAATGTGAACGGATACTTTAGTAGCTCTGCAGACTAATAATATTTTACTCATCAAATAAGACAAAAGAGAAAACTCACTGTTGTTTTCCTTCATGTAGGTCCAAAGGTCTCTTTCTTCAACACTGTGAGCGAAGGTGCAGTTCCCGATGTACTGACACTTCTTTCCAGCGGTCACATGCATGCAGATCTGAGGAGAGACACAAAACTGAATGCTGGGAATGTCCTTTAAAATGTGTTTAAAAGGAAAAGGAAGTATGCAGCACAGACCTCAAACTGAGATGGGATGGGTTTTTTGGTAGGAAGCGGTCTTACTGTTGTCCACTTTTTCCTTTCATGGGAACTTACAAGCACCACCCGCCGATCCTTGGCCCACCTGTCCAGAGTGTGTTGATGAATCACATCATCTCGTTTTCACTCATCAGTTCCATGTTTGCTGTGTCTGATGCTGCCTGGTACTCACGTGTGTCTGGCCTTGGCTGAGCAGTACTTCTTGTTTTTGTCGGCTTCGCTCAGTTGGCCGTTCCTCCAGCACTGGCCGCAAACAAACATCATCTTCAGAGTTGGAGGGCCAAAGCGTCGCTGCACAGTGGAGAGCTGCTTTAAAAATGGAAGAGCTGATTACATCCTTTGTGCTTGACAGAAAGACTCAAGATCTTATAAAACAGCTGCAAAGTCAAGTTATTCTGTTACATTTAAATAATCACATCATTTCATTTCATGTTTTTAACAGTTTTATTACATTCACAGTAAAACTTTGAACTGCATTTGATTTGTACAAAATGTTCTATGAATAAAAGTTGATTAAACACATTTATGTCAGATTTTTTCTTTCCTTTGCGTAGCTTTGAGTTATCACGTTGGTCTTACCTGAGCTCCCTGCAGAGAAGCGGTGGCATTCCAAAACATCTTTGCCTCGTGGACAATCCCTTCATGAGAGATACCTGGATGATGGAGAGGAAGAGGGAGATGTTACCCAGTTTTAAGCAGTGAAGATGCTTTTTTGTGCTTTGAAGAAAAAAAAAAACATTTTAGCAGCAGTGTATTTCCATCACACTGTACTGCGTAGGAGTCGGTCCGTGAGAAACATGAAGAGCTGTAATCTTCACGTTAGTGAGATCAAGACTGAGCACAATAAATTCACATACACTGAATCATCAAAGACACGATGGCTCACAGGTTCCTGTATGTCTGATGTTAGTTTCACAGAATCCCTGCTTTAATAAGCAGACAGTGTTTATCAAAAGGTCAGAGGTCAGCACGGCTCTTCAAATTATATACACATCCAGAGGTTTACACATTTTCATTAAAAAATGTTCATGCCGCAGCCATGAGTCTGAGAGTGTTTTATAAAGTAGTCTTACGTTGCTCATGTTGCATCATCCACACCTTCAGCTCGATGAGGCTGTGGGCGTAGAAGCAGTCGTCTTCTCTCACGCAGCCGTAGCGGACTTCATGGCGACACAGATCCAGCTGGCACTGAGGACTCAACGGTCGGATTTTGGAATAGCGAACTGTGTTCTCCTTCAAAATGTGAACCAGGCACCTGCGAGACGAGCAGGACAGACGTGTGTAACAGAAATACTGATCTGGGCTGAACGGCATCACGCTGTAAACCCATGGTTTTATAGGTGCTTTAGAAATCATTATTACATCTGTTCCCTTAAAGATCTGCATGAAGTCTGGCTCAGTTGAACCACAGATTCAGACTCCATGTGGAGGTTTTAAATGTGACTTACTTATGATCCTCAAAGTCGTGCTTCGTCACTGGATGGGAGCAAAGTGTGGGGTCATCTTTGTTGGTTTTGCTGATTATTCTGGGTTTGTGGTCAAAACACACCTGAAAAAAGAAAATTAAAAGCCTTTAAAAAAACACAGATCAAGTCACTGATTCCTGTTTTTAACGGCATTATTTCTGTTTTTAGTTTGAAACGATTCAAACTCATTGATCTTTATTTGTCAGTACAAAATTCTCTCCTTTATGGAAATTTACTATTAGATGCTTTTTGTTCTTCCTCTAAAAACAGTCCAAAACATGAGATTTAGTGAATAAAAACCACCCTCACCCCACAGAGAAACATGAATATCCCATGATGCTCCTGTAGGATCTTAGGGACCGTCAACCTGATGACGTTGGAGTTTGGCCCGTAAGGGTCAAAAAGGAGTTCTCTAGAGATGAAGCCTTTCCGCTCCAGAGTCCACACATCAATCTCCTCCTGACAGTAAGCAAACGTGCAGTGTCCAGGATACAGGCACTCTTTTCCAACAGCCACCTCTGACAGACGAACAGAGAGAGAGAGAACAGCATTTTAGGATTCATGTGATTCATTTTCCAATCAGTCGCTGACAGCTAAAGCTGCAGCACAATAAGCAGACAGAGAGACAGCTGACAGACAGACAGCAGGTACCTTTACAGATGTAATACGGTCCAACATATTGGGTTTTTGTAGGTCTGGGCCTGATGAGCTTCCAGGATTTATCTGTCGAATGTTTGATTCTGCCCAGTAAAGCATCCTTTTTACATTTATGCTCCTCTGAATGGAGAACATAATCCAACACACCAGGCCCTGTGGACCAGGAAACAGGTTAAAAACAGCCTCAGAGACCACAGACACACACACACACAGGCTGCAAACACTCCTAACCTGTTTTGATGTAGCACATTGAGCACGCCTGTCTGAATTCGTGCGTTTCAGCTAACGGGTTCTTTGCTAAATCCACAGCGGGGGGCAGACCCTTCACTTCAGGCATCCCCACAGCCATCCCCATCGGGGGGGCATTACTGTTCATCTGTACAGGAATGAATACTGTGATCAGATTAAAGCCCGTCTCATTTAAAGACTCTTAAAAGAAACCATAAAACAAAGATTACCTGAGGCATGAATGGACTCGGAGAATACTCTGAGAAAGAAAAGATCAAAAACAGAGTCAGTGTCAGACAGACGCTTATGGTAAAGAGACGTTTGTGTGTCGGAGTGTAACGCCAGACACAGTCTGATGTTAAACTGCTGACCTGTTTTAAAGTCTGTTATGCTAAGACTGTCCAGAGAGTCCAGAGGATGTGTTATAGCATCAAAAGTGTCCATGCCAAAATAAGTGCTGGTCCCTGACTTGTGGTAGAGTGGGGGCAGCGTGATGGTGCACTGCTGTGCGCCGCTGTAGGGGAAAGGGTTGATGTGAGACGGGATCAGGAATGGACTGGACATGGAGCTCCCCGAGGCGATACTGGTTGGCAGAGGAAGAGGTCCCTTCACTGTGGGTATAACCTGAAGAAGACGCACTGAGGTCACACCTGTTCCAACATCAACACCCTGTCACAGTTCATTCATCTACACTCGCTCACTCACCATGGCGGATTCAGGGCCGGCTTGGTCCAGGAGATCGTCCAAGTCGTCCCCAATAATGTCTGCATCAAAGTCCTGGCTGGTTTCCAGCATAGTGCAGGGTTTACTGCTCCTGCACCCGTTCACAAATGTGGGTACAGGGAGAGAAACAGATGAGGGGACCGACACAGGCAACGTGACGGACTCGAAGCCCGGAGGCTCAGATGGGGGCACAGATGAGATACTGCTGATGACGGGAATTTCATCCAACGCGGCTTCATTAAGAGGAGGGTGAACTACGGCTGGAGCCTGAACGGGGACCGGGGATGGAGCTACTGGAGCAGCGACACTGCTGTCCTCTGTCAGCTGAGGCACTTCTACAACACATGAAGGAAAAGGACGTTAGTCCTGGGGGTCTTAGTCACCACAGAAAGACTCAAGCATTTATTTCACTCACCAATTTCTATGTCTTCAACTGAAGACGAGCCATGAGAGAACTGGATCAAAACAGAGGACAGACACTGATCAGTTCAGGTCCTGTGAGGAAACAGACACATTCAGACGTGCTTGGTTACTTACCTTTTCACATGATGCATCTTGATAATTTGATCCTCTTAAAACATTCAAGGCAGGCTGTAAAACAGAGAAAAACACAGTTCAAGTCCACTCTGATCATCAAACAGGCGGCTATAATAAGAATATCTGAGCAATAACTCTTCATTTACGATAACACATTCTGTTTCTATAGATTAAAATTAAACATTTAGGACTGAAGAATCTAAAAGAACACACATACCTTACTCCTTACATAGGCTTTACGGATTTTTAATCCCAAAATTTTGGCAAGGTCCTGTGTCAGCTGTGTGACACTGGCATCCTGTGGGAGAATGACCAATAAACACTTTATTATTCAAACGCCTTCATCAGTTCTCTGTGCGGAGATTAAATGTCACATCATGTCAGTCAAAGAGAAACTTTAATGTAATCAAACACACTCAGAGATTAAAACCAAGTCAAATGTCTTCAACTCAAACTTGTCTCTCAATAACAGAAAACAAACAGTGGACACACTTCACCTGAGGCACGGCTAGAGAGCATTTGGCAACAGCCTCATAGGCTTCTTGATGTCTCCCCATCTCTTTTAAGGATTTGGCTTTCCTGTACAGGGCTTTGTAGTTCCCCTCGTTTAGCTGGAGCGCCTTCTCACAGTCTTCATAAGCCTGGTCATACAGCCCCTGAAAGAAACCCAGAACAAAGACGCTTCTTACTGATCACAGACCGATTTAGCATGTTGGGTGATTAGAGGAAGGCATGGGTGAGGTCTGTCAGAAACACCCTAAGGTTAAATATTTTAGGAAGGACAGACGCTGGCAGGGAGAAGGGACTCTGTGCTCCTGTGGAGCATCAGTTCACCTGAAGGGTTTCATGACAATAAGAAAGGTGGTTAACTTTGTTCAAACGTCCACAGGAGGATGACCCGTCTTAAAAAATACATATTTGTAAAAATCTTTTGCCAATAACCTCAATAAGAAAAGAAAACATTCCCTTTAAAAAGACTGAAAGTGTTGGTTGCAGTGTTTGTCTTTAACTGCATATGTAAAGTATTTGCTGAAGTCAAAGGGAGAGGGAATTCAAAGCAGCTGGGTCACAGGTCGGACGGCCACAGATACTCACTGGAACTATGTTAAGATAAGCAGCAGCTCGATTTGCATACAGCTTTTCCAGTAACCCTGTTGGAACACAGATTTCCTCGGAGTCAGCATAGTCGGCTATACTCAAGGCTTCAGTGTACATCTCGATGGATTTAGTCCAGTCTCCTTCTTTGAACACGTCGTTTCCTTCACCAAAAAGATTCCACACGAGTTCTTTAATGAACACCTGAAGGGTGAAAAGAAACCAGTCAGAAGAAAAGAAGATGCTGAGCGGACTCTGAGCCCTGTGAGAGGATGGAGAGCTGTTTCCTCACCTCATACTGATCCTGGCTCCCAGGAAATGGAAGAGTTGATCTGAAAGAAAAAAAATACACTACGAGTGAGCTGATCAGTTTCACAGCATGAAGAGCACAGATCATTGAAAATATCCGTGTACTGAGCGGTTTTTTTTTTCATCCAGTTTTTAACCAGTTAAATCAGACTGGATGACAGCATGAGATGATGTGGTTTTAAAAGAGGTTCCACATGCTAACAGAAGATTAATGTCAGGAGGAGTTTTTAATCATTCTCTGCATTGCTTAACAGGGCAGACGACTTCTTTTGCCTACAAACTGGCAGCATAAATAAAGGTTGTGTCATTAAATGTCATGGTGAAAATGTTGCAATAATCACAGTTAAGCCATTTCATCTTGCTTGTTATTACTGTCTGGCATTTAAAGTGGTCTTTCTTCTTTTGCACGCTGAGGGAGTCTCCGTTTAATGCAGGTCATCACATTTCATTACAGGAAAACTAATGACCAAAACAGACGTAAGGAAAGCCTCACATCGAGCTGGACACTGTTTTAAACTCCGCTATAGCGGCTAAATGTTGTCAAACTACCTTACATTTCTGCATTGGTTTTAAAACCACAGCTTCTAGAGTCAGACATCAGTCTTCAGAGTTCAGGTCAGACAACTGTATGAAACCCTGGTGTCAGATATTGGCTTTCACGCACTGACGTCACACACCATGGCAGGAGGTTTTACTCTGACTGCACACGAATAACAGACGCAGTTCTGTTTAAAGTTTCACTTTTGATTTGTGGATTAAAAAAAAACAGTTTGGCAACATGTAATACAGCGGAATTATTAAAACATGATGTCATGATGTTAGTCTGACTTAGTGCAGGTATACTGATACAATGAGGCTTATAAAACAAAAACAAAACCTATCAAAGCCAGGAATCATCTGTTAGACTCCTGAACTGGAACCAATACAACACTAACACAAGACAGTGTTTCAGTTGTCCCTGAAAGAAGTTTCCAGGATAATATTGTGCTCAAGGCTAGAGAGCATCATAAATCAGTCTGAGCAGCTCTTACACTTCGATCAGTAAATAACTCAATGAGTAATTATCAGTTCCTTGGGGATGCCCGACTGAATCTTGCAAGGGTCGAAGCTGTGACACTTACTGGATGAACTGTAGGCCTTTCTGAATCTCCTGCCAGCGACTCCTTCTGTCCTGACACGCTCCAGACATGTTTGCGTGTTTTGTTGTCCACTCCTGAGTCAGAACCTGAAAGCATCATTAACAGAATTATAATAATGACATGTAACACCGGCAAAAAAAAGAAACAAAAGACACATGAACACATTCATCCTCATCTACAGGTTGTTTCCCTGCTGACTGAAGATGACTCACTTGTTGTTGAAGTGTTATAACCACAGACTGTTAAACTGAGTTAGTGTTATAACACTCTGAGCTCTTCTCAGTGTCGCTTTCTCTCTCTCTTTATTTCACAGCTTCCGCATTTAGTCATGACGACACAAGTGTAGTTCCGGAAATATTTGCTGAGATGTTGTGTTAGCTTTCGCGGTGATCACGTTATCTAAACTGTTTCTTTTATTCTTACATTTTATTCTTGACCACAGACTGTATTACATTCATATCGACATAAGAATTACTTTCAAACTCAAATCAGATCCTGTGAACCCCGGCCTTTATAACACAAGCTTTGACAAAGCATCCCAAAACACCGGATCCATTCTCGGACATAATTCTTAAATCATAAATAAAAAATTTAACGTTTACACATGTCGATTAAACTAATACATACACGAATAAATTAAATCTA
This sequence comes from Labroides dimidiatus, assembly GCA_030710495.1. Lineage (NCBI taxonomy): Eukaryota > Metazoa > Chordata > Actinopteri > Labriformes > Labridae > Labroides > Labroides dimidiatus. The sequence goes on from CM061163.1 coordinate 12,235,514, forward strand.
TGGCTGAAATAATTAGCAAAGGGGCATTTTCCATGTTTTTGGTCATAGTTTGTGTAATATGTAGAAGGTAAAAACACCATGTTGCATAAATAATATTTGAATCTTAAGATAGTTTGGACTGATCTGATTATTCCACACTTTCTGCCAACATTAAGGATCCAGGTTACATCAGCATGAACATTTAATGAGTCAGAAATAATGTGACCGTTCAGCCTTTGCATTATTCCACTGAGCGGTCCTCATCTTGATTTAACACTAACATGTTGATGTATGGAACTTCGATCAACACAAGTTTAATTCCTATTGATAAATTATGTACACAGAATACACTTAAGCTAAGTCCAGTTTTTAAGGACTGAAATGTGTCCGATAATGGACACATGACAGTTAGCGCACGTGTATGTATCCGCTGCTGTGGACTTCTCGTTAGCTCTCATCACTATTAGCACAGGTTTGTAGTTTATCCCCCACATTCAGTGAATTCCCCGCAAACGCATCACACTCTAACGGGTCAGAATCAACGGCGAGTCCAAGTCCTGTACTGAGACGGCCTAACAGCTATATTCTGTGGGCCAGCTCAGTTTGTAGGAAGTAGACTGAGCCTAACAAAGCAGAGGCATGTCCAAGTTGAACTCTTCTCACCGCAAACAACAGAGAACAGTTAGCTCCGATCTGAGACCCGCCCAACATCATAAAACCTTAAAACACGAGCTTCTGGAAATACTTACATGAATGATGTGTACTCCAAACAAACCTTCCGTCTGTTAAGTCTGAGGAGGGAAACTGATTTTTCGTGAAAGCTAAAGTAAGTTCACTGGATGAGCTGCTGAAGGCCGCCCTTTCCCTCTCACTCTGTTCTCTTCAGGGGCTGAACCAACATCCGCTCCATCGGGGTGCTGCCCCCTGCAGGAAGCAGTACGAACAACGACTGTTCCAGCGAAGGAACAACAACAAACGGAATAAAATAATGGACAAAACACTTTATTTTCCAATATACCGAATAAAATCAACTACATTTTAAAACATTTCACTTTTGTGCACGCTTCCAACTTCACTTCTAGGATTAAATTTAATTTGCAACATCCATCGTATGCATGGAGAGGCTAAACTATATCAACCTTAGTCCAGAAGACCTATTGTTAGTTTTTGACCTATTTGCTCATTTGGCCTTTTTATTATTTACATCACTGAACAAGACCATCAACAACAACAAAGAATGACAGCTTATATACTGTATAATAATTTACAGTAACTGTTTGATTAATGTACCTGTATTTTTAAGGGGGTACTGGTCTCAGGCATTTTATTTCAACAGCAAGAATTATTTACACATCAGGACATGATTTGCAAAGGCATGTTGAGAGAGACAGCAGAAAGTTTAGTTTCTGTTTCTTTTGCACTATCACATTTTTTGTGAAATGTTGCACAGCATACACAAAAGAAGCTAAAACACAGTCATCCTCATTCATTATAAAAATGTTTTGCTTTTTTAATGATGTCCTCTCTTTTTAAAAACGTACTCTTCTACAGCTTTCCTGAAGGTTTTGTTTATTAAACTGTAAAGTTTTGCCTTCAGTTCAGCTCTTCACATTTTGGGATTAATCCGGTTTCACAGTGACACATATTTTAGTAAGGTGTGTTCATCATGATATGATCTAAATGTTGCCTGGGTATGTGCTGGAACAGTGAACCGGTTGAGCAGAAAGTAATCATGTATCTACCAGGAGGAGGTGCTTATCTCTGTGTGCAGGAGCGTCACTGAGGAGAAAACTGAACATGTCCACTGTTATCAGGACCCACATTGGGTGTCTGTGTTTGATGCAGTAAGCCTGACATTACCACATAATGAATGACAGCAGAAAGGAGCTGGAAATTCATAAGCAACAAACACAATCCAGAGATGAAATGCAAAGATACAGCACACTTACAAACCAGGTCTGCAGTTTGTCAAATGAACTATCTCTGCTGAGACGCTGGGAGTGTTGCTTGGTGAATCACACTATGTAATGACAGGCACGGCATGCCTGCAGTGTTTTATGGAGGGAGGGGGTGTGAGTGTGTGCTGCTCACCCAAGCTGACATGTTTATCCGCAGATAAAAGTAGACAGACTAGATGACTTCAATATTGTAGTTTAATTATCAACCCCTGCAAGTTTGGGGACATTTGGTATGAGGAAGATGTATCTCTAAGCTAAAATGTGCTGATTGGATAGAAATATTCTGCACCCTTACTGATATGTATGCTCAGAAAGTTAATGTGTGTATACTTCCATTTGTTTCTAATACTTCTATACAGAAAATGCAATATGTAGGATGTGATCTGAGCTGAGATCCTACAGCACTGACCCTGGAGATACAAATACTGGCTCCATAGAGCAGAGGAGGCAGTAAGCACTTCCAGGCTTTCTCCACTAGGGGGTGAGTTAACACTCTAGATCTTCCTGTCTGGTAGTGATCTCAGGTGATAAACAATCAGTCTCTACTAAAGCTCTCCCTTCAGAGTTGCACTTTGAGAGTAACAGAGAAGGACGCAGGAGTGCAGCTGGGAGCCATGGCAGCGTTTCACTGGATCCTCCTGCTGCTATCAGGTGAGATGATGGTTTCTTTGTGGTACAGGTGAAGTTAATGAAATGGAAAAAAAGGTTTTTAAAGAGGAGGTGAGCTCAGGTTAGTGTTGTCTAACTGCTCATAAAGCAAACACCCATTTCATTTCACGTGTTTCATTAAGAGACCTAACCTGATTATATTTTTCAGGTTTAAAGACAAATGTAAAGCTTCATTTCCTTCTTTTATGCTTTAACACAACATCAAATCAGTCAGTCTTTATTTAACTCAGCTAATGTTTCTCTGGATGTTAATGTTGCTGGCCTTAAGGGACATTCTTCTTTCAGATGGAGTTTGTGTCAAACTATTAAATTTCTCAGAGAGGGTTTCCTTTTATTCTCTGTGTAATCACAGACACCAAAGAGTCTCACAGAAACAAAGACCTGTCCCTGTTTGCACTTTAAAAGAAGCTCAGTTATTCTTGAATGTCAGCCAGTTAGTCTGCTTTACCGGTTCAACGCCACATGAACCTTAAGAGAGGTGTGACTGTAGAGATGTAGAGATAAATGAAAAAAAGTGAAGAAAATACCGTCCATTTTTCTCCTTTTCTCTCTGTCTTTATGTCTCTGTCTTTATGTCTCTGTCTTCATGTCTCTGTCTTCATGTCTCTGTCTTCATGTCTCTCAATCTTCTTGTCTCTCTGCAGTGTCTCTCCTCCCTGTGGCAGGGCGTAAGTCCCGGCTGTCAAAAAGAAGTATCATTGAGCTGGCGGGAACAGTTGAGTGCAGCACAGGAAGATCTGCCCTGGCTTACATTATGTATGGATGCTACTGTGGGCTGGGGGGTCAAGGCTGGCCCATAGACGAGGCAGACTGGTGAGATCCTGAGAAAGCAGACAGTCAGGCCTGTTTTCAGAAAACCACCTAATGATGGGATGTAGCAACAAGTTAACACCAACGTGGCTCTCCACACACTGTCTTTGGCAGGGGTCACCAACTCGGTGCCTGCAAGGACCACTTAAGGCGCCTGCAAGGCACTAGTCCCAATGAAGCTCCCACAAGAATTATTTTGTTGCTTTACTTTTTAGATGAAAAGCACTTGCATTAATGTAGATTTTAAAATGACTCCCTGTGTGTGCAGTGTGATTATAACAGTAACAGTAAACTAACAAAACAACAAGAACTCAAATGTCATAGAAATGCTCTTGTTTCTCTTTGACACGAAACACCCTGACGGACACACATTCTTTATGGTCCGTATCAACAGCGCAAAGTGTTTAATATAAACAAACCAATATTCCTTCAGTATTCTGTTTTCTATCTGGCACCTTTAAGGCATTTGCTAAAGATCTTTTACAAAAACATTTATGAAGCAGGGAACCTTTTTGGTTCACCAGCACATTATTGTTTGTGTGACTCACCCATTATTATTATTATTATTATTATTATTATTATTATTATTATTATTATTATTATTATTATTATTATTATTATTATTATTATTATTTATACATGCAATTTTGTTATTTAAGAAGTTTGTATGAAACTTGTAGCCCTGTGTACTACTCAGTTCCCTTGAAGGAGCCCTCAGTCTCAAAAAGGTTGGTGACCTCTGGTCTATAGAGTACATACTGTAAACTTTTAATTCAGTGGTTAATTTTGATGTCCGACCACCACTTTATCCCCTCTGGGTCCCCATGAAACCTGCTTCTGGGACAATTTTGGTTCCACTAAGTTTTTTCTGCTCCAGTATGCAGAATATCTGTTTAGCCGAGGCAGGTCCAAGTGAGATCACAAAAATGCACTTAAACTGGTTCACGGTGAGCTATGAAAGTCCCGCATTGATTACCCCCCCCCCCCACACACACACACACACACACACACACACACACTACCACCCACTCCTAATGCACCTGGACAGGACAGGAAACAAAAGACTCGAACCCCACCCCAAAGTCTTACTTCACTCTGTCGACATAGTTAAATCTTAAAAGTGTTGATAATCTTTGTTTGTGTGCGTGTGTGTGTGTGTGTGTGTGTGTGTGTGTGTGTGTGTGTGTGTGTGTGTGTGTGTGTGTGTGTGTGTGTGTGTGTGTGTGTAGGTGTTGCTTCAGACACGATTGCTGTTATGGAGAAGCTGAATCTCTGGGATGCCAAACTAAGACTGACCCATATCACTGGATGTGTAAAGACCACACACCTGAATGTGGTAGGTTTTTGTTTTTGTTGTTGTTGTTTTTTTTTAAAATAAACATCATATTTAGTGTGTGTGTGTGTGTGTGTGTGTGTGTGTGTGTGTGTGTGTGTGTGTGTGTGTGTGTGTGTGTGTGTGTGTGTGTGCGTGTGTGAGGTGGGGCCTGTTAAGGAAACTTTTGCACCGTGTTGCGATATGAGCTGTTTGCTGAGGAGAAAACCTTACTGACTTTTCTTTGGACAACAGTCTAAGTATTGGTCCTTTAAACTGTCAGACTTAAACATGGTTTCATGGTGATGCCAGCTCAAACACACAGTCCTGCTGATCCTTCCTTTAAAAATTCTAAAAAAATGAACTGTGTGTTTGTGTGCAGATGACCCGGAGGAGCCATGTAAAAGGCAGCTGTGCAAGTGTGACAAAGAATTAGCAAAGTGTTTGAAAGAAGCACTGTACAACAAAGCCAATACTGACTGGCCGGATTTTCTCTGCCTGGGAAAAGGACCATCATGTGATGATAAAGATGCATCGTAGTGGTTTGTGAGGCCTTTGTAGATTTAACATGTTAGCATAGTGACATTGATGATTTGAACTTCACCTTAATTTATTACCAGCCTCTTTTGATTTTTTTCTATCAGCATTTATTTTATATATATATATATATATATATATATATATATATATATATATATATATATATATATATATATATATATATATATATATATAATATTGTGGTGTTTTTCTATTTGTCAAATGATGTGTCTGATTTAAGGAGAATAAAGAATAATTCAAGAAACTCAGTCCAGGCTCAGTCCTAAGTTCAGATCTCAGTCAGGGAGCGATCTGATAGCGGCTCCTTGCATCAGAGCTTTTCTTTGTTCAAACACAAAGGTTTCCTCACTTGATCATTCTGAAGTCGACTCCTTTTGCAGTTTCAGGAACATGTTTTTGTCGTTCTCTGAGTTAGAAACTAAACACAGAGTGGATGTGCAAGCAGAGTTTCACCTGTTTTCAGGCTGCTGGGAAACAGCTCTCTGTCATTTATTCTGACTGATGCAGAGCTCACTGAAAGTGATAAAACTTCACAGGTATGTGCGAACTCACACACGTAAATGCCCTTATTCTGAATGAATCACCCCACAGTGTCACTACGGTGCCAGATGCTTAAAACAGCTTTTTTCCATAAGTGTTACAGAAAAGATTGGTCTTAAGATAGATTCAGACGTGCCCCCTCCCTCCTCAACACACACACAAACTGTAACTCCTCTCTGTGTGCACGATTCAAACCTCCCACACCAACCAGGAAATCAGTGTGTGAGCAGCCAGTCGCAGATTTGGACCTGCTGCCAGCTCACACCAACATATCCTCTCCTCTTTCTGCCCTCCTCTTTTTTCTCTCCCCTTCCTGCTCTTCTCTTTTTTCTCTCCTCTTCTTGCTCTTTCCCTTTTCTCTCCCCCTTTTTCTCTGATTTTTCATTCCTCTTTTTGCTCTCCTATTTTTCTCTCCTCATTTTTCTCTCCTTTTCCTGCTCTTCTTTTCCTCTCCTTCCTCTGCTCTTCTCTTTTTTTTCTCTCCCCTTTCTTCTCTCCATTTTTCCCTCCTCTTCCTGCTCTCCTCTTTCTGCTCTCCTCTCTCTGGGAGTGTTTTTTTCTGGAAGTATTTTCTTTTATAGGTATGAAAAATGAAAAAGTCAAAGTGAGTAAACATCTTTTTCAAATAAGCGTTGATAAATTTTGAATCTCAAGATAAAGTTGTCATGGAGCTTTAGGAGTTTCAACAGTTCAGTCAGTTCAGTTTCTCCTCTTACAGATCAGACCAAAACAAATAATTCTGTTTAAACTTTTGTTTTTTTATTGAATACATGTTCACAATCTTCACCATACTTCTGGTGGTTGTGGCCAGAGTTAAACAGCAGAAAATGTTTTTCAGATGGAATGTTTTTAGTCGGGTGTGCTCAGATATGATCGACATGATGTTTTCAGACTGTGGACAGTTTGAACAGGAAAGAGTCACACACACACACACGCACGCACACGCACGCACACACACACACACACACACACACACACACACACACACACACACGCACGCACACAGATTCTTCTCAGAAGTCCTCTGTCTTACATCTAACAGAGATAAGCTCTGAGACATTTGGCCTCACCTGAAATCAGACATTTTTCTGAACTTTTAGGTGAATGTGACTCATATTAAGTCTGATAAGACTGTTTCCACTGAAAGAAAAACTTGTTTAGCGTTCAGTGTTTGCAGTGTAAATTTTGGGATGATGCTTAATGGGATTGCTGAGCATGTTTCTTTCACTTCAGAGCAGCAGCTCTTTGTGTTTAAGTTTCTGCAGCCTTAAGATACAAACACCGTCTCTGTGGAGCAGGACCAGCAGTAAGCACCTCCCAGCTTTTCCCTCTGGGGGGCGTACAGGCTGATAAACACTGGATTAACCTATGTCCAATGGTGATGCTCAGAGGATTACTCAGACAGCCTCTAAAAAAAGCTTTCCACTCAGAGCTGCACTCAGAGTCAAAGTTAGAGACGGACACAGCGTGCAGGAGTTCAGCTGGGAGCCATGACAGCATTTCAGCGGATCCTACTGCTGTTTTCAGGTGAGATGATGCTTTGCTTGAAGTTAAAGAAAATAGAAAGAGCAGCTTTAAGAGGGAGGGAGAAACTGTGTTAACTTCTGCAAAGTGGAAGAGTTACTGCCTGTTATTAGAGACAAAGAGCAAACTGAAGTTATTCATGTGTTTGAAGTCAAAGGAAAGTCTGACTGAGGTGGGTTTTTTTTAGGTGTGTAGCAAATTTTGACTTCATTTACCCCTGGAATAGCTTTTAATCCAACAGTAAATCAAAAAACAAGTCAAACAAGTGTTTGAAGTCTTTCAGAAGAGTTGATTTAACTTTATTTTAGCAGGTGTTTAGCTTCTGTGATGTTTGTGACAGGCTGATGCAGAAAAAGAAATAATAATCATGTGATGGTTTCTCCTCCTCATCCTCTTCTGGTCTCCTTGCAGTGGCTCTGCTCTCTGAGGCAGCGCGTCAGTCCCATAGGACCAGGAGAGGTTTACTTGAGTTGGCTGGAGCCATCAAGTGCAGCACAGGAAAATCTGCTCTGGCTTACATGATGTATGGATGCTACTGTGGGCTGGGGGGTCAAGGCTGGCCCAGAGACAAAGCAGACTGGTGAGACCCCGAGAAAACAGACCGTCAGGGCTAGAAACGCGCACAGATACCAAAACCCTCACTTAACACTCCATACATTCCCTATATGTTCCCCATATATCATGGAAACATATCATTCAGGATGCAAAGGTGATGTTTAACCCCTCACTCTCTGGTTCCCCATCCTGCTCCAGTACACACTGTTTCCATTCAGCCTGAACCACAGGCACTGTGTGATGGGATGAGACGCCCTGATGCTGCTCTAAAACAGGACCCAGAATTCCACACCCAGGTCTTAATTGGAGTCTACAGCTTTCCCTTCCTCACCGCAGCTCTCTGAACCTTCTCTAACTGGTTAACTCTCAGCTGTGAGAGCCGTGTGGTGATCCAGCTCGACTTTTAAATAGACGTGGTGGGATGCAAAACCTGGAGCTGGGACTGAGGTTCCTCTGCTGCGCCCTGAGCTGACAAAGCTCAGTCTGAAAGTAGTCTGAAGTTAATACACCCATCTATGCGTGTGTGTTTGTGTGTGTAGGTGTTGCTTCAGACATGATTGCTGTTATGGGGAAGCTGAACGTCTGGGTTGCCAAACTAAGACCAAGCAGTATGAGTGGACATGTGAGGACAGGACAGCTGAGTGTGGTGAGACCCTTGGGAGTTCCTCTCCTGTTTCACATCAACATGATGCTAACAGCTTTAATATCCCAGTTTCAACGAATAAATCTCTCAAATATATGGAAGTGAAGTGGAAAACCTGTTGACGTTTAAATTGTATGTTTTGCAGATGACCTGGAGGACAAATGTGAGAAGCTGCTGTGTAAATGTGACAGGACAGCCGCCAAGTGTTTGAGGAAAGCCCCGTTCATCTCGAAGTATTCTGTGTGGCCGGATTTCCTCTGTGGTCATGAACATCCAATGTGTAATCTTTTCTCTTAAATGATGTTTCTGTGCCTCTGTTTGTTTTTCATCTTACAGTGATCATGTCATTGCTGTATTTAGTTAAAGTGGTGTTCCTCCTTGTACTGAAACATCACCTGGCTCTTTTTGTATCTATTAAATGATGTCCTTTAATAACAGTTTGTCAGATCTGTGGGGCATTTTTGCACCGTATCTTTCATCCCTCAAAAAAGCATTGGTCTGCTGGATCCAGGCTGAAGGAAATATGGAGTGTGGATGTGCAGGCTGAGGTTTACCTGCTGCTATTTTAAAGCTGCTGTGACACAGCGCTCTTTCATTCATTCTGACTGATTCAGAGTTCACTTAAAGCTGAATGTTCACACCTATGTGTGGAAACTCACTCATGTTAATGTCCGTCTATATTTTTGACTAAATCACACCACAGTGCTTAAAGCAGTCAATCAGAGAGGGCTCCAGAAAACATCACAGACTCTTGTGGAGAGTCTTTAAATCCTGAACCATCTGCACACTCACAGAGAAACGCTGAGAGTTGATTTTCTGATGATCCTGAAACAAAGTCCCTCTGATTGAATGAAGATGTTTTTCTTGCAGTAAACAGCTCTTTTCTGGTCCATCAAAGCTGGTTTTGGGTTTTGCATGGGAACCTCCCTCAGGTCATTTTGGTTTTAGTGCCACAGTCAGGCCGAAGCCTTCATTTCCCCTCACACCCAGTAAACAGACTGTACATTACGTCCTCCCAGATGTTTCTGCATGCACTGCCTGTTCCTCTGATCCATGTCTGAGTGTGTGCACAGCAAACACAGCGTCTCTGTTGAGACCGCTCCACCTTCAATGAGTGTGTACTGAAACAGGAGATGATGCCGGGGTGCATGGTCCACAGTCCAGGACTGGAAATAAGAATCTGGGTCATGGCCCACAAACACTCGCCTGATTGTTCCCAACCTTTAGCACAGGGAGCTTCAGCCGATAGCTGCAGGGAGACTCCAAGTCTCTCTTTTCCTGTTTGTGTCTGACTCCCTCAAATGATCTGTTAGGCTGAAAAAGTACTGATGATGATGTCTCACTGTATGTCTCTGACTCAGTCCTTTCAAACCTGATTTACATCCTTTATAGAGGTGTGTCCAGACTTTTGACAGTGACTTTTGAACTCTGCAGTACACACACATTTATGTCAAGTGAATTTAGTTCTGTCTTCAGTAACAAAGAGTGACCAGATGTCACTCTTATGTGTGTAAATCAGTTTGATATGATGACCTTCTGAATCCTTATGTTTGATATCACTGATAGTCATCTGTTTATCAGTCCAGTCATTACTTTTAGTTTGCTGACATGTTGAAATACCAATCTACTCAGGGGCAGTTTGATAATCTCACTGATCCTCTAATAATCTGTCAAACAGTTCCCCTGCATTGTGAGATGTGTTAGCTGATCCCAACTTCAAACATCTCAGCAGGTCTGACTGATATTTGTTGAGCTGTGTGGCGCTCTTGAAGAAATGCTACGTAAGCATGACAGCCCGGTGTCACACTGAATGAGCTCATTCTTTGCTCCAGGCCGGCTCAGCCCACAGAACCTGTTCCATGCTAATTGCGTTCTTTAATCAACTGTTTGGCTCCACGGTCAGGAGCCAGATGGTACTCGGTAAATTCTTGGCTTTAACCGCTCGAATGATAAACAATGACAACTATGGGTGGAACAAAGTACAACTACTTACCAGAACAAGATCTGCTCTGCTCTGCTCAGGCAGAAAATATACGGAATACTTTCTAACTCGCACACAGAGAATAATCTCAACTATCCAAGCTACATTCTTCACTTAGAGTCAGACAATGGGCTGTGTTCCTTCTTGCATATGATGTGTAAAAATCTGTACTGAGTTCAGAATAAAACCCACCCACACCAACAAGGAAATCAGTGTGCAAGCAGACAGAAGCAAATCTGGACTTGCTGCCAGTTTACTGTGACAGATAATAATAATAATAATAATAATAATAATAATAATAATAATAATAATAATAATAATAATAATAATAATAATCAATTCAAACAGGACAGTGGTACTGTCTGACCACCTGTAACGTTTTCTTGCTAGAAAAAACATCAGCTCGTCTCTGCACTCGTCTCAGTTTTGTGCTTTTGTTTACATTGTTTACATGGTTCCTTGTGAGATGACGTAGATCACATGGTGCGTCGCTCTCTCTGGTCCGATAATCTTCATGAAATCTTATAGCGAGTGTTGGTCACTATTTTTAAATTATGTAGTGTGTGCTGTGTTTAAGATTTGAGAGAACATAATCTGTGAAGTTTCTCCTTATGTGTGAAGTTTTAAAATCCTGCAGTGTAAACCAAGCTTAAGGGACTCAGAGATTGATTTTTGAATCTCTTAACTTCCTGTTTTTCTTTTTTTTTGTGTTTAGTTTTGCTTATTGTTTAACAGATTATTGTAATAAAAACTTCACAAACACCATGTTTCATTTTACGCTGCTTCCCTTAGATGAGCTCAGTTAACACTTGTTTTCTCTCACCTTCTTGCCACAACTCCTGAAAATGATTCAACCTTTTAAACACTTGAACCTGAGACCTGACAGAAACTTCTTTGTAAATAAAACCAGAATCCATTGAATCTCAATTTCAAATTGTATTTCTTTCATTCATAATATAATTGATAGTTTAATCACATTTCTGAAGCACATTAAAGATTTGTCTTCTTTTTATTTCCGTGCTGTGTGTACGCGCTGTGTGTGAGGAGCGTCCCGAACCCTCCAGCTCAGAGGAAGCAGAATCTAACAGCGTCCTCTGTGCTGGTCAGGTGGGGGCGCTCCCCCTCCTCCTCTGGGCGGGCAGATGCTGGTGGTGCTGGTGGTGCAGGCGGTGGTGGGAGGGGGCAGGAGGGTATCCATGGTGGGTGAGTGGTCTTTCTGTGACGATTTGTTTGTTTACCTCCTCTCTGCACAACAAAACAAAAACAAGTCAGTTTATCCCAACTTTAGAAAAATCTGTGATAATCTGTTTTAAATAAAGTTTATCTTTACTCTCTGACTTTACTTTCACTGCTGTAGTCCAAGAGGGGATTACTTACTCTGCGCATTGAAAGAAAGGCAACCACCGCTCTGCTGCTCGTCGAGCCTCATCTATCTTCCTCTTCTGGTCCAGAATAGTCATCTCTCCGTTGTCTCTCTGGCTCGTCCTCATAGTCTTTTCTTTTAGTCTTTTCTGTTTCGTTTTCATCGTGTTTTTTTCCCGCTCTGGCTCGTCCTTATAGTCTTTTTTGCTCCTCTCTGGTTTGTCTTTATGTTCTGTTTTGTTCCACTCTGGCTTTTGCTCATGGTTTCTTCTGGCTGGTCCTGGATCGTCCCCATGGTCTCCTCTGGCTGGTCCTTGTGGTCTCCTCTGGCTGGTCCTGGTTCATCCTCGTGGTCTCCTCTGGCTCGTCCTGGTTGGTCCTCGTCCATGGTCTCTTCTGCTCTATAAAAAAGAATTAAAGATGTTAAAAACTGACATAAAGAAAAACTCACCTCTACAACAGACCTAAACATATCATAAACATTCAGAAACAATAATCAAAGTTTGTATTTTATTAGTGTTCGTGTGTGCATGCGTGTTCGTGTGTGTGTATACTCCCTCTTCCAGCAGCAGACAGAGTCTGGATTTCTTCTCACTCAGAGTCACTATCATCGGACCATCCGGTCGGGTGAGAAGAAATGTGCCAGAACCTGCTGTCTGTGCTGATCTTGATGCCTGAGGAAGTTGATGGTGTTGAATCTTCCTCAAGTCTTCCTCTGCCTCTTCGCTGCTGTCTGCTCTGTGGTGCTGTCCTCTCTGCGCCTCTTTAAGGATGAGCTCAGGCCAGGAGTGGAGCAGATGCACTCTTCTGGAGCCTTGCTGCAGTCTCGTCCTTGAAGTCCTGTGACAGCACTTCGTTTGGCGGCAGGGGTGTCATTTGAGCTTCTAAACACAAACAAAAAATGTTCAGTCTCTTGGATGTTTTTCAGCTAAAGAGAGAATAAAACAACAGAAACATGAAATAATCAACAAAGGGCTTAAACACCTACCTGTGGCCTCCCTCAGAATCACCATCAGAACTCCTCTTCCTCTTCTTTCCTTGGCTGCTCTGGGTGTCGCTGCCACTGTCATGTGTGATGGGTCGACAGTAGCTGTCCAGGGAGTCGCTGCCACTGTCATGAGTGATGGGTTGACAGTAGCTGCTCGGTGATGTTGAGTGATCCGTCTCAGTCTCACTGTTGTCCTCTGAGCTGGTGGTGTTGCTGGACATCACAGCTTCCTGGTCGGAATCACCGCCATCACCAGTACAAAACTCCATTGGGAGGCCCATCAGTCCTTTGCTCAACACCACACTGTAAGGTAAGCAAACTGAGTCAGAAAGGCGTCTTTCTCCATAACAACACACAGAGTGAATACACACAGCATGTCAGCACACACTTACTGATAGACATGATCGAAAGTGCCTTCAAGGTGCTCCATGGTAATAAATGGGTGCTGCAGGATCTTGCTGGGTGTAATTCTCTCTGCAGCGTCCACCTTCAGCATCTCGCTTGTCAAATCCACAAAATGTGCGAGGTCGTGCTCATCAGCGATGACGTCATCGTCTGTGAACGCCCCGGAAAACTTGAACTGGATTCAAATGAAAGAAAACAGGATGAAAGTGGGCCTTTTATTTGAAACTACATTTTGTGAAGTCATAACGTTTCAGTTAGAAAAGAGATATCGTACCTCCATCAGATCCCTGAGGCTGTGGACAGAGCGTTGATTACAAAATCTGTTTCCTGGCTCCTAAAGAGAAAATGACACAGAAAGGTAATGACACCAATATTTAGAAAGAAAATTCGGGTTATTTCCAGAAAAAAGAAGAATCAAATACTTTGAAACTCCAGACGGGTCGTCCTTCCTCTGTGTGTGACACAGTGAAGAACTCCCTGGAGTGGAGTCCGGCACTCAGCAGGTGATCTGGTGGCTTTTCAAGTGCAGAGATGATATGTCTCAACTGTGGACACAAGAAGTGAACATTTCACATTCAGTGTTTCCACTCAGTGTGATGATATGAGGTTTATCTGTGGTTTAGATAAACCACTCATATATTAGGTTATAACACTTACCATATCACACCTGTCCCTGCCAGGAAACAAAGCTTTGCCCATCAAGAGCTCAGCAGCGATGCATCCCAGAGACCAAACATCTATGGCCTCGCTGATGGGTGCTCCTAGCAGGACCTCTGGAGACCTAAAACCAGCAAGAGAAACACAAACACATTATTATTTGAATGAAGTTTCAGCTTTCAGTGCGCTGGATTAAAGTGATTCCAGATCCTGTTTGTGTGCTTACCTGAACCACAGGGTCTGAATGATCAAACCAGTGCACGCAGCCGGCTCGTAAGTCGCCATTCCAAAGTCGATGACTTTGATCTTCAGTGGCTGGTGCTCATGGTCCACCAACATGATATTCTCTGGCTTCAGATCTGCGTGAATGATCCCTGCACTCCCCAGGAACTCGAGAGCAGTAGCCAACTAAAAACAGCAATGACAGAAATTTGAATTTGTTCAAATCATAAACAATAAAAACACAAACTTACTGACACACGTTTCTGATACAGAGAGCAAATGTAACAAACTAATGTTGGTTTGTAAAATGTGTATGTTATAACTTTGAAACAACATGAACACACCTGCTGCACGATGGGGCGGATCTCCAGCAGATCCAGGGACCGACTCTTCTTCAGAAGCTCAAAGAGGTTGATGTCTAGCTTTTCAAATTCCAGACAGTAGCGTCCTTTAAAGTAAAAGGAGTCGTGCCATGTGACGATGTTGAATTTGTCACAATGGAGTCTCCTCAGCATTGTGAGGATGGTCACCTGGAGAAGACATGAGACATAAGAGAAAGATGAAGTGATGGAGTTTTGAAATGTAATGTAACAACACTCTTGTGGACGGAATTTATATTATACCTCATGCTTTGCCTCCGCGATGCGGTCCTTTTTCTTGAGGACCTTTATAGCCACTGTTTCACCAGTGGCGACCTTTCGGCACTGGGCCACCACTCCAAAGGAGCCACTCCCAAGGAGGGCCTGTACCTCAAAGTCAGAGGAGGAGGAGGAGATCACGACTCCTTCGATGACCTTAAAAGCCAGGATGTTGGACATGGTGCTTCAGGAGATATTCACTCAACTTATCACACCTGAGAGGAGAGCAGAACAGAATCACAAAGTGAATATCATGGCCATAAACTATTAAATCTGAGTAACGGCTGAAATGAAGGAAGTGATTTGTCAGTTTTTTTTTGTAATTGATCTTGTCAGTCACTACACTGTGCTGTTGTTAAAAACTTAAACCCTGAACTGGAAATGCACTAAATCTAATTTTCATCCATCTTCTTCTTCCTCAACAACAAACAAACAACTTTAATACAGAACTTAAATTAAAAAAGCAGCAAACGAATATATAAAGATGGAAAAGTATAAGTATAACCTATGAAAAAATATATGTACAGAACAATTTAACTAGAATAAATATGTACAACCAATATACAAAAGGAAATGTGTACAGGCTGATAACATAACAGAGATTAAAAACAACAAGACTGTGGTAAATTAATTAATTCCCTTCTTTGTATTCATGTGTCCATCCTCCTTATCAATAAATAGTTTTTATACACTCATTATTCATTGAATTGGGAAATAAACTCAGGTGAAAAATCTACCAAGTACATTTAAGCCAACATGAAAAATGATGAGATTCATCACATTGTTTCATTCTATTTGCTCAGTATGTTATTAGTCTGTATAGATAACATCTGTTCAAATGTCATAAAAAAAAATAACAAATCTCACAGTTACCATAAAAATAACCATTTATATTCAACAGATGACTGTTTTTTCCTTCAGTGAAAATAAAAGCATATCATGTGATTTACTGACTCTTCAGAGTTTTGTCACAATGGTAAAAATGCTGAAAATATGCACTAGCATCCATTAAACATTAAAGTTAAATTGAAAACAACCACTTCTGAGTTCAGACATTTAAGCAATAACACATTTGAAAAAAAACCAAAACAACAACAAGCAAGCTAACTAGCTAAATTAACCTTAGCCTATAAAGTCTTTATGACACATTAAAATAATTAACCATAGAATTACAGATTATTTATTAGGTTTGTTTCAGCTGGTTGATGTTTTCAACAATCCTAAACACCAGACAGCCATGACACATTGAAAAGTTGTCTGTCTAATACAAGTCTTTAGTGAAGTCAGTGCTCTTTTCAAATTAACTCTTTTTATTCCTCACACCTGGTGTCCTGATCACTGATAAAACTCCATGTTTGACTTTCTTTAACTAATTTTAATACATTTATAGAATAAGTGATATAAAACACATAACCAGCATGATAGGGTTAACCAACATCCGTAATAAACACCAAAATTGACACAACTTGCAAATGCATGGTCAGTTTTGAGATATAAAGCAGGACAGATGTAATTTATTGATTTAAAAAAAAAAGTGTGTTTCTCAGCGGACCTGCTTCTTATATATTTAACCTGAACTTATTATATAACTCTGAAAAGTTAGAATTATAAAGCTGGATAAACCTGCTTATAGCTAAATATGCTAATAGATAAACTTAGCTTAGTTTGTAAAACTGCGCAGCTTCTCTAATGACAATAATGTGGATTAAAAGGGGAGAAAATCTCAAAATTACCGTAAAGAAGTCCTTTATTCACTGGTTTTAGTCGATGATGATGTTAATTCAGGGGGAAAAATCCGTCGTAGTGGGTTTGTTTATTGTAGAAGTAGCAAAATCTTGGGAGAACTGCGAAAAAGCGTGCGTCTCGTGTAGATCAGCAAGTTGTTGTGAATTAAAATGATTCTCGTTTCTAACTGATGCACCTGGAGACACCTAGCAACCATGGAACGTTCAGGTCCGTTTTCATTTGAATTATTACCTGTTTCTGTATTAGCGCAAGGGCCATAGACAGATCATTTGTTTAATTTATGTGGGAATAATAATAATGATAATTAAAAATTTTAACTCTATGGCACGGAGGCCTGCGTTTCTTTTTTTGACGAAAAAAAATAATAAAATAAACTGGTACTTAATTTTTTGAGTCCCAAACCCAAATTCAGCCTTGAACTTTTTTTCGACTTAAACTAGATATTACAAAACCAGTCAGTATTTATAAAGAGCATATTCCAAAATTTATCCAAATCCATCAACCAATCAATTTGACTTCTACAAATGTACAAAGATGCATTTTAACGTTCCCTCTTAAAAACAGTAAAAACTTACGCATATTACAGTTTTATGATTAATTTGAGCCTTTGATAGACAGAGTTTTCTCTCTTAAATTTTCTTCATAAAAACGTTAATGAACAGGAAATTGAACAAGATAAATAACAGGGATGGGGTTTGGGATTCACCCACAGTTGTCTACGTCAACGTGGTAATACTTCAATATTCCGTCACATCCGGTAGGCGGCAGTAATAACGATAAACATCTTCCAAGTTTCCATGTTGGCTTTTTTCACTAATTTTACTATGATTTTTACGACACACCTGATTTCTCAAAATGTGCTTCCAAGAGCGTCACATATGGAGCTGGATTCATCTGTCCACAGGTAATTTCTCCTCGTGCCATAGACTTTGTTTTTGAATTAAAGTGAGCTCAGCTGATGCTTTGTTGCCAAATCTGGTGAGTGTCAGTCCAAATTGATTTTACAAAGGATTTCTGTTAGTTGCAACATAATATATTGTGGGGTTTTTGTCAGCCAATTAACTAATTTGCGCAAAAATACATGCTCTGCACATTTACCATCAGGGAAATAATGTTAAACTACTTGTTTTGAAGTGAATTTTGTGTGAATGCTTCATTATGCATTGTCTCTATCTTCAGCTGTTAATCTTGAGCTGTCAGAGTCTGCTCAGCGTTCTACTACAAGATCATCCTCCCCACCTTCTACACAGAGGCTGTTATGGCAGCAGTGATGCTCTTACTTGGACCTCAGCACTACTACATCCTGGCATTTTTCATGACTGTAAACATGTAAGAGCATGCTTTCATTTGCAAAAAAAAAAAAAAAAAAGGGAAAAAAAAGCCACTTCGATGGAGTTTAATGTTTATTGACTCCATAATCTCCTACACAGGGTCACTGTCAAAGCAGCCTTCAACCTTTTCAGCTTGTCTTTAGCTGACATCATTGACACAGACATGCAGAAGTACAAGCACAGGTAAAACAACAAGTAATAATATATAGTACTTTATTCCAGACCCATAGGTCCATATCTGTATACATAACAAATAATCTGCAACAATAAAAACAAACAAAACAAGCATAAAATGACACTTCATTGATTATCAGTAATTAGAACACAAAGAGATGTAAAAAAGTAAAAGTATCATTAATTATTTTGTATTTCCATTTTAACATGAAGTGCATAAAAAAAGGGAGCTGCTAACCAGTTCTGAATCGCCAAATTACAAATATTTCTAATGAAACCATGTTCTTTTGACCCTTGATGAGATTTTAAAAAGCCCTTTTATTAACACGTGAATTTTTTTATTTTTTTTTTTTTTGGGGGGTGGGGTTCCTTATGTTTTCTTTTTTCTCCTCCTCTGAAGTTCCTCACGCTCCTCCATGGTGTTTGGGACAAACGCCCTGTTCACGAAGCCCGCTAAGTCTCTGGCCCCTATGCTGGTGCTCAGCATCCTCGACCAGTTTGGATACGAACAGCTGAAGGACGCAGGAAGTACTTCAGATCCAAGGAACAAAGAGTTTCTTGCTTCTTCTTAAAATAACAGTTCACATTAAAACATCGAAACATCAAAATAGAACAGAGGTTGGTCTGACATTAATCATCAAACATACACAAAAACTTTCTTAGACTATTGCCAGTGTTACCTCAGTCATCCCCATATGATTTAAATGCAAAATAACTGAGTTTTAATGATGTGATTAACAATAAAAGTTACTGTTGAAATCCTGCAATTAATTGTGAATGAAAAAAATCAAGCATCTGACAGCTCTATACAAGAATTATCTTCTCGCACTGGCATATTTAAGACTATTAAGCCAAAGAAACATTTGATTTATTGTCTTTTCTTTTTCTTTTCTTTTCTATTGTCTGTTCTTGTTATTACACTGAAATATCAACAGACACCTCAAAGTTTCTCTTTGTTTGCAGTGCCTTGGAGAGCCTCCACGGTGCCATGTTTTACCTGATGTGTCTGGTACCCATGTGCGTCTCTGCTCTGCAAGCCGTCACAACAGTCACATAGTGGAAAATGAACAGAGAATCAAAGTATTAAATATCCAAGAAATTGAGGTTTGCACTGATGTAGTTAGTGATCAAACTTCAGATACATGAACTGTCTTGTCTCTCTGCATCAGAAGAGCAACTTTAAGAATTAAACACTGAAAATAAGTTAGAACTAAAAATCTGCCCCAGAAACTGACGGCAATTTTAAGTGTGATACTTAAAAGATGACACTTTCTGAGCAGTGGAAAAAGGAGTGTGAAATACAGTCATGACAAATTTTACAGCTAAACCAGGAATGTATGATTTTTAGGAAATGTCTTTTCTTTTATCAACAGCACCACTTGTTTTTTTTTCTGTAATGTTTTTAAGTCCAAATGATATTCTGTTGTGGGTCTCTGTGTGTTGGAAAACATACTAATTTCAGCACTCTGAAATAAAGATTGTAGGCGTTGCCAGCACCACAAAAAAAGAAGGAATAAAAAGACTTTCATGGACTTATACCAACCCGACAGAGATGAGGAAAAACTCTCAGCTAATGTTTGGCATAAATGTGAAAACAAGAACCCACATTCACACTGACTTGAATGAAATGAAAAGGAGACATAAATAACTGTACCTGTGGGTCTTTTTACAAAACTCAATGAGCTTCTTTATATTCAATTCTATTTATGTTTCTTAAAAAAACTCACAGAAATAACAGGTGGTTGAATATCGCCTTTATCTACATATGTGACATTTCTTGGTATCTTTCAGAAAAAAATAGTCTGTAAGCCTAAAAACTCTTCTTCTCTTTCGAGAGCATTATCTCGGACTGACCTGAGTATCCTGTCTCCAAGCACGTAACCTCTTAAACTCCTACAAATATCATTTCGGGATAATTGAGCTAACATCTGTTTCCTGGAACATGAATTTCGCCACCACAACTGTAAAAACGTGAGATCATCTGTGAAACTACTTGAAGTGTAATTGACAACTTGAACTTCTTTTTTTGCCTTGGATACCAAAGTTTTGGTATCCAAAATGTTGGCAATTTGTGGACAGTTGGTGAAATGAGAACACTGTGGGTAATCTACCAATCAGAAACTTTCAGCATTGCCGGCCTGCCCCCGAAACTTCCTACACCTTTGGAAAGTAAAGGCACGGTCACAGGGGCTGTGTTCTAACCACAATCCAGGACCAGACCATGTTTGAATTCTTCTCCATCACTGGAGGAAAACATTGAAAGTTACACTCTGACAAAGTGTAGGGTCACACCACAGAGCTGTGCAACTCTTACTGTGTTCAAGGTCCTGCGGTGTGTACCAGAGTAATGTCAGTTGACATTTTCCAATATTGTGGTGAAGAAAGGGAAAATCCTCCTAATGCAAACCTGACACAGGTGTGTGTGTTTTTTTTTATGAGCAGAGCCGACGCTGAGTGTGTGCAAGGCCATGTCACCAACATATATCCTCCTGGTGAGGACTGGGTGATCTAAAAGCTCCAAAGTTTGATCCTCGCTTCCTCCCAGGAACAGCAATTTCAAAAGCACAACACTTTTTGGGAAAGTCTGTGACTAAAGCATCAAATCTGATGAAGGTTTATTAAATGCTGAGCCACAACAGAGGGATGGATTGGGAAAAAAGATGTATAATACAAATACATAAATATAAAATGCACTTAAAAAAGGAAAGAAAGTGAGTGAAGTGCATGAAATCCACATAATAATAATAATAATAATAATAATAATAATAATAATAATAATAATAATAATAATAATAATAACAATAATAACAACAACAACTTTGTTCTTGTGTGTGAACCTATGTTCTGTTTACGCCTGATAAAACTGTTTCTGTTCAGAATTTCTTCATATTTTAGCTTCTACCTAAACCTCATATAGTCCACAACTGTTTCAGTACGCTCTAGTATTACGCAAAGTTTCCACCAGGTGGCAAAATCACAACAAGGATTGAGTTTGAAGGTTCCAGGTGCTCAAAAAAAGCCCTGAAGGGTTTTGGGAAATAGAGGAAATATGTCCCATATTTCAGAGTAAAACTTTCACATGTAGCCAATTAGCTCCTCTCTCAATGTGTGTGTGTGTGTGTGTGTGTGTGTGTGTGTGTTCTCTCTCTGTGTGTGTGTGTGTGTGTGTGTGTGTGTGTGTGTGTGTGTGTGTGTGTGTGTGTGTGTGTGTGTGTGTGTGTGTGTCTGTGTGTGTGTGTGTGTGTGTGTTTTGCCTAGGACTGCACATTACTGCATTGTATTGTTCCCTAATTGGAAGGGCAGGTCTGACAGTCTCAGTGGAGGATGCGTGTTTATTTCTCCCATGGTCTGACCCCTGAAGAAGAACTGCTGAGAAAAGCTCGTAAAAGTTTGATCATTAAAAACATAAGGGTTGCAGAAACTTAGTCTGATGCTGTCTGAAATTTAAAAAGCTGCTGTGAAGGGTAAAACCTGAATTATCCATCGCTTTCCTCCTGTGTAGGAACAGTCACATGATGCACCTGTTTTCATCAATAACAGACTGTAAATAAAAAGCTTTGTGGCCATATAAACATCTTTATCATGAAAATTCCTTTCAGATTTCATTTTCTATTCTTATCACACGTGTCTTGGAAAGAACATGCCAGTTTCCATGGAAACAAGCAACCAGTTCTGCAGTATGAGCATATGAAAAAGACATTCTCTATGGCTAGCTTTGAGTGCTGTGATTATTGTTTTTGCTCTTTGAGCTCTAAATGTCCATCGAACCTGGCTGGATTGTGCTTGTTTTGCATTCTAAGACCATCTCATAATGACAACACCATTTTGCACCATCATAAATAACACTCAGAAGCAGCAGTTTTGCCATCAGGAGCTTATTTTCATCATAACAGTACTGATTTATGTGCTAAATGCAGCTTTTCCCCCCTCAGTTCAAGTTTTTTCTCCAATGATGCTTTGGATGTTGCTGCAGCTTCATGTCACAATGTGGCATCTGATAGAGCCACTTCAACAGATGGGATGTAATGATGCAGCTGCAGAATGAACCAGATCTGAATTATTATGGTTACACACGAGAGTAATACCTGTCAGCTGTGGATAAACAGGATTCTGAGGGTTACACTAAAACACATGCAGATGGACAGGTAAACTCTGTAGGTACATCTGTACTTCATTTGTGTGTATGTGCTCTTTAAGGATATTTTTTTTCAATTTGGTTTTATAAATTTCTAACGCTCTGTTATCTGCCATCATGAGTCAGATTAACCTTTAAATATTTGATTATTAAAAAAATAGCTCTTGATATTATGAAAAGGTTGTTTTCTATTATTGCCATCTAGTTACAATGACAGCTTTCTGGGGCAACATACAGTTTAATTGTTCATTTCTAATCAGTTAGGGTTATTGATTGTACATTAGACAGCAAATCTAGGTATATTAGACAGTATTAAATCAATGATATCTGATTCAATGCGCAGACGCTCAAAAGGCACGGACGGGGTTCGAACCCGCGATCTTCGGTTTACGAGACCGACGCCTTACCACTTGGCCACCGCGCCTGCGCCAAATCCCTCCAAACAGGCTTTTTTATTCCAAAAGTTTACAGAGTGGTAGTTGCTTTTAATCAGAAGATAATTGATTTCTGTTTCAATCCGTGTATTTGTCTTTATTCCCAGATGAAACTCTTGCAGCTCGTTTCACCATACGCGGATAGTAAGAGCGGCTTTGACTCAAGGATAGATGTGCTGTTGCAGGTTGACCACAAGGGGGGGCTGCTCACTTCCGAGTCTGTTTGTGTCTGCAGTAGATTTGAGCAAACAGATGTCTCTGCTCACACCAATCCTGTTTCGTACATTCTGTGGCTCACACACTTCAGGTTACAACATCAAACAAACTCCAGGAAGGTGAGAGCTCATTCTGTACACTTACCTCTTGTTTACCTCATGTCGTGATAACAATGAAGCTGGATTAAGGAAGGTCCAGGACTCAGACTAATAGCACATAGTTAGCACCTGCATGTTCACTGCAATCAGGTTGAAATGGTAATAAGCCTGTGTCATAGATGGAGAGCATTACAAACCTCTGTGCTGGTCCTGAAAATACTGTTTCCTGAAGCTGACTTTCAAATTAAAAGCCCTAGGAGCACGGGCTTACCACACTTCACTGGAGCCAATAATAAATTCAATAATGTGCCAAGCTTTAAAGGTAACCAGTACTTACTGTATGCTGGAACGGAGCTATCATCTCACAAATGAACCTCAACATGTGTGAGGGAGCAGTGAAGAGTCTGACTATTCCATTAAGATGCTCTGGAAGTCTTAAACCGTGCATTAATGATGTTTTCAGGTTATTCTTAGAGGAAAGTGGAGTATAATGATGTCATTGAAAAGGTCAGGAGGTCAGAGTAATCCCAGTGAATAGGCTGGAGAGAGTTATATGGGCATTAATATTGATTTTTATGATCAGTGTTTAACTGAATAAGATTGTGCTAACCCAGCAGATAGCTCTAAAAACCAATGGCTTCTTTAAATTCTTTTTCCAGGTAATACAGTATGCATGAGGCTGGACTGCAACTATTCTCTGTCTGTCTTTAAAACATCAAAGATGAACGCCCTCCTGCAGGGTTCTTTCCCCCGTTTTGGATCAGATCTCCTAGAGGCTGTGTGAAAAATGAATAAGACTCATTTCCATTGGGAGTTCGTTAGCAGGGAAAGTCAAAGATGTGGAGAGTTCACCTTGACCTGCTTATAGCAAATAGGACAGGGAGAAAGAAAGGCTGCTTCTTTTGAATGTAGCACACAATGAGTGGATTCAGAGCAGCTTAGCTTCAGTGTCCCATGCCTGCTTCTGTTACCTATGCTGATAATATTTAGATATGGATCTTAAGGTATATTACAACCTCAAGTAAGCGGGAATAATTTGCAGAGCACAACATTTTTATCGATAAACTCAGGATTTATATTCTTCTTGCCTCTAAGGTGAGGCTGTGCCAGAGAAAAAGCAGGTTAATGTCGCTCTGACAGTAAACACAAAGCACTTCCGGGAGTGAGTCTGAGAAACAATGGATCTGTGAGGGGGAGGAGCTGATTTCATGAATTCTGCTCAGCAGTCTGTCATTCTATCCTAACCTGATTTATTTTATGTTTCAGTCAGAGATTGTGTGGATCTGGATTATTCTTGTTCATGTGGGAAACACCGAGCAGCTTCCTCCCTCAGAGAATAACAAGTATCACTGCACGAATCTACTTAATAATTTATGGCAGTATTGCTTTGAAAAATCATCTTATTTTTGCTCTGCTTGTGCAAGAATACTCCTGTGTCCTGATTCTGTGGGACCATTTTTCATACAGACACGATTTTCTCTCTCTCTGTAAAGCTCCCCCTTTTGTTATGGAAAGAAGAATCCAACCGAGGAACATTTTCTCTTCAGAATTTGGAAACCTAACTCACAAAATGACTTCCTGCACTCGTCTGGCAGGTTCTCTTTGTCTGCTTTATCTTTATCTGTGGCTGCTTTGATTTTATCTTAAAGGACTTTGATGCATTTAAGACGCCTTCTTTTGATGTCGTCTGTTGAAATCAAAGTCGATGCTGGGTCGAGGCTTTGTAGATTTTATCGGCAGGACAAACTCCTGCAAGCAAACATAACCCCGCAAGTCATAAATAAACACATCTGATTTATGTTATTGTTTTTAAATTGACATTGATTTGTTGATTTTTACAAAAAAAATCTAAATTATTTAGAGAAAATGAACAGCTGTAATGTATTGTGAACAGGGGGTTGCTGGAACTACAGCTCTGACAGGGTGAGCAGGACCCCGACATGAGGCAGGCCCTGACGTCAAACTAAACATTTCTATTGACGCTAATGCCTAAAAAATGAAAATGAGACTGAGCCCCGATGGCACAGTGCCGTATAACACAGTACAATCCTGTGATGAGCTGTTTAGTGTAATGTTTTTTAAATGATGTTAGCTTTTCTATTTAACATAAATACTGTTAGTACAAATAACTTGAGTCAAATTCTGACTGAAAAAAACCTGTTTCTGTTTTCATAAGTGTCAGCAGACACACTGGGACCTTTCTGGTGCAGAGAAAATTGGCCTTTGTGGCGGAGCGGTGCTGGATGTGACCCCGGCTGCAGCCAGACATGCAAGTGTGAAATCCATCTGAAAGGTGAGCAGCTGATACAGCTCCACAACAAAGGCAATATCATCTCTCCCTCTTTCTTAAAATGTTTCTCATACATCTTTCTCCCAATGTGTCCTCGTTCACATGGGTCAGTCAGACGGATGTATTTAAGTTAAATAAATCATCACAAACACAAACCACTCAGGGCTGCATATCTCATATTTAAGGAGCCAGTTTTATTTGTCTACAAACAGCTCAGTTTATATCTCTTTTATTCTTAGCCCCATGCGTGAAGTAATTAGGGGCACATCACTCATGCCTGTTGGGTCTGTTACCATAGCTACGATATGAGTGTGCAGACAATCATCTGGTCCTTCTTTCCTCCAATAGGGTCGCACGGCTGGAGCTGCAATATAAAGTAAAGATGCTCATCTTTCAGCAACACGCAAGTGAGAGTCAGAAACAGGTTTGTGAGAAAGTATCTCACGGTGACAGCGGGGGACTGCGCCTAGCCATGGCGGACCACAGAAACAAGATACAGCGAGCCACACAGCAGGAGAGGAAGGTGAGAGCATCTACCATTTTGAAATTCAACTCCTCTTATTGTTCACTGAACGAGTTTGGCGGAACGAAACAGTTAAAATAAACAAGATTTCAGGCTTTAAAGCAAAAAGAGAGCCGAGGAACAAAACAGAGCTGTCACTTCAAATAAAAGCACCACTGGAAAGAATCTGAGCAATAACAATTTAACACTTTACCAATCAGTTTCAGGTTTTCAGTTTAAAATGTGCTGCTGAGCTTTCTTTGAAGAGAAGATTTTCTCTGAACTTTCTGCAATGAATCATCAGCAAATGATCAAAATATTTCAAACTTTTTTTTTTGGTGGACTCAGAGTCCACACGCTGAATCCTCCCACTGATGTGGCCTCAATCAAAGATCTCTAAATCCCATTATTAAGAGCATGTGAGGGGAAAGATGCATTCAGGGACGGTCATAGAGGTCTCTGAGGCCAGGTTTGTTGAAATCAAAGGCCTGGGAGCTGAAATGGTATTTTCATGGGCTATCTGTACCATTTTGAGAAATAAATGTGCTCAGATATTCCGCGGCTTTGAAAAGGACAACAGCCAATGCAGCTTGTTGAAGCGGCTCCCCTGCTGGGCGGCCCATGAGCCCGTCGATATGACGGTTTGATGTTGGATAGAAAATAAGAACCCCCCACAACAAACGGAGAGGGCTGGAACAGAGGGACTGGAACAGAGAAAGAGGGGCTAGAAAGGGAAGAACCATCGACAGATGGACTCTGCTGTGATTAAAGATGGCGGCAGTCTTCACTGCAGACTACGAAGGACTAAACTGGATCCATAGAAAAGCAGTGGGAGTAACCTGCGATTCAACACAACAGACTGAAGAAGAACACAGGGAGGTGAACCAGCAGGTATGATGTTTTCACTCTCTGAGCAGGGAAAACCAGGATTCACTGTCATGGTGTTGTTTATCAGTCTGTCTGTTATCGTCTTCATGACAGTGAAATACATACTGCTTTTGTTGTGTCCTCCCTGGCATCAAACCTGGAGCACATCATTTGATTTGACCAGTCAATGTGCATCCCATGACCAGAGGACGGAGGACGCGACAGACCGAGCGCTTAGATTCATGTGGATTTGTTTCAGCAGAAGATGTCTGACAATGCACTTTCGCCACTTGGTTCCTGACCATGATGTGTGTCTGTGGTTTTATATCACCACAGGAAACATGGACTGTTTTAATAAGATTTACCCTCTTGCGAGAATATTCTGTTCTGTGAGCTGGAATATCCAGCAAAATAAACTCAAGTCTGCAAATTGCTCAATCCTCTGTGCCTAATCCACTCCAAGGCTTGTTAGCATGACATATTCAGCCGGGACAAAGAAAAACCAGCAGGACCCCAGACTGCATTTTCTGACAGGCTCTCCATCATTTTCATAAAGCAGCTCTGATATTCCTCACACACTTTAAGTCTCACTTCTTTCACATCAACAATTGATTTAATTATCCCAAAAACTGAGTCTCAGCTCAGTCCGTTGGTTTAATCAGGGTTTTTTTTTTTTCCTCTTTCAGTCTGTGCTCTGAAAACGCTTCCTCACATTTGTTTCTCTTTTTTTGTGCTGAATTCTTTGAACAGCAGCAAACTGAAAGATGGAGGTTCTTATTGTCAGGCTCAGAGTGGGGGGGCTCTTAAAAACGCTTTAATGGGCTTTTGTTCATCAGGGAGTCTCTAAAGAGATCAGCCTTTTCCAGCCCAGGCCTACGAGCAGCTTTAAATCCACACTGACAGACCAAACAAAGAGACGTGAAAGCACTGAACTGTGGGACATGAAGTTGTCCTCTGGTGACACTTAACTACCGCTGGACGTTTAATGTTATAAAATATGTGACAGACGAAGTGCTCGGGTCCAAACAAAGAAGCTGGGAAAGCTTTCACTCATGAGTCCAGGTGGATTTTTCAGATAAATAAAAGTCAGGGTTATCATTGTTTAAAAAGAAATTACTGAATTATAGTAATAATAAAACTCCACATCACTTTTATTTGAGCCTTTCTCTCACAATTACCCCACCTGTACCTGAGTTTACCTGACTCCATAAACAATCAGGACTAACTCTGAGAGTCTCACCTCAGAGCTGAACACTGAAACATCTCCTGTTGTTTCACAGCGTGCCAAGCAGCTCCACTCAGCCTCATGCTTCAGGACTGCAAGGTTCCAGGGCTTCTTGTGGACTGATTGTCCATGGACAGAGCTGTGTGTTTCTGTTCTATTGTGTTTTCGATACACTCCTCACCCAGAGGTTCACCAACCGTCCAGTCAACAGATTACTTTTCTGAATCCTGGCTTTATGACAGTTTACTGAGAGAAATTTACTCCCTGGGTGGACAGTAAAAGTCAAAACCAGGTATCATTCAATCTTTGCTCTCCTAAAGCAGGCTCAAAGTTGCTGCTTGCATGCAAACTGATGTTCTTTATGAGATTAGCTGCGAAGAATGGATTCAGATCAGTTCCTGTGGATGCAGCGCTCATTGTCCAGCGTGTTGAATGTATGCAGTTCACTGAATCCTTTGTAGGATAGATATGGACAGGAAGTTTTAACAGACAGTTTTCCAGCCTTTGATTTTCAACCAAAGTGACAGTCTTCCTGATGTTTTCAGTCATGTTTAACAGATCTGTCCTCTCCTCCAGGATCCAATGGACGGCAGAGACGAACTGTCATGGCATCATTCTGCTTTGGACAATCCGGCTCATATCGAGTTGATGAGAAAGACTTCATCATCACTGCAGCTCACGCCGCTAAATAACTGTACCATGGACTCAGTAACCAAGGGAGGACGTGCAAGGTCGACAATCAAACTCAAGGTAAAACTAACTGATCTGTATGAAAATCAGCTTTTCCTCACGCGTCTTCATATGAGATGGATATCTGCAGGTTTCACATCTGTAGACCTTTTGGTTGACCAGTTGATCCAGGTTGAAGCGTCCTGGCGTGTGTTCAGCTCAGGCAGCGAATCAACAGAAAGAAACCCAGAGTGAAATCTGTTCTGCTGCTTATCTCTGGCTCCTGAACAGTTTGATCTCAATCTGTATCATCAAGTGTGTTTCTGTGTTCGCGGCTTCACTGGCCTTTCATTTGGGACTCAGTAAAACGAGCAACGGTCTCAATGAGGGCCTGAAAGGAAGGCTCTGAACCTGACAGCCTGTTTTATGCTTCATTTGGTCTGTGTGTCAGGTCTTTAGCTGGAGGGCCAGACTTTAATATTCTGGTTCAGAAGCTTGTTATATGAATGCAGGCGTTATGACTGATCTTTATGTTCATAACTTTGTGGTATTGTAAGAAAACAGTTTGTTTTTACCACTGAGGTCTTTATAAAGCAGAGACATGTGTTTGGTTTGGTTTCATTCATTTTCACTCCAAACAGCACAACGAGATCCTAAAGCTGTGGCAGGCTGTTGTGTAACCAACCCTGTGATGGTTGAACATGCGTTTGCTCGATCAATCTCATCAGAAAAAAGAAATTATCAGTGAAATGTGTTCCTCATGGCTGCACATGTACTGGTGGTCCATAATGCTGCAAAGAAACCATAAAGGCTCATAAAGTCAGCTTTTGCCAGTGTTTAACTGCTTATCAGCTTTTCTTGTGAACTTCCTGCTGGTAAAAACATCTGAAGGAGAGATAAATCATGTGCTTGGCACGCTGATGAAACCGATGAAAGCACCTTACAACCTTCCAAACTTTATCTGTCATCAGAGGCGACCTGTATGCAACTAAAGCTGCAGACTCTCTGCCTCCAAAGAGCAACAAGTGGCTCGACTGGACAGGTGAAGATGAGCCTTTTCAGACCGTGTTGTAGCCGTCACACTCAGACAGCAGATCTGCTTTTATCCCTCACATGGTGTATGGGAGGAGCGAGGAGAGGTTTGGGACCTGCTGTCAAGTCTCTGGTTGCTTTGGTCTGAGGACTGAACTTTTCATGATTTTACTGGAGCAGGAAAGGAGATCGAAGGCGGAGGTAAGAAAGTTCAGGTTCAGTGATTGAAATATTAAATAGATGGGTTATTCTGCTGTGGTTGTGTTAAAGTACTCATTCGGGATTAAACCTGAGGTTCAAGCTGGAAATCTGGAGTGTTTGGTTTCATCAACTCTTTAATAAACAGAATTATTATTACTCTGTTGTTGTCCTCTGAAGTTCACTACAGTGTGTCTAAGTTCAGTAATGGTTAATAATACAGTTGAACTTGGTGAGTGATGCTGAATCAGACATCTTTGACCTGTCAGCCTGCTGTGTAATCCTGGAGCCTCATTTTTACAGGCTGTATTGGCCTGTCAGAGTCTGGGTCTTGGCCTGACCCCTATACCAACATGTTCTTAGATCCTCTCCTGTTTGTAGGCTGATAAAATCCCAAATAAATCCCTGATGGACAGTGAAGTGTATCACCAAACGCAGTGCGCATGTTCTTTTTGCTCACTCACAGTTCGGTCCTGTGTTAGAGGCTGGTTTAGTTAAAGAGGGAGTCTGTGCATCATGTCTGAGCAGGAGTAATGTGTGCAGTGAACGGGCGAGGCGCTGTGCATCCTCCTCTGCTGTGCAGCCTGGGCTGGCTCCGCACAGACAGACAGAGACAGCCATGGAGAGGAGCACAGCGGACTGTTTTCTTTGTTAATTTTAAAGTCATGCATTTCGCAGCCGTGTCACAGTCCACGGGGACCAGTCCCGGTCCACATGTCCGATGCAGCCGACAGCAGCAGGAGGATTTCCACCGGTGAAGTATCTGTTACTTTTTCCTCTCCCAGCTCAGATTGCGGTAGTCGGGAGATCGGTGCCATCGCTGTGCTGGTTGTAAATGTGTTCGGATATTGATGTGGGATTCCCTCCGTGTCCTCTGACGGCAGAAAAAGGTCTGCGCTCGTCTTGTCTCGGGTTTGTCTGAGCGGCTGTTTGCAGAGATAGAAAGGATATTAATAGGAGAGGAGTGTGACAAAGTTGTGCACTTGTCGGTGGGCTGCTGAGAGGCCTGGCTGTGAGAGTGTGTGAGTGTGTGTGTGTGAAGGGAGTTTGTTTCTGGCTCCCCTCCCCCACAGCCGCTGCTGTTCGGCTCATTCTGGAGGCCAAGACATGAATGTGATGAGAGGCTTACTTCAGAGAAACACAGAGCAGTTAAAAGGACGGAAAGGACCAGAACTGAGCCTGACCCAGTGACAGCTAAGCTCCGGAATTTTTTACTGACACACACTCACACACCTGTGCGCACAGCGGCGTTAATTGAATCACGCACGCGCAAACCTAGCGTCTCTCGTGCGCAGCTTGGAGCTTTAGCTGATTTAATGGAGGGAGACGGAGAAGAGGATATGTCGATAGAGCAGACATTAAAGATGCTCACAGTGTCACACGTGGTGTGTGTATTAGAAGCAGGTAGTTCAGCATCCCTAGCTTCATTTAAAGGGCACGAGCTGCACACACCTCAGGATCAGGCAGTGGAAGCTGTTACCCAGCTTCTTATGGCAACATTAAGACAGTGTGTTCCAATCACACTTGGAGAACAGGTGACCCTCAGTCCGTTGACAGCACATTAAACACAGTGTTCAGAGGTGCAGTTTGGTTTTCGGTCCCACTGCTGCCTGAAAGGGAGATTTAAGAACAGCAGTTTTATTTTCTGACCCTGTACATGAGAGCTTAATCATGAGCCTTATGTTCCAGCAGAGAGGTGGATATTCTGGCACCTCTGTGTCTTTGCTCAGCAACATTTCATGAGGACCAGGTTGTGTCCTTGAACTAGACATCCAATCCCTAAAACCACCCAGCATGCTGTTCTGCAGCTGACCGTGCAGCACGAGGGCAGGAAATGGAAGAAGAAGATAATCTGATCTTAGGGTCGATGGCAGGGATGCTAACATCAGATATTAACAGGAGGAAGCTCAGGCTGCATTGTTAATGACTTCATATCACAAATCTCATGTGGCTTCACCCCGTGATGAATGAATGAATCTGGATGAATGTGGAGGAGCTGTGTGAAGTCATGTTGATGAATACAAAGGTGAAGAAATTCATATTACTGCCTGATGGAGAACAGCTTCGCAACCAGACGCACTGAAGCCTCGACTCCTGGCCTGGATTAGCCCAGCACGCCCACAGAGCTGTGACTGTGACTCAGTGCTGCACAGTTATAGACCAAAAACTGCTTCATATGCCTAATGACTCCACTTCATCAAAATGCTGAAGTTGTTGTGTGTTTCTGTGTCATTTATTCTCAAGGTGAATTATGTCATTGCATTAATTCCACCTTAAGTGAACCAGCTCTGTACTGTAGTTTCTGTTGAGTGTGAGCAGCCACACGGCGAACCCTCAGTGTTTAACGTGTTACATATAAAAGTGAACTGCAATCTACAGTCTAATTTCAGCACACCCCAGTTGCTTAGATCCTATTTTCAAATCCTCTGAATTCTAACTTGAATTGATTTTAATGTTCGGCTTGAAGCTGGTGAAGTCGAACATTTTTCATGAAATCTGATCAAACTGCAAAAGTCTGATGTTCACCCAGGAGGCTGCAGTTCTCATGTGATGGAGTGTACGGCACAAAATCAGTCTCCCGCTGCCAGAATCTGCTGTTTTTACCTCTCTTTCTGTTTATCTCTGCATATTCTGATACTTAGTTGGAAATATAACATCTTTCTTAGTGATGCTCTATCAAAGCGAGCACTCCTCAGTGATGTGATGAAGCTGCGTCTCATAATCTGTTCTCCCTCCTTGCAGGAGTTTTTTTGCAGCGGAGTAAGTAGAGGTCTGGATCTCGTAGCGTGTCATTGTGGGCTCTACGGGGACGTGGTTTGTGGATGCTGCGACTATGAGCATAAGCGACAAAAGGGACTATTTAGAAGAAGGAGGCAGCTTCACTGAGGATGCGCCCAGGCCTCCAGTACCGGGGGAGGAAGGTGAGCTGGTGCGCGGCGGTGGACGCCCGTACAGCCACCCCGGCTTCTCCTCAAAGACAGAGAGCCTCAAATGTGAGGCCTCTGTGGCGACACCCAGGCGACCTGACTTAGACCTGGGCTATGAGCCGGAGGGGAGCGCTTCCCCGACACCCCCCTACCTGAAGTGGGCCGAGTCTCTTCACTCCCTCCTGGATGATCAGGATGGGATCCTCCTGTTCAGGACGTTCCTGAAGCAGGAGGAGTGTGCTGACATGTTGGACTTCTGGTTTGCATGCAGTGGCTTTCGCAAACTTGAAGCTAATGAGAATAACGAGGAGAGGAAGCTGAAACTGGCTAAAGCCATCTACAGGAAGTACATCCTGGACAACAATGGGATCGTTTCCAGACAGATCAAACCTGCCACCAAGTCCTTCATCAAAGACTGCGTCCTGAAGCTCCAGATCGATCCCGCCATGTTTGACCAGGCCCAGACTGAGATACAGACCATCCTGGAGGAAACCACTTACCCCTCATTTCTAAAGTCTGACATTTATTTGGAATACACACGGACAGGAGGAGAGAGCCCCAAACTCTACAGCAACCAGAGCCCGGACTCAGGGAACAGGAGAGGGCTGTCAGGTTATCTGCCGCCTCTAAATGAAGTGAAAGAACTGAGCTATGAGGATGAGACCGAAGAGCTGCATAAGACTGAACCCTCAATGATCCACCGAGCGTCCCAGAGGCTGCTGATGGAGGCGGCACCACCACATGTGGCCCACAGCCCCAGATTCCAGGACAGTCCTGTGTACAGGTAAATCCTCCATGAAACATCCCCCTTCTCTTAGAGCGCACATATCTCTGCAGACTGCTGCTGAATTAAAAATAAACCTCAAACCCTACAATGCCAGGAAGCCTGCATCAGGTTTGAAGTGAAAACAGAGTCTGAGGGTAGCACCAGAGACAGCCGAGATGAGAGAGAGAGCTGCATCGACACCTGGTGGAAAGGAAATGTCAGAGGCTGCAGAAGTTAACGTGTGTTTGAAGAAAGAGAGAGGCTTTCTCGTGCGCAGGTGGTGCAGGTTCAGGTTCCCGTCTGACAGGGTGCAGAAATAAAAGAATTCAGTGATTTTATCCTCAAGAGAGCTCAAACTATGAACCATGGAGCTGTAGACTAAGCTCACTGCTGCTGAGGGTCAGGTCTGCATTTAAACAGGCTCATTTCTGTGTCAGCATGGCTTAGGATCAGACACCCCACAGATTGACTTTCTGAATAGCTGTGAAGTCAAACGAGCATCTTCGTCTCCTGACTGCTATCTTCCTGACAAAGGAATAAATGTTTGATGTTTCCTTAGATTGATCTCTGCTTGACAGCGAGGTGAAGGTCATCACACGTAGGAGGCCATAAAGCCTGAAACACTGATGCAAGGATCGACTGCAGAGGCCAGATTGTGTTTGTGTGATTCAAATTGTTTCAAGGATGCATTGAGAGGCTTTTTTATCCTCAAGATGAAATATGGAAGTGTGTGAGCTCAGGTTGGATAACCTTTGCAGTGTTTAGAGTGTCTCACACAGATCTACAGGTGTGTTTCTATCAGTTCTATCTGTTTTAAGATCTTCTCATCCATCTCACTTCCTGTCAGTTTTCTTTAAAGCATACTTCGGCTTGTTTGTGATTCTTTTTCTCCACAGTGCCTTTTGTTCTGATTCAGATGGAAACATGTTGCAGGCTGCAGGTTAATGAATTCCAGGGAGTACCGTTTTAGCTGGATGCTAACTAACATTAGCTAGTTACACTACCAACAGAAGAAATGTAGGATGAGTTGGAGCAGCATGAGGGTCAGAAGTCTCATTTGGATAGATGAGCGCATTTGTTAAATTTCTCTGCTAGTATTGATCCCCTGCAGGTGTCTGATTAGAGACAACACATGATGTTGGCATGTTGCTGTTCTTATTCTTTCATTTGTGGCTGTTATTTTATTTCTTAATGGCTGTGTTAGCCTCTAGCATGTTTCTTGACTGTCCACTGACCATCGCGCAGCCTGCTGCACACTCCTCTTCCTCTCTCTGTCTCCTCTCTCTCTCTCTCTCTCTCTCTCTCTCTCTCTTCCTTTCTGTCTCCTCTCTCTCTCTCTCTCTCTCTCTCTCTCTCTCTCTCTCTCTCTCTCTTCCTTTCTGTCTCCTCTTCCTCTCTGCGTCTCCTCTCTCCCTCTCCCTCTCTCTTCTTCTCTGATATCTGCTGAACCTCAGATGAACCAAATGCTTGTTTGTACCAAAAAGACGTTTTAGCAGAATTTGTCCGAAGGCAATGTGTGTTTTTTTTTTTTTTTGGAGGTTGATATTTGCTTGAAATCTCTCAGATATGAGCAGGAGGAAAAAGTAAACCTCTCGGGCTCTTCATCCATGTAGAAGTAAGGATGAGGATGAGGAAGGTATCTGAGAGCAGTGAATAGAGAGAGTGGAAACAAGTCTTCACATCATTATTTCAGCAATCAAACATTTGGCTGGAATCACAAACAGGCCCGTTTCATTTGAAAGCAGCTTTCTGCGGCGCCCGTTGGGGTTATGCGACGGTAAATTTGACATCAAACGAGCCTGATCTCTGTAGAGATGAAGAACAGAGACACTAAACTGACTTTTAGATCAGCTAAAAGGTAAAAGGATTCAAACGCTCAGGAACGATTGGGGAGATTCGTGGAGTATGAACAGCTCTGCTTTTCCTCTGTGTTGGTTTCAGACTTCATTGTTGATGAAACTTTAATGAAAGTTTGTTCCGTAAAGTGTTTTTATTCTGCTGGTTATCATCTGCAGGGTGGAAACATGGAGTGAAATCCACATGAATAATTCTGTTATCTGGAGGGATAGAGGATCACTTTTTTTTCTATTTCTCTCATTTTCAATACTCTAACTACTAAAAGTTATTCCAGTCTGTTAGTTTCTCATCCTGTTCATGTCCTCTTATTTCTGCCACCTCGTCTAGTAACAGCTAAAAACTCAGCCTTTATTTGTCCCCGCTCTCTCCGACCTGGATCCTGAATTATTCACTGCTATTGAATGGAGATGCTAATGAAAATCAGTCGGTCACGAAGGTTTCATTCTGAACTCTGCTCGGGCTCTGCTGCTTTCCACACGAGGGGGAAGCTCTGGATTTGCACTTCAGGGGATTCTCATTTAAATAAAAAAGATGACGCCCAACATCTTTAATTCATGTGTGAGAGGTGTGCTCAGCAGAGTCAGTGACTGGGGATGGAAATGGAGCCAAATGAAGCTCCTGTATATCCTCCGAGGTTCTTGAAGAGTTCATCAGATTAAAGAGGAAATTAGGAAATGGTTAAACACGTGTAACCACTGCTCTCTGGATGGATGTTTGCTTGGACGTCTTTAAAGTGAAGTTGGAAGAAGGAGACAGAGTGAGAAAGATGGGAATGAAATATCAGAGCTGGAGGGAGAGAGTTGAGCTGGTTTGAAATTGTTAGCCTGCCATGCTACCTCTGAATCAGCCCAAATCTCATTAACCTTCATTCAGAGCCTCTTTCATTTTGGTGGATGTTGATCAGAAGACGGCTGTTTTATTCCTCTCAGATTGTCAGCTGTGTGTCAGACTCAAACACATCACGCTCATCAGCTGAGCATTCATGACGCATACACAACATTACATCCTCTCCATGATACTGAGGTGAGCATGGCTGCAGTGTCGCCTAGAGCATCAGCGATAAGCCAGGCTGAAAGAAATGAAACAAACCTCTTACACCACAGAAAGACAGGAGGTTGAGAGTTGAAGTCTGAGATTTATAACCGATCAGGAGTCATTTTAAGCCAATGTTTCTTCTTTGACTGTAAAGTCTGAATGATGACGGAAAAATCTGACAGCGTCACTCTGACTGGACAGAATAACTCAGAGGATCCATCGTGAGCGGTTTGCACAAATTCTGCCCAAAATCACAAAAATTTGTGAAAATCTGACCCAAATTTTCAACTGGTGGCCAAAATGATGAGAACCCCTGACACATCTAAAAAAATTGACCTTTTTGTCTCCCAAAAGGTCAAAAATAACTGGACCTGAGGGGATTTCTGTTTCGACGACGTGGACGAAACATGTCATGGTTGAATGGAAATCCTTCAACAGTCGAGCACATGCTGTAATTAAAGTCTAAAAACATTGATTCAGGTCTGTGAACTCATCCTGTGTTTCCTCAGCGTTTCCTCTTCTTCTTCATGTTTTCTTAGGCTCACATCGTGCCACGAGCCCATCAACCCGCACACCATCAGGTTTGTTTATGATATGGCTCCTGCAACCAGCGCTGTCGACAGCGAGCAGCAGAGTATGTCCAGTGACCCGGACACCGTTTCCCTCACTGACGGCAGTGTGTGAGTGTTTCCTCCTCACAGACACACACACACACACACACAAACATGCTGCATGTAGTCCGGACCGGGCTGCAGTACTTGTTCTGCAGGAACATAAACACTTCCTTTTTTCTATCACGAGAACAGATCTGATTCGAAAGCATCCTCAGCCGTTCTTTATCATCAGCGCTCTTTTTCAGGACAAACAAAGCAGATTCTGTCTCCTGTTTTGGCTCGGACATGAGACAAAGCCTCTGCTATCCATTTGGGATCACTCTCACACATTTAGGACTTGTCTCTCAGTCGAGTGTGCTGTTTTAAAAACCAACGTTTCATAGGTGGAGAGACGGCACAATGTCCCTCACAGACTTCAAAGCTCACCCGACTGGACGCAAACGTGTTTGAAGCATGAGAGATTTATTTCAGATGATTGGTGCAGAAATTTAAGCACAGGAGAGTGTATAACCCAGCAGGACCAGAACCACATGGAGCTCAGTGTGGGTGTAATCTGCCAGACCACTTGTGGTGCAGCAGGGACGATGAACGTGTGAGAACGGACTCATCAGACTGATCTGTTTTAGAGAAACTGCAGTAGAAAGCTTCACACTTCAAAGCTGCCTGTTGTTTATTCATGAGGATGTTTTATGAAAATGTCTTTGTTGTTAATTTCAGAGATGGGGTCCCACCCTGCAGACACCGCAAGCTGGATCGCCGGGAGATGCACGAAAGTGCCAAAGTGAACGGCAGATTGTCACTACCTCATATCCCAGTGAGTTATTCACGACTTACCTCCCTTACCTCCCTTTCCTCCCCCTCTTTCTCTCACTGTGCTGTATTTCTCTCCTCTCCAGCATTGGAGATGTGCATATTTAAGCGAGGCTGTGTCGCAGGGCCTGTGATGGAGTGTAAGAATAGCTGATGGTGAAAGAGAAGGCTGTCTAAATGCAGCTTGATGCTTTGCTAAGCTGTATGTGCTGAAGCCTAGCAGACATGATTCCTCCCCTGTGACAGCCTGATGCCTCCCTGTGCAGCGCGCTGTCTCCTGGTAGGAAAACCCAGCTCTAATTAGGTCTCAGAGTAAAGAGATGAATTAAAACTCCACACGTAGCGCCCGTTAAGATGCATGAACCGACTGGATGTGCAGAGCCATCACATTTTCCATCCCCAGCAAATTCATCAGGATCGTTTGAAAGGTTCTTTCTATAAATGTCTCTTTGTTTATGTTCACAACTCAAGACTTCTTTTTGTCATGCATAAAGTGTCTCAGAAAGAAAAGATCTGCTCTAATGAAAAGCAGGTTTCACATCAGTTCATTTACTGAAAACACGTGTTTTATGTTTCAATGTCTTCATGTGGTCCCTTCATTTCTGCCCTCAGCGCACAAACCGGATCCTAAAGGACATCCACGTGGAGCCACAAAGGTTTGCTGCAGAGCTGATCCGCAGGCTGGAGGGCGTGCTGAGGGACAGAGAAGCACAGGAGAAGCTGGAGGAGCGGCTGAAGAGAGTTCGACTGGTATGTTCATCTTCCTGCTCGAGCTGTTGTCTCCTGTTTCCAAGCACAAACGCGCTCTGTCTGTTAACTCGGGGTAATGTGTGTGTGAATGAGCAGATATCTTTCAGGAGCTGACGCAGAGGTTCACGCTGCAGTGCGCTGTCTGTGGACTAAATGAGCTCCTGAGGGAGTTCAGGGAGAGGACAGGAAGAGGAAAGTTTGGACTCAGAGACGTTCTGTGCTGCCTTTACCGAGGAAGTGAATAACGCCAGTGGCCAGGGGGAGGAATAAAGCTGAAGTATGGATCCCTGAAGAAGTCTGCAGTAAACACTTCCCTCTGCTGTGGGTTTAATCTGCCTGATATCTAATAGAAAAATAACAGAGGAGAGTGGAGGAGCTTTTTAAACCCTCTGAAATTCACTACTTCACATCAGCCGTGCTGTGAAATTCACTTTCTTCTTCTCTGACGTCCTTTACCTGTCTCACAGTTCAGCTCCGGTGTCCACCATCACTGCTGAATAAATCACAGAAATCCTTTTCAGCAGAGAAAAACACAGATCTCTCTTCTCTCTGATAAACTGGTGTCATCAAAGTGTCGACCACTGATAATATCGAGAAGAATACCATTTAGAAACACTAGATTCTTGTGCTGATAATGGTTTTGAATGATGGATTTTGAACAGGCTTATATTTTAAAGTGTTTCATGAACTCTTCACATCGTCTTTAAAATAGGATCGTTGTGTAAATGCTGACCTGAGACGGTGTGCTGACTGTGCTGAGAGGCAGACAGTTTATCCTCTGAAGCCTGGAGGGAGACGTGCGTCTGGCCGTCGGGCTAAAAGTTTTCAGGAACAAAGCAGACTTAAAACCGTCTGGCCTTAATAAAATGAATGTGGCGCCATCTGAACGGGGAACAGACGCACATTATGAATCACTTGGAGGTTTCCAGTGTTGGCCTGTCAGAGATCTGGCGTTGTCCATGAATCGGATGGAGCACCTGCACACTCAGCCACTTGTAAGCCTGGAACAGCGTGCCGTCTGTTTGATGTCACTTGAACAGCGATGAAATGCTTGCTGCCACACAGAGGAGAGCTCCCTCAGAACACGAAGCCAAATATTAAGTCTCAAGGCAGACAATTTATGTGGTTTGGACCCGGAAGGAGAGACGCTGCCATCACACGGCTGGAGGTTGGCTTTATTAAACCTGGAGGCGAGCATGAAATGACTGCCTTCATCTGCCAACGCTCTGTGCATCGAGGAAAAGAGCTGATACCTTAAATATGAGCTCAGGATGCTCAGGATAAAGGAAAGGCTTCACTTCCTGTCTTATCTGGAAGAATCGACTCCTGTTTGAGCTTTAGTGGATGAATCACTTTAAAAAGAGCAGCTGTTCACAAAAACGAATCAATGACGAAAACGACGCTCATCATTACGCCTCGACTTTCAGTCGATCATCAGGAAGTCAAATAGCTGATATCTGCTGGATGAGGAGTTAAATGATGCTCAGATTGAGGTGTCATGGTCCCAGAAGTAGCATCCAGCAGGCTCAGCCAACACAGGCTGTTGGATCTTGAGCAGAGACAGAGATTTATGAAATGTTAAAAACATGCCAAGAAGAATTTGGCTGCATGCAGAAGTCTTTACAGGATCGATAAGATGAAGAAAGCATCGAGCACAGCAGGTTGAGAGACACAGTTCAGCCATCTTTGATATGTTTACAGCAGAGGGATGGTGAACACGGGGCACTCGCTCCATACTGCGTTTTCAGAAATGTTCACTGAAGCTTTATTAAATAATTTACAGCACTGACATGAAGAGTTGAGCTGGCTCAAAACGATAAAAGAAAAAACTCGTTCTTCTGTTATCTTTCCAATCGCATCACTTACTTCTCTCTCTGCCAAAGTGTTTCTAACTTTACGCAGTCTGCAGTTAAAGTCTTTTATGTCAGACTGCAGTCGGATGAATCTGATGTGATGATGGTGTGAGCTGTAAACCAGCTCAAAGTATGTGGATGTGATTCTGTGACTGCAAAAAGTCAAAGAAAGAAGTGATTCTGCTTCACACACACACGCACACACGGGCTCCTCAGTAACTCAGAGGTGATTCTGTTAGTGCCGTTTGCATGAAAATGCTTCCATTATTCTGACAAACAGTATCACATTTGTTGTTTCTGCAGTAAGAACGAGAAGAGGTGGAGAAAATCTGCCACCTGCTGGTTGAACTCATCTCTCCTCTGTACACGAGCAGATAAAACCTTTCCTGAGTTTAGAGTGTGAGGAAATCAGCTTGAAGTGTTTGATGTGGGTCTGCAGTCCCCATAGTTTGAAGGATGCATCTGTGTTTCTGTGCCCTGCAGGAGGAGGAAGGAGATGAATTCACCTCCACAGCGTTACCCAGTCACAGGTTCCCCCCTGGTGCCTATTCCCAGAACTACAACTCCCGTTATGCTGACTTCACCTATGCCACTCCTTCGATGGGAGACTCCCACGAGGAGAACCCTGAGAGCATCCTGGACGACCACGTGCAGCGGGTGATGAAGACTCCCGGCTGCCAGTCACCAGGTACGGGCCGACATTCCCCTAAGTCACGCTCACCTGAAGGTTTCCCAGGAGGCAGAGGGACCGGACCGTCAGGTCAGGGTAAACATTCATCCAGGCACGGCCCCAAAGGAGAGAGCAGCCACCTGCACCACCATAAACACACCCACCACATCCACCATGCCGGCGCCGGGAAGCCCAGAGAGCAGCTGGAGGCTGAGGCCGTCACACGCCTGCACGGCAGCTTTCCCTGGGGTGCGGAGGCCAGTGGATCCAAGTCCCGCAGCTACACAGACGGAATGGGACCAAACCCCTTGGAGAGCACAGGGTACAGGTAGGAACCAGAAAGTTTCCCTTATCAAGTTATTCAAGTTGCTGTTCGTATTTACAGCTGATTTTGTGTCACACACAGCAAAGGAAGCACTCAGTGCAAGAGAACGACCAAGAAAGGCGAAGATGTACGGCTGTATGAGACGCCAGCACCTGCAGACGACCTGGAGAAGAACCAGAAGATCCTCCTGTGGCTGATGGAGGGACAGAAAGAAATGGTTCATAAGAGGAGCCCGTACGGGTCAGTCAGGACTTAAATTTCACACATTGATGCCTCTCTCTCTCTTTTAGTTTGAGTTTTTATTTGGAATAATTCTGTTTTCAGGAGCACCACCGGGTCCAAGAGGACGTCAGGCCACGAGGGATCCCGTCTGGGCTCTGTAGAGCGATCAGGGTCTGTGCACCCTTGCATCAACCCTCAATCACGGAACAACGTGCAGCCGTCTCACCCTTTCATCCAGGATCCCACCATGCCCCCAAACCCAGCTCCAAGCCCGCTCATTCAGCTGGAGGAGGTGCGCCGGCGGCTGGAGGAGGAGAAGCTGAAGACTGGAGCTTTACAGCCCAAGCAAAGGTCAGAGTGGTTCATGTGTGTGACCGCGTCAGGGGAGGAAGCTGGTCGTCTATTCAGCCTGAGTCTTCTGTGGTTCAGGTCTCTGTCTAACTCCGGGGTCGTCTTTTCTCAGGTATGTGATGGAGGTGATCCAGAGGGGTCGCACCGCAGTCCGACCTGCACTCTTCCCTCCGCTCAGCGTGGTGCCCGCTGTCTCTGACTGCGAGTTCTCCGAGCTTGAGTATGTCCAGCGTGTCCTCTTCATACTCCTCACACAGACACCCCCCCACTCCATCCTTTCATTCAGTGCACGTCTCCAGAGGTGCTTCTGGATTTCTGTCATCCTCATGTTTGATCTGATATCTCTCTCATGTGGTTCTTCACTGATGACAGACAGAGGAGTGTTAAAGGGCAAATCCGGGGTCAGACCTGAGAGGACTCTCTGAACCTTTCAGCTCCCCCTGTGTTAGAGCTTTCAGTAGAGGTCAGGAGAAGTTGAAAAGGAGCAGAAACATCTTCTGTTCATGAAGATATAGAAACAGGTTTACTGTCATGGTTTAAGCAGGCTTGGTCAGGGTCCAAGTCAGGATCCATTTCAGGGTTAAAAACACAGAGGATGGTCTGTGTGTCCTGGCTCACCCAGGGGCTGCTGTGTAGACCGGCTCACTGTTAATCACCTTTAAGTGCCAAACTATGAGCAGTCTAGGTCTTTGAAAGGTGACATTAGCATGATGTTATCTCCTTCTCTCCTTGCTGTTGTCAAGCTCTGCAGATATTTTGGAGTTTTTGGATATTTTCCAAGCGTTTGAGATGTTTCAGCATCTCTTAACTATGGAGACCTTTTTGTCTGATCTAGTTTCTAGTCTTCAGATTTCCTTCCAGGGTTTTTCATCCAGAAATGATCATGAATCTTTGCTCATGTCGTAAGTTCCTCCTTCAGGATGTATCGCAGTTCATCATCTCTTTATGGGTGAAGAGCTGCTTTCATCCTCACTGCAGACAGAGTGCTCAGGACCACTTGACATGTTTCATTCATCCAGGGAACATCTGAGGATTCTCTCTCTCTTTTTCTCTCTCACATACACACTCATCCTTAACATGTTTGAGCTTTAAAGTGTAGGTGGATTAAAATTTTCTGTGTTTTCCATCTGCAGACATAAAATGGCTAAAAAGCTCCCCTGTGAGAACATCACTGTGGCGTATTACTTCTGCGAGGAGCTGATACCGTACAGAACGTCTGTCAGAGGGAGGGTGGTCACACTGGGCCAGTTCAAAGAACTGCTCACCAAGAAAGGAAACTACAGGTAAAACAAAAGAGCTCATTCAAGGCTGTTTCCAAAGATGAGTCAGCCTCAAAGTACTAACAGAGCGGCTAACAGAGCTGTAACTGCTGGATTGACCCGGTAACTCTGACTTTACTCATTTTGCAGGTATTATTTCAAGAAGGTGAGCGATGAGTTCGACTGTGGGGTGGTGTTTGAAGAAATACGTGAAGATGATGCCATCTTACCCATCTTTGAGGAGAAGATTATCGGCAAAGTGGAAAGAATTGATTGAAGTGTGCACGTGGAGGAT
Source organism: Labroides dimidiatus (assembly GCA_030710495.1). Classification (NCBI taxonomy): domain Eukaryota; kingdom Metazoa; phylum Chordata; class Actinopteri; order Labriformes; family Labridae; genus Labroides; species Labroides dimidiatus. The sequence continues at coordinate 12,278,969 of CM061163.1, forward strand.
GAAGGTCTGGAGAAATCGGCGAGGAGCGATTGGAGGGTTCAGAGGAAGTGAGACGGAGGAGAAGTCAAGTTGAAGAGCGGAGCGCTCACAGCGGAGGATTTGTGAGTTTTGAGGCTCGGTAGCACGACTGCGGCAGTGTTGGACTAGAAGAAGATGGACCTGGATCCCTTCTTTGGAGCGAAATGTAGCATTGTGTAAAGTGAAGTAGATTAAAGAAGAACAAAAAAGCTACTAAAGCAACATATTTTTATAAGATTTAACAGAGGCTCTCCTCTCGAAGTAACCACACCTAATTTTTATACTTATTGGTACCAGACATGTACAGTTTGTGCTAAAAGATAACTACATTTTATATCTATTTAAGTATTTAAGAAGCTGATTTTTAATCCTGTGGACGCAGGAGTCTCCCTGATGAATCAAATCCTTTATAGGGCTGACTTTTCCTGTACTCTGTTTGTGCTGTTCTTCATGTTTTTGTACTCGGCCTGTCAGCTCTCTGATCACTCAGGCTGCTTTGTCTCTATTTCACACCGCTGAGCATCAAACTGGCTAAGCAGAGCAGTGATAAACCCAAACAGTCTGCGGTCCGGTCAATTGGGGAAAAGCTTGAGTGAATTTTTAGTCATTTTGAGGTTTAACTTTGGAATAAATAAAGAATCAGCAAAGAAGACAATCTTATACATCAGCAAAAAATAAATAATAGCCTTAAGAAAAGGAAGGAGGAGTTTGATCCGTTTCCTGCCTGACGCCGTCTCTAAACCTATTAAACATACCAGGTGTTATAAGCTGATGTTCACCATGTAAGGCTGAAGTATTACATATTTTTACATTACTTTGGGTTGGGTTGGTTTCCGGTCATCTGTCCCTGGAGCCCTGAAAATATGACACCTTTTATCTGAACTTCCTCAGTATTTGTTTTGACTGAAGGCTGAAGTTTTCTAAAGTTTGTCTCAGCCCGGGAGAATTAATGAAACTTTTAGGAGAGATCATTTAAAATTCAAGGTGAATATCTATGCAGATTGGTTAAAGGTGTTATCCTCATGAAAAAAATAAAACTACTGTACATTAATATCTGTTAACTCAGTGAGCGTTTGACAGGCAGATAAAATCCTTTTTGAATTAATTTATAAAAGTGTGTTTAAGTTTGATAATTAATCTTTAACTGGATGAGCTTCATTAAGCAGTCAGTGCCGATGAAATGTGGAAAACTACTCCCCCAGTGTCACTCGGCCAGTTTGCTTTCAGTTATTTCAAACACTAAATTAAAACATGTCAGGCTTTCTTTCCACGTTTAAATCCTGCTTTCAGCGTCGGAGGTCAGCATGAGGCAGAAAAACAGCGGCTGGCCTCACACTCGCACAGAGGTCAGCGGTCGTATCACAGCATTTGAATGAGAAGCAGCTGAATGTTTGAGTACTATCAGAGAATGAAATGCTGGAGTCACATTTTAACATCCTGTAAGTGCTAATGAGGGCTAACAGACCCTGAAATGAAAATGTTGAAACCATGTGAAGATGTTTTATTTATTTTGGCACTGTAGGTTCAGATGTCTGTAGCTAAGCAACCTGTAGCGTCTGCAGCTCATCACGGCCCCATCCTGTGCCTGGCAGAAGAGATTTGTTAGAGCAAATGATCTACTTTGAATAGATCACATCACACCAAAGACATAAAGGCAGACGTAGGCGCACTCTTTGAATCCCTCGGCACATTCATACTCTTCTTATTTTGTGGCAGCACTTGTTTTATGTGGTACTTGTTGTGTACACACATTTATTTTCATCTATTGATGCTTTGGGATTGGTTTTAGCCTTCTCGCTGCAGCAGCGCTTATTAACAGTCTCAAACAGTTTCTTTTCCAATCAGCTCTATCCAAACATGAAGATGAGTCTTTTGCACTGGACTAAAATGGCACAGATTGAGCTGAAGAAGCTACAGAACATTAAAATTCAAGGCCTGTGTTTGTCTTTGTGTGGTCTTATTGTGAAGGAGTCTGTGGTAGGAGAGGCTGTAAGTGGAGGATAATAGTCTGTGAGATGAGCCGGCCTTGAGACGATGGAGCCGTACCCTGAATGAGACACACAGAGAGGACGTTTTCCTTCTTAAAGCTGCCTTTTCCTAGAATTCTGATTTAAACTCTTTAATATATATGGAGCGTTCACCTCCTGTGGTCCTGTTGATGTTAAATTATATTTTTGATTTATTATGGAGTTCTTTATGTTCTGTCTTGATAACTGTTGTTTATTTCTTCTGAAATAGAGAATCAGATGGTGTTTGTGGCTGAGGAGGCCCTTAAAGTTCCCTTATTTAAGATGGATAAATGTAAACAGAATATCTGAGTGCCTTTGTTACTGAGCGGATCAATCTGCAGTGAGACTTCAGACCAACACTGGGACTTAATCTCCAGAGATCTGCTTTATTCATGTTTCTTTCTAGTTTTTTTTATTATTCTTGTTTTAAAGAGTTGTTCTTGTTTTAATATTTGTCACGATTCCACCTTTTCTGTGTAAATATGTAAAAGTTAATCTGTCATCAGCCAGCAGCACCGTCACCACCCTGGACCTGTTTCTGTTCACCAACTAGCATGGTTACCGTTTTAAGGTATCCGGACAATAAAAACATGCAATAAACCAGCACCCGACCACTGACTGCTGATTGTTTTCAGGATCCTCAGAGGATCTGCGGGACGGCAGATTTCACTTTAGTGAGTTTAAAGATTTGTAGCTGGTAAAATGTAACCTCAGGGTGCATCAATCTGAGGCGGACTGCAAGAGGTACGTCTCAGGCTGCAGAGGGCGCTCTCACGTTGCTTTGTCCCTTAAACGTGCAGAGAAAGAAATATGAGTAAACTGATAAATTATTTAAAAAGAGAAGGTCAAACTTTGTTTCCATCTGAGATGAATCTTTAGTTTTAAAATCAAGTTAATGAACTCACGTCTTGTTCATATTGGAGCAGTGAAATGGAGCTTTACACACACCGCCCTCCAGCTCTCTGAGGTAAACCTACCTTTACTTTGACTTTACCTGTGAGTAAGACACCACTGTAGACCAGGAGGATGATTAGCAACAGCTGCTGTGGTGGTTCATTAAGCCGTTTCATCAACCAGCTCGTGTTAGAAAAGGAAAACTAGCTGTTTATACATCAACTTACAGCACTGATTGAGGTTAGACAGAAGAAAGAGCTACTCACCATTTAGCTAATTACAGTCTGTATGATAATTTTGGGTTTCTGTCCTTCTTGTTAGTGGGGAGTCAGGCTTAGTGACCTCGGTCTAATGAGGAAACGGGTCGCTTAAAAGCCTCCTCGTTATCTGATTTAATAGAGCCGCACTTCAGGCAGAAATCCTCATTTGTCTGGATGCAGAACAAACACACACACACACACACACACACACACACACACACACACACACACACACACAGCATTGCTCCGGCTGCTGTGTGTGCTCTCTGAGGCTAGACCATGGACTTGGATGTGGACTCCATTAAGATAAGTTGAGACGTGATGTCAGCCTCTGACGTGGTAGCTGACAGCACTTTTAGATATTTGGTTCCAGATGACTTCTTAAAGATGACGTCAGAAACGCCTTGACGTCACGTGAGAGCCACGCACGCACGGGGAACTGAAGAGGCTCACAGTGAAATATCAATTAAGTGGACCACATAGAGCAGGATTATACCCCCATAGAGACAAACACCCGTAACACCACCAAAAGACCAAAATAATCTCCACTCTGAGAGGAGTCTGCTGTCCAGGTTAGAGCCCACACAGAGGCCTGTTTTTGTTTTCATGACAGGATAAAACACACACACACACACACACACACACACACACACACACACACACACACACTAATCTGACTGTGGACGCATCATGTGACCTAATGTTAGAGTGAAGCTTTCCTCCTCAAGGGTTCATGGATATATAACACTCACCGAGGCTTGCATGGAGTTCAAGTCCTGTAAAATATTCACTTTCCACACGTCTGTCACACACAGGATGAGCACAGTTTAAAACAATGAGGCCATACAACAAAGAGAAGGACTGAGTCCAGGACATGAATGTCTGCTTCAGTACAAGAACCTGTTCTGCTGTGGACCTGAGGGATCTTAATCCGTCATCAGTTCATGAACATTTTGATTCAGGAGAAACTTCAGTGATCTCAGTCCTGCACATGGCTGAACCCCGTCAGCTTGTAGAGGGGATGGCATGCTGAACAGAAAACCAGGAGCAGGTACAGACTCATGATAGAGAGACATCTGCTGAGACAGTGTCAGGTTAAAGAGAGAGAGAGATGAATGTGCTGCACAGCTAAAGACTCTGTTTACTCTTATTTAAATATAAAATATGCTGCTTCATAAAAGAACAGATTAATCTTTCATCCGTATTGGGCTTAGTGTTATCAAACCCAGCGAAACATCTGCTTGAATCAGACTCTTTTAGAAGAGTTTAATTAACACAGGAGGAAGAAAATTTGTGGATTGAAATAAATTGAAATAAGAAATAAAAAAGGGATTAGACTTTGAACAGAAGTGTTGAAACATGACAAGAAGTTTTGTTTTAAAAATCATATTCATGGATTATTAGCTCATCAAGATGAGAACAGAAAACAGGCTGAATTTAACAGGAAAAAATGACACGACGCATTGAACGGAAAATCTGTGTTTTTGAGATGTAAGAAATTCTTAATGCAGACACTTTAAGCCAATAAAAAGCCTCAACACTGGATTCATCACATGTGGCACAGGGACTCCAAGGACCTGTGGATATGGACACGCTAACATGTGAAGGACATGGACACGCTGATATATAAAGGACATGGACAACAGTCTTTTCCTCCTGAAGTGACCTGCAGCTCTCTGTGGATCTTGAACTCTGATCGTCCATCCTGGACTCTGATCCCCTCTGTAGGACAGTTTCTTTTATGTTAGTCTGTATAGCTGGCTTCGTTCTGCTTCATCCTCACAAACCTGGTATCAAAGCGTGTTCCTGTTCAAAGTCTGAACCTCATCATGTGATGGCAGGTTGAGTTTTTTTCTCTTTATAATAAGGAGCTCTCGATCAGTATTCAGAACCACAGCCTGGCCTCAGATGTCTATGTTTCTAACCTCTCAGAGACGCTGAACGCTCTGAGGAGATGCTCTCCTCTGAATTTTAATTCCAGCTCTTCGCTCCTGCAGATGGAAGCTATTTCAGATGTATGAGAAACAGCATGAAAACAGATTGATGGTCCCTCATATGGACTGAAGTGGCACGTTGGAGCAGTGGTGAGAAGCTCCTTAAGGTTCTCTTGTAGGTCATCTTTAAAACCATCAGAAAATTATCACTTACAGACTTTTGTAGGAAAGAAGGATTCAGGCCAATCATGTGGTCTTGTCTTGTTTTGTCTTGTCTTGTCTTGTCTTGTCTTGTCTTGTCTTGTCTTGTCTCATCTTGTCTCATCTTATCTGGTCTTTTCTTATCTTGGTTTATTTTTCTTGTCTTTTCTTGTCTTATCTTGTCTTGTCTGCTCTTGTCTCATCCTATCTGGTCTTGTCTTGTCTTGTCTTGTTTTGTCTTGTCTCATCTTATGTGGTCTGGTCTTGTCTTATCTTATCTTGTCTTGTCTTATCTTGTCTCCTCTTGTCTCATCTTACCTGGTTTTGTCTTGTCTCGTCTTGTCCTGGCTCATCTTGTCTTGTCTTCTCTTCTCTTGTCTCATCTTGTCTTGTCTTGTCTTATCTTGTCTCCTCTTGTCTTATCTTACCTGGTTTTGCCTTGTCTCGTCTTGTATTGGCTCATCTTGTCTTGTCTTGTCTTCGCTTGTTTCATCTTGTCTTGTCTTGTCTTGTTTTGTCATGTCTTGTCTCCTCTTGTCTCATCTTACCTGGTTTTGTCTTGTCTGGTCTTGTCTTGTCTTGTCTTGTCTTGTCTTCTCTTCCCTTCTCTTGTCTCATCTTATCTTGTCTTGTCTTGTTTTGTCTTGTCTTGTCTCGTGTTGTCAAGGTTTCATTCTTTTGCAACTCTGTGGATGAGCTCAGACCTCCAGAAAACAACTGAAACCGACTTCAACTGAGTAGATGAAATGTATAGATACAGATTGTTACATGGCTTTTATTAGACACTCAGCTTTACTGACAGGGACCGATACTGTACTGTAGATTCATATTATAGGTATAATGTGCTAAATTAACCTGAGAGCACAGATATAGGACTGAATGATGTGAAAGACGAGGCACTCTCTCGCTCTCTATCTCACGTTTCTGGTGCTGTGACTCTCCTGCAGAGCAAACAGTTAATGAAACCCTGAAGGGAGCCAAGCACCAAGGCGCTCTGAATTTTATGAGACGCCTGTAGTTATTTTCCTGTATCTTAAACAGAGCATTAAGGAAAGTGATCAGGGTGAGATGCTCTCCAGAGACAGCCTTACCTCTGTTTTTCTTTTTCTGACGCTCAATCTTAAGTCTAAAATCAGGCTTCACTGCAAGAAACAGTTAATGAAGCCAGTAAACAGCGAGTTACATCATGACTTAAAAGCATCTTTTAAAATATAATGTATATGAACACTGAAGTCACACAGGAGGTGCGGTTTAAAGAGCCAGCGTTATGAAAGAGAACGGACAAAGACAAATCATCAGGAATAGGCAGGACATAAATTGCTGAGAGTAAAGGAGGATGTTCCATCTGTCTGAGTGGTAAAATTACATCTTACACAACCTGAAGAGAACAACAGCAAAGAGGCAAGAAATAGGTTTATTTGTACAGCTCTGAGGTAGGACACAAGCTTACAGCCAAACACAGAGGAAAAAAACACTGAGGCTCTGCTTCCAGCGGAAAACTTACACAAAATACACAACGTCAACATATTCAGATAAATACAGAAGATCCGACAGCAAACAGAAACATGCCATGAATACAATCGCTGCAAAATACACTAAAATACTTTTTAAGTATACATGGTACCTGGGTCCAAAAATATTTATCAGATATGAAACGTTTGCCCTTTGACCCCAAATTTTTTAAGCTCTTTTCAGTGTTCTGACGCAAGGTTTGAGATTATTAATGCAAAAACAGATTACCATGTTTCAAACAAGAGAACAAAGAGTTCAAATCAGAATAAGAGACTGAACAGCAACTGCATGCACGACACAAAGAAACCAAACCAACAAGCTGCTCAAGGAAGTATCACAACTTTATAAGGTCCAGTCAGAATAAAGCTGACCTAATCTGCAGAACATGTCAGTGGCGTGTTGACCTTCAGTCGAACACGGTGACGAAAATGTTGTGGAGTAGCGGTACATGGTTCAGGAGGTGAAGCACTGCGTCCAAAAGGCCAATCGTCCAGAACCCGAAGTCACACAAGCTCAGCAGCACGACTCGACCTTTGAACAGCTTTAGGAAAAGCTCGGCACACTGAAACATGTTCCTACATCGGCCGACACATTCTGTGCTGCTCTGAAAGTACTGGAACAAAGCGAGGGTCTGCAACAGGAAACGGAGGACAAACACACCAAAGTGCACGCCATGGTTAAGGCAAAGGGTGGAAAGAGGAGACACTGAGAAGCTTTGATTAACCTTTCTGAGTCACAGTGCATCTGTTAGTGGAACAGACAGGATCGTCTGAGACACACTCACACACACTCACACATGCAGACACCTTCACACTCTGTGTATGTTAATGCATGAGTCCTTTCATCCGCTCACCAAAGTGTGAATATCAAGATAACAAGTTTGCACATTTCCAGAAATATCCACTGCAGCTTCTTTCACAGAAGGCGATGTGTTGTGAGGCTGACGGCTGAGCCCAACGCTCGTCACGTAGGCTGCTGGAAAGGCAGGTTGAGAGTCACCGTGGGCTCTCTGGGCTCTCCAATGGGCCTGTTCACCATCTCACACTCGTTCTGTCGTATGTTCTCTTCGTTCATCTGAGACACCTCCGTGGAGCCGGCTTCAAATCCGGGGACGGTGTTGGCCATGTGGACCACGTGGACTTTATTGCGGCCTTTTTTACTGAGAATGCAGCTGAACACTTTCTTGAAGCCTTTGCGGAAGTGTTTGGACACCAATGCGTACACAATGGGGTTTACGCAGGAGTTAGCATAGGCCATGCAGTGGGACAGCAGCCTGAAGGCGTAGGTGGTCTGGTTGAATGGGAAGTCTCCGTACAGGTAACACAGGATCACCACGTGGTATGGGAGCCAGCAGATACAGAACAGCACGGTGACGATGATGATCATTTTGGTGACTTTGCGCTTGGCCCTCTTGGACTCAGACATGCCGTCCAGAGGGTCCACGGCGGTCCACAGGTACTTGATTGTGCGAGTGTAGGAGAGGCTTACGATGAGCACAGGGACCACATAGCCAACCAAAAAGGTGCACGTGTCCAGCACCTTCCTATTCTGCTCCTCCCAGCCGGGGATGCACACTGTGCTGTTGGCGTAATCGATCAGGTCGTAGTAGCTGAGGTAAGGGCCCGCAAAGACCAGAGAGAGACCCCAAATGATCACCATGGCGACCACAGCGTTGCATGGCGTTCGAAGTTCTCTGGAGCGCAGCGGGTAACGGATGGCCAGATATCTGCAGAGGAAATAACAGGTAGAAACCACAGGGACAGGATGATTAGAGGGCATGCTGGGTGCTCTGCAGGATGATCCAGAAACTGTAGCAGTTTCCCTCATTAGAGGAGAAATCTGCATAAGGACCAACACGGCCTCACTCAGGGCTTAATCCAAAAGACAGCAGGCTGAGGATGTCAGAGCTGGAAGTTCGTCATGTCAATTGATCATTAGGAAGTGACTGACATGTTTGGTTCATTCTCTGACAGACTCATGACTGATAGAGACAAATGACCCAGAATCAGAGAATCAGACAGATGCTGTATGACAACATGAGGCTTCATTGGATTGATCTGTTTGCTTCAGTGTGGCCTTCAGTAGGATATCACAGCCTTTCAAACTGATAATTCAGTTCCCTGTAAGTCTGTCACAGATGGTCCTGTGGTCTCTGTGATGAACTGAGAGACCCTACTCAGAATACAGACTGACCGAAGCACACATTTCTTCATGTGTCTAAGAGTTTTAAACATACATCGAGAATTAAAATCAGATTAATAAACGTATGCTTCATCTGGGATTGATTGTGACTTAACTGAAGTGAGAACAGTTCAGTTTTAAAAGCCTTCTTCGCTTGTTTTCTCAGCCTAATGTGAATTTAATTGCATTGTAATTTTGAACTAACTGCATGGTGTGCAGTGGTTATGATGGTTTGATGAGATCAGGAGGATCTCTTGCACACACCCTGCTGTCAGAGCCTGCAGACTTTCACTCTAATAACATCCTCTCCAACATCACATCTGTGGGTTTTATCCAATTTCCATCTTAAGGGAAATGATCTTGCATGTATCAGCAGGTAAATTGGAGACAACAGCAGAGCGAACAGTTTCTTGTGCTTTTTCTTTGATGTTTCCTCAACGGGCTTTGCAAAATACAGACATAAAATCCCATCGAGCCGCCTGAGCTGTGATTTAAATACAGCCTGGTGTGTTTATGGCACCGTTCACTTTGATTTAGTTGACAACACACTGCTTTTCTTCACTTACGGCTCATGCTATCACCTCAGGGTTTCTCTAAAATGATGCAGACATGCCTGAAAAGATGATTTGTTTTGTTTCTGATTAAACCGTATATTCTCTGAAATCAGATGCCTGCTGAAACATGACAAAGACAGGAGGATGCTGTTTCTCCAGAAAAACTGAATCTCCACTTTACTGCGGAGCTGTAACTAAACCTAACACAAAGAGTGAGGACATCTGTGTTTGTAAGATTATTTCTTTGTTGTGTCCTGGTCTGGTCTGGGATGCCCGCTTTGAGGTCCGCCTCTGGCACCATGGAACTTGGCCTTACCTTTAGATCACCAGCCTGAAGTTATCGTAACATATGGGCATAACAGAGGTCAGTCAGACATGGCGTGCTGATTCAGACCTTGATACTGACCTCTGTAGCAGGGCCCAGCTCACAGGTGCTGCCAGTCAGGCTCCGACCAGGCTCCTGATTGGCTGCACATGGAGGACTGTTTGGCAATATTTTTCATGGGAGCAGCCCTCACCCAGATGTTCCTGACAAAGTGGCTCAATTTTGAAGTGGAAATATAAAATTTGTCACCAAGAAAGAAGAAATAATGCCCAAAACATACATCTCCTTACTGTCTGCACTGGAATTATTACTCATTGGTTTTTGGAAGCTGGTTGGGGTTCAGAGTTTGGCCCAAAGACACTACAGAATGAGACTGCCGGAGCTGGAGTTGAACCAGCTGAGACACGATGTACTCTCACTGTGAGCCACAGCCACCTTGTTTAATTTCATGTTTCCGTCTAATTGTCACAAAGGAACTCCAGATGGGCACCAGTGGAAATTCATTAACCTCCAAGCTCAGGTAGTCGCTCTCTTTTCCTGTCTGTCAGAGGAGGGGAAGGAGGAGGCGTCTGTCTGGCAGGATGAGAAATCTATTGAATCCTGAGAGGTGTAAACAGGGGGGGAGCTGACAGTGTTGTTACTCCAGCGATAATGATGGTTTAGAGCTCAGAGTGTGAGAACCATTTCCATCCGAGATTAATGTGAGATTCTCTGAGAGAGAGAGCGTACAGTCAGGTCAGCCGTGTCTGGGTCTGTCATTTCATTAATGTTCACCCTCAAGGTCTCAGGAGATGTTTGTCTTTGGATGAGAAAAATACACTTAAATCATCTTCATGTGAGACTGTGTGGAAATAAACTCAGAATCCACTCATTAGCAGAAAGAGGGGGCTTTTTGAACCCTTTTAGACCTGATTCTCTGCAGTGTTCTAAAGTCAGTCTGTGTGATGCAGATAAAGAGGAGTCAGATTTTTAACTTACTACATTTAACAAAAACAACAGGTTAGACTGGCTACAAAAGTGATTGAGCATACAATTTAAAAAAGGAGCACAGTGTCTCTGGGTCAGGTCAGTCTTTTGGTCTTATCGGTCTCTGGTTTTTGCTGTGGGTTGTGTCTAATCTTCTGATTTTCTGGCTTTTCTGCATCCTTCTTGGATCTTTGTCCTTGTTACTTTCATCCATTTTTGCTCTCCTGTTATGTTTCAGCAGCCTGTTGGATTTTAATTTGACTCTTTTTGTCGGACTTTCATATTTTAACGTTTATTTTGCCTTTTGCAAAATGTTCTCAAACCATGTAAAACTCGTTATTTGAGTCAAACGTACTGAACGTTCCAGGAAGGCAAACAGAAAATGAATAAAGAGATAACCACAGCTTTTAACCTGGGGGAGGTAATGGGAATAATTTGGTGGTCCAACCTTTAGAGAAGAGAGAACAATGCCCCATTTTAGAGATTACATCACAGATTGAATAAATCAGCTTCATGGATACATGAGTTAGTCATCAGAGAGAGTGGATTTATATTCATACCTGAAAGGAAGTAATTTATCCTATTTTTTTCTCCTGATGCACGACCGTATGCTGAACATCTCTCCAGAGACACAAACGCTTCCCCTTGGATGAACTCTTATTTCTTGAACTTTAAGCAATCTCAACTTAAATAGATTCATGCTGTTATTAATTATTATTTCACATTGTAAATAAAATGAAACCTCTGGATTTGAACATAGAACAGATCCAGAGCTGTTCACAGAGGAAACAATCCTAAGTTTCAGCCTCAGCTTTGAAAACTCCTGATTATTTTGTAATTGAATTGACCAGACCGTTGGCTTGTTAATTGAAAAAAATTGAAGAGGATTAGCTCTTAATAGAAAGTAATCATGGCTGCAGGCGCAGGCCTCGTGGCAACAACCTTTTACAGCTCTGAGGGACTCCACAGGACGAGCAGCCATTGATCTGAGAGGAGGAAGTGCCACAGCGCATTGTAATTCAATCAATTCTTTCAAAAGGTGTCACAAAGGCCTGGATAATTCCCAGCAGGTAGATGGAAACAGAATGAAAGGCATGGACTCTGTCAGAGGAAATCAAACACTCAAACACTGCAGACTGTAAACATACCGGTCGACAGAGACGGCTGCGAGCGTGAAGCTGCTGGCGTACATGGTCAGGTTGATGAAGAAGTGGACCACTTTGCACATGAAGGAGCCAAACACCCAGCCCTCCAGGGAGTAGATGGTGGCTTGGAAAGGGACGCAGAAGATGATGAAGAAGAAGTCGGCCATGCTCAGGTTGAGTATGAACAGGTTGGTGGTGTTGTATCCCACCTGGCCGCTCCTCAGGAGCACGGCCAGCACCAGGCTGTTCCCCACCGTGCCCAGGAGGAAGATGAGCGAGAAGACCACCGACACGATCACACTGGTGAGGTTCAGCTGGTGGCTGTCGGAGACGTTGGTCTGATCCCCCGGCTTGGTGAAGTCTTCGAAGTCTGACATTTTGGAAATCTAATCCTGGAGGAGAGACAACACAGAGTCAGAGCCCAACCCTCAGAGTTCTTCATCTTTAACTGAATTTCTTCAATTAAAGAAAGATGAACTGTTTATGATAAAATAATTAAACTATGATGCGTTTAAAATGTTCACTTAGAGCCAGTTTAATGAGATTTTTCTCCTGAAACTTTCAAATGAAGACAACAGTTGGAAAACATGCAGACAACAGTTTTCCCCATCCAGTCACAGCCCAGCAGTCATTTCACACGCTTATGAGGCTGAGAGGCTGTTTTTAATTGGCTGGGGATGGGGACGTGTTGTTCAGCCAAATTAAAAAGTTGTTGTGCACTACATCTCAGTTTACAGCTTCTTCCTAAAAACCTGCTGAAACAGGACAGAGCAGAGAGCTGCTCTGGTTCCTCATCACAGCATCAGTGTTTGTGGGTCCAAGAGTCTTTATTGAGAAGAAAAGCAGGCAGAGTTTAGTCAGTAATCACATCACGGCTCCTGTCAGTGGAAATCTGACCACAGGTTATTTCCCTCTGTCTGCAGGTGGAGGGGAAACAAGAAAGACTAACAAGAAACATTGTTTCTTATTCAGGATAAACTAAAGACTCAGTGTATACTGTCAAACTGAGACTCAAAAGCAAATGATGTTAGATTAAATTAGAGAAATGATGATGATGAACACACAGCTCCAAAGATGTAGAGATCTGACTTATTTAAAGCTGATGGATGCTTGACTCCAGCTGTTAGCCATGAAAATGAGACGTTTGTACAAACGGTGAAAAAAATGAATAGATTGGTGGTTTGCTAAGTCAGGTTGATGCCCAAACAGAGCATCAAATTTAATGGTGGTAGATCCACTATTCCAGGCACTAACAGCAAGATTACCACACCTGTTCAGCTGTTTAAAGATAGAGAGCAATACTTTCATGTGTTATCGTTTAAGACAAAACATGCAGAGAGAATGGATATTTAGGGATCAAATGAATCCTTTGAAAAAGTGTGAGGATGCGGAGCAAAACAGCAAATATAAATTTATGAGACAACATTTTTCAGTTGACGAATGAAGTAAGGCTTGCTGACTTCAATTTGGAAAGTGTGCTTGGTTCTTTGCTTTCATGCTTCTGGGTCCTTCCAGGATGTCTGTGGTAAAATGTTGTAGTTTATCAAACAGCTGCTTGAAGAGTTGACTCGCTGATAACAGTTGTTTCCTCATTCTATATTCTCCTAATAAGATCTGTTTATCTCTGTTTATGTGTAGTAGGCATGTGCAGTTTGGATTTATTGGATAGAGATTTTCCAGGAGGTTCTTCGACATATGACATTCTGCTCCTGCCTCGCTTTAATGCTGAAATTAAGTGGCCAATTATTTGCAGGACATGCATGTGGCTAACGCTACGGCTAAATGGGCCGTTCCATCACAGTACATTAAGATTAATGGACCTGTTTGTATGATGACTGGATGTGCATACAGAACCTGGGGGCTTGGTAACCCACATCTGTGTAACTTGCTATTTACAGTTAATCTGAGACCCACAGATGAACCTGCTTCTTTCAGGATCTAATGGTTCCCAGTAGAGTTTAGTTTGTTGGACGGACCTATTTTGCTGGGCTTCTAACTTGAATGGATGGTTGCTGGTTGGTTGCTGGTTGGTTGTCATGCAGTGGATCTAGAACTGTCGACGTCTCTCTGGCGGATGTAGTAAAGTGGAGATTTAATGTGTTTATCCCTCTTAGCGCCGAGGCCGTTTGTAAGCCCATCATTGTGAAACAAAATGATTTTCAGGTAAGTGGATGAAGCCGTCAGAGCTCATAGCTCTGAGTTCAACAGCTCATAGCATCCTGAGAGCCTGAGTGCTGTCATCTTTTTGATTGGCTCTGAAAAACTGGATTAGCAGAAACACTTCACATCTGGGAGACAAACATCAGCCTGAACATGAGATGTTTCGCATGATGTCACATTAGAGCTCATAACATGTGGTAGTTTGGTAAAATAACATCTCCACTGATGTCAGCTCGTCTCCCGGCTGTGTGTTTCGTTGTGGGATTGTTTCTCTGAATGATGAAAATTGGGGCTTGAAAGTGAAGAGGTCCTCCAGATAATTCACGCTGAAGAGACGAGATTTGATCAGCTTCACATGCTGGTGTCAGGATATGACGAGGAAAGGTCTGAAAGCAGTGCTGTCAGCTGTGAAAAGAGAAGCTTGTCTTAACATCTACAAACAGGCTCAGCTCTGTTTCCATCCAGATCACCGCCGCAGGACACTTTCCTGTAATGATGCTGACCAAAGACAGGAACAACCCACGCCTCTGTTACACCACGCTGTAGCTCTCAGAGCACAGAGTCAATGTATTGATGATGATGTATGCCGTCACCCTGAAGCACTGAAGCAGCTTGATCCAGACTGAAGTGTGAGAGAAGTTTTCTAATTACCATCCATATTAAACAGCTCGTGGTTACAGGAGAGGAGAGATGCATGTTTAATTAATGACCAACATTATGGTGGTGAATGATTATTTACGAAACCCACTGAGCTGAAAGAGAAAACCGCTCAGAGTGAAACAAAGCAACATGTTGGTGGCGGGTTTCGATCAGATTTTGGCTCTTGACTTGTCAGACGAAAACAAACCGAGGAGCTTGTTTCTGATTAAAACAGCAAAGCAAAAGAGGATTCAGAGAATACAGGAGACTTTTATCATAATCCTGATTTGATAGAATAACTACCAAGCATTATTAAACTTTAACATCTTCTGAGTGTAATCGCTCATCCTCTCCCTGTCTGTCTAACTGACTGAATAAATGAAGCAGAGGAATAAAACCAGAACAATTCAATACACTGGGTGAAGAGGGAAAGCGATAGTTTCATCAGCTCCACACAGAGATCTTTCAGCACCTGCAGAGCGATTCTCCTTTTTCACTGTGAGTCTAACTGCCTTTCTCTCCACACGGAAAGTTGGGCTGGATTGCTGTTAGATTTGTGACTGCAGAGGGATATCGGGGCTCTGACTCCAGCCTGCACAGAGCATGAGCAAAGAGTCTCAGGGGGACCCGAGGAAACAGGGTCAGTAACAGCAGCTTTAACGAAGAGAGAGCAGGATCTGACAGATGGGGACTCCAGCTGATTCCCAGCTCAAGGATGTGGGGGTATGATTTAAATTTTAGAAGAAGAAACAGTCACAACAGGCTAAGAGGAGAAGGAGGACAGAGAGAGTAAAGATCTTCATCCACTCAGAGAGTCGTCAGCATAAAAAGAACTGATGAGCATGCAGAGATGGCAGCAGATTGCATCACTGCGTTTTGCAGAGGAGCTCAAATAAAACACAAGTCAGATTCACCACCAAACTCACAGCAGCAGGGCAGATCCCTGCATCTCATTCTCTGATGACTACAAACAGAAAGATGATGGTACATGATGGTACATTTATGACATGTTATCCTAACACACAGAAGGATGAGCAGATGCAGAGTGATAAACCTACCAGGCTGAGGATGGAGCTACTGAATCCAAAGCTTCAGATGAAAAGATGCCAGTAGAGTTTCTCTGTGGAGCTGCACCTCTGCTCTGCCTGTGAGCACCGCTCTCTACCCGTGCTGCTACTCTTCCTCTGCCTTTCCTTACCCCTACCCCGCCTACTCCTCCTCCTCTCTCCCCCATCCCTCTCCCTCCCAGGGTGGGCTCCTCCTCCACGATCACTTTATTGTTCACACTTCAGGCAGGAAGGGAATGCAGAGCGAGAGGTAAAGAGGAGGTTGCTGCGCACACTCGAAGCAGGATGACGAGTTCTCGCTGACTGATAACCCTGAAGAAAACTGATCCTTCTCTTAAAGCACGGGGTATCCATCAGCCCTTGTTCTAATGAGGCTCTTCTCATGCACGTGCATCAGCTGTGTGTGTGAGTGTGTGTGAGCTACACACCGTCAGAGGTGGGCTGGTGTAATCTTCAGGTGGGGCAGAGGAGGATTGATTTCTGTGTAGGAGCTGGGGGAGCTGTTGTTGTTTTTAAATTAAAGCACAGCTGTGACGTCAGGACTGAGGCCCCCGGGGACCCCCTCTGTAATCATCTCTCTACACCCTCTGTGCTTCACTTAATTTCTGATGAATAACACATATTATTATTATTATTATTATTATTATTATTATTATTATTATTATTATTATTATTATTATTATTATTATTATTATTATTATTGGTAGTATGCGTTATTGTTATAATTTTTATTGTTGTTGTCTGGTATTATTGTTCAGGGTTTGGCTTAAGAATAATGAGTCAGGGATGATGTATAGTGAATGGGTGGTAATGCAGATTAGACTCCTGACAGGGTGAGAAGGACCCTGACGTAAATTAAGTCATGAAGCTCGAACAAAAGTTTGATTCAGTGATGGTTTCAGTGAGATGATGCCTCTGATTCATCAGTCAGTAATAACCTGATCATTTAAATCCACAGTGAAATTATAAGACTGCATATTTATTATAATTCACTTCAACTTAAGTTTTTATTTAGGTATTATAAGACAAGGTGATCGGGTCTTCTGTCGAAATATTAACACTGACATTTCTTTAAAAAATAAAAAGAGGAAAGGGCTAATATCACAACAGAAAAGTCATAATGTTAGGAGGTTAGAGTCTTGAATTCACAAAATAATATCATAGTGTTTCATATTTCAATAATTATAAAGTCATAAGTTAGATGAGAGTAATGTCTTTATTTTAGGTTAGTCTACCTTTCATCTGTTTGCTGTCCTGATGAACAGAGCAGCTTTTCTCTAACCAAACTTAAAGAGCGCTGTGGAGCATGCCGTGATTTTTTACTTTCATCTTAACTTCATTTGGAGGATTTTATATTTCAGCACATGAGCACTGAACACTTTAACGGTCAGTTTGAGGAAAAATGAACATTTGTGATGGCTCTCGCAGAAACCTTTGCTCTTCATGTAAATCCCTGCTCCTTCTTTAGAAGCTTGTTTTCTCTATTTGAGGAGGAAACCACAGCAACATTTAAATAATAATGATAATAATAATTTTTTTTAAAAAAAAAGAAGTTAAAAATGCGTTTAGAGGAAATATTATTCCTCTCTGCAGATATCTCATAGACTGATGATCAGACTCTTCTTTGACGTCTTTTATAAACTCATAAACATTTCCGACACGCACTCTGAAATCCTGTCAGGTTTATAGATAAGCTCAAATACTAACTCTGCCACAAAATCCATCACTATCATCAGGGAACAAAGCCCAACGTGAGTGTGGTGTGTTTCTCAAATCTCACTGCGGCAGCAGGAGCGTGTCTGCCACCATCCTCAACGAAATGAGTTCTTCCTGTTTGTTCGACAGCTGAATTTCATATTTTCATGTTGTTTTCATGAAGTTTTCAGGCTGAAATCAGAAAACTACCTTTCAGATGGCGATCTGCTAGCTAATGTTAGCAACCAGTTGGCTCCAGCCTTGTGTCTCATGGCTTTGTCCTCCTCTGGTTGTGAAGTCCTCCTTCATCTAAAGAGTGCCTGACTCTATTCTGAGAGGCAGAGATTGAACATGTTGTTCTTTATATCCAATTATTTTTTTTAATCTTGAAAGGGTCAAAGTTCAGTGTCAGAGTCTGAAAAGAATCACACCTCAGCTGCAGCGTGGAGAATAAGAAGTGAAGCTCAGCAGAGCTCTTACTGAGACTCAGGTGGACTGACTCAGACCTGACCGTGTTATGTTCCTGCAGGGCTGCACGGGTGCTGCTTTTGAATCATCTCTAACCTTTGACTGTGGAGTCAAACGACAGGACTGGGAAGCAGCCAAAAGGCCGTTCATACGTCCTGTGAACAAGACTCCAGAGATAGTCGGACATGTTCAGCCTCTTCAGATCTCACTCTGTCTTTTTATGTTATTCATTCATTTCCATGTTCTGACCCGGGAAACCAAACAGCAGCTCAGTGTCAGTGATGTGAAAAGACAACAAATGAACGATCAAACTGAGAGAATCAAAGTCACAGCATGTCCGAGCACAATCCAAAGGGCCCATAAAGGCTCACGCTGAGTTTCTGACAGTCGGAGAGTAAAAAAATGAAACGTGTGACTCACACAGCTGAGAGTAGCAGAGTCACACAGAGAGACAATTTTATGGATTGGATCTGAGTCATGACCGAACTCAGGAGCTGAATAGAAACCTCTGAATGGAAACGTCTGTGGGCGTAAAGAAATGATGAGTGAGCGTGTTGCTTGGGGTGAAATAACGTCTTCATTGTTTGTTTATGTCAGTGGACCAACTTTACTCATTTATTTACTCTCCGCTTCAGATTCATTCACCGTCCTCACGCTGTTCAGCTCCAGCCTCAGTCTTCATGGAAATATCTGGACTTATCAGGTTGTGGCGTGGCCTACTCCTCCATATGACCCCCCCAAGCTCCGCCCAGAATCCTGTATCCTGATTGGAGGAGCATGCAGGTGTGACCCTGTAACTTCCAGCCTGACTCTGTCCTTCCTGTATGAAAAGTTCATGTTGTCTGAGCTGCTGTCAGGAGTCACTCATCAGTGAACTTGGCTGAGCTGTTGGATCCAGCATTGTTTTGACACCCTGTGTTCTCCTGAGGAAAGAAAAACACATTTTTTATCCTTTTCTGCACATTATTCTGATCCTTTCAGGCTGTTCTCAGTGAACGCGCTGACAGGTTTACAGATTCTACGTCTGAAGGATAAAACTGATCCTTTCTTTCCTGGTTAAACAGATCCACTCTCTCTCTCCTCTCTCTCTCTCTCCTCTCTCTCTCGCTCTCTCTCTCTGTATTCATGCGTTTTATCTGACAATGTCTGGATTACAGTTGGCAGTTTCCTTCTGGCTCGGATGAGTCCCTCTTTAAGCTGCGTCCTCAGGGAGCTGGACACTTCAAACAGCCGTCTGAGGATGGTGATGGATTCTGGCCTCGGTGTACTGCAAATTAACATTCAGAAATAGGTCCGAGGTGTTGTTTCCTGTGAATGTTTCCATGGCAACCGGAGGATGGATCACTCTGAAGTAATGGCGAGAACACAGAGATTGATTTCCACAGCAAACACAGTGAGTACTGTGACATTTTTCACAGAGGATGGGATGGATAATGTTTCAGGAGGAGCAGCCTCTGCTCCTCTCCTCCTGCAAAGCTAAAACGCAAAGTTGAAAGCTGAAGCTCAAAGATCTCTCTGAAGGACTTTTCTCAGAAACACCATCTGAGGGAAACTTCCTTCTATTGTTTCCCAGCAACAAGTTCCTCAGATGAAACGGATTATTCCGGCTGATGAATTCTCCACCTGTGTGTGAATTAAAAACACAATTTATCTCAATTTAATGCCCATTAAACACAAAGAAAAGACACTTCATCTCCCCTCAGATACAAGCTGCAGAGAGCCATCTTCAAGCTGTGACACATAGCTGATGAATTCAGACTGATTGGTGGTGACAGGTGACTTTAAATGAAACTGAAGCTAAATTATCTTTATTGCTTTTTCTTTCCTTTGAAATGAATAAGTTGAAATGTATTTTTATTTTCATGTTGGAGCCAGTCCAGGTAGATTAAAGCCTTACAGAGAACAGTCAAGACCAGTGTGCTTTAAAGTGATGAATTCAACAGAACTCATTATTAAAATGGAAACTTGTTCACATCTCAGTGACAACAATCAGCCCCCTGCTGCTGTGTGTGAAACAAGCAGTCCCTCCATGTCCATATTTTAATGTACTGATCAGTTCCACTGTGAATGTTTTATGAGCTGATTAATCACTGGAAGACGTCCTTAGAGGAGAGGAGAGGAGAGGAGAGGAGAGGAGAGGAGAGGAGAGGAGAGGAGAGGAGAGGAGAGGAGAGGAGAGGAGAGGAGAGGAGAGGAGAGGAGAGGAGAGGAGAGGAGCACCCACACTGCACTGATCATTGATTCAGATCTGCAGCTGAAGTTAGAGAACAACTGGATATAAAACATCCTGCAGTGAGCTGATCAGCTGACCTGGTCTGTGATCCAGTCCACACGTCTCCTGCAGTAAACTCATATAATGTGAATACAGCTGGTCCAGGTCTCTCCACCTGAGAAATACTGAATAAGCATGTTTTTATCAACCATACGAGCTCAGATCAAAGTGAACCTGATAATCTAATAACCTGATGAACTCTGATTCTCTAGTTTTCTGGTATGAAATGCGTTTCATGATCTCCTTCTCTGCAGACATAAGAGTATCGTGATTGGCTCCTGGTCTGGTCCTTGGACATGCTGGATGTGGAACAAACGCAGCTTCTTAACATGACATAATGCATGTTGTGACTAGCATTAGCATGCTAACATTTAACTTCAGGCAAAAGCTATACAAACCTGACTCTGCTCTTTTTGTCTCTCTTCATGAGTACAAATCAAAAGTGAAGCCTTCACAGAGAGACAGGATATATTGTTAGATTAGAAGTGAACAGAGAGATCAATCATCAGCAGTCAGTCTGGTTGATGAGTCGGCCCTTCAGAGAGCACTGGGAATGAGGAGGGTCAGAGGAGTGTCTGATGAAATGTTGGATCAAAGTGTCACAGACTTCAACTCATCAGTCACAACAGAGGAAAACGATTGCTGATGAAACACTAAGACAGTCCAGGCCTCCATAACACGGTCAGCTCATGTGCTTTCTTTGTGCGGCTCTTCACTGAGCCTTTGTCCTCTTCAGGAACAGAGAAATGTTGATGTGCAGAGTCACGGAGATGGTGAGTACGTATCCAGAGTGTGGACTCAGTTTGAGTCAATGAAGTTATTACAGATGTGCAGCACGTTACTTTTATCAGAGGAAGACCCACGGTGGATTTTTCAATTTAATCTCATTGCAGGTATGAATTAGCTTGGATCTGAAATAATCACACAGATAGTGAACAAATGATGCTCCACATCAGGGGAATTCTGTGACAAACCTAAGTGGCCGACTGGCGTGTTTCATGGGCAGTAAAATGACACATTCATTATCCTGAAACAGCGCGCAACACTTCAAACAAAACATCATTAAAACAACAGATGGAGAGCGCGCAGCATGCCCTGAATAAATGATTGCTTTATGCTTAATTAACGCGTGGGAGGAAGAGAGACCAAACCCAGGGACGAGCTTCATCGTCTGCAGGAGCGTCACTAACATCCACCTCTATCTTTGGAAGAAGGACCACCTGACTCCTGAAACACCTCAGATTTTAACTCTATGTGACATCACATCACCTCCTCACAGCTCATTTATTCAGAGTGTTTCTGGATGTCAGCAGCTGCTGGGAACATCATGCACCAACAGAAACTAGAGCTCTGAGCTGGAGTCCACTCTGATAAACTGAAGCCAGTCATTATTTAAACAGTGGTTTCGATCCACTTCTGTGCAGCCTCCATCCTTCAGTGTTTAATGTGTGTGAAGTGGAACAGTATGCGCTGTTACACACAGGCAGGGACAAGAAAACAGGAGGGAAATGATGTTAAACATTTACTTTAATCACAATTAATTTGTGGATTTAAATAGATAATCAGGAACAATCATGTATTTTATTCATGTTTCAAATCCTTTAACTGCTTTAAAGTGGCCTCAAGTCTATATTAAACTTATACCAAGGATTTGATTTAAAGATCATTAAGAAATTGTGTTAACTGAATAATGTGTTAAGGTAATCCAGACATTGTTTCCCTCAAAAGTTCTAGCAGTGACCCTGAGGAGCCAAACAGCATCTCATGAATCCAACAACCACTGCAATATTTCATCATCCCAGAAAAAACTGTTGCAGGCCTTCAGCTTTTATGTTACAAACACAGAGAAGAAATAAACTGGAGGTGATAATGTCTGGATCTGTGTTTTTATGAGCACCATTCTCACATGCAGGAAACTTTGAAGCAGTTCTTAGTTGAACTAAATTGTCTGTTGCACCATTAAACACTAAAAAATAATCACCTGCATCCTCTAAGATGTCACAGAGAGTGCTTTAAACACACAGCAGAGTCTTTACATGGTGACAGCTCTGATTTAAAGGTTTAATCTAGCTGGTCAGAGGTCAGAATGCTCGACTGAACCGTCTTTTAACGTCTTTTAATAAAGAAACACACACACTTCACCTCTGCTGTAACACACCACCACCTCAGCATCAGAAGGATGAATCCACCGAGGCTGAATGTGAGGTGTTAAAGCTCTGATAAAAGTGTTCAGTTTATCTTTCTGTGAATCGGAACGGTGATCCATGCTGTGTTTTTAATCCTGACTGTGGTCAGTGGAGGGTCTCAGCCAAACTCGCTCTGACTGATCTGAGCTGGCAACTCATCGGTCGGGCTGCAACGTGCAGGCAAGACAAATAAGAAAAAACTAAAGAACTGACTGCCTCAGTGAACATGAAGTGTGGCTGAGTCTCAGTGTGTGTGTGTGTGTGTGTGTGTGTGTGTGTGTGTGTGTGTGTGTGTGTGTGTGTGTGTGTGTGTGTGTGTGTGTGTGTGTGTGTGTGTGTGTGTGTGTGTGTGTGTGTGTGTTTTCAGAAAAAATCAACCATAAATGTTCGTAATTTCACAAATTCCCTCATTCATCTTTTCAGTTATAGATCTGTCAGTGCTTCATCCTTTCAGTGCCACAGACTGAGGCCTCTTCCTGCTGTTGTGCACACACACACACACACACACACACACCTATGCACAATTTAGAGATTAACCAACCTGATGCATGTTTTGGACTGTGAGAGGAAGGAAGCAGCAGCAGAATCAAAAGCAAAATGTCTGTCAAGGGACTCATACTCACTTCTTTCTTGTAACTTCAAAGAGCTTCACAGCTCTGCTCTTTTCTCAGTCACAGGTTTGTACTGACTTTTTTCCAGGTGTGAGACATTAAGGAGGATTTCATGCAGCAACGGGCTAAAGTCATATTTTTATTCACCTTACATGGTTAAGACTGATTCTTGGCAAAATAAATGAAGAAATAATGAAGGCATCTGTTAATGTGTTTGGATCTGTTGTCTAAAACCAACAGGAGAACCTGAGTGGCTGTGCTGCTCACACTGAAGCCCGTTCAGATCTGAAGTCGTTGCTTGTTTGCTCCTGATTGTTTCTATCTCATCTGTTCAGAGCTCTGAATTCCTGCCTCACTTTGGTGAAAAAATCAGCTTGAATAAAAATCAAACTCACGCAGAGAAAATCAGCGGTCACAGTATTGAAGCTGGCAGGTAAACCTTGGCTCATTCAAACACTGTGAAGGGTTTTATTAGAGAAATGCTCTTTCACACATCTAACAGCCTTTGCAGAGCACAGCACACAGTCCCCCTGATCTCTGCTTGTCGCCACTCAATCGGTGATAGCTGAACACACTTGAGTGTAAAAAGAAAAGAAGTACACTCAGTGAGAGCTTTTCCTGACCAGTCTGCCCCGCTTCCACCCCCGTGAGCGACATGCATACTTAAAATTGAATCACACCTGTTGAGCTGCAGAGCTCTCACTGAGCTGAGGCCTCCACCGTGTAAATGACTGTGATTGTATTTCCTCTCGCTTCATCCACTGCTCAAAGAAATTTACAGCACACTGATCCCTGGGATGGAAGCTGGGAAACATCATTATTAACTATACAGAGCAAAGCAAACTGCTCATTTCTCAGCAGACTTCCAATCAGGGCTCAACATGTCTCACGTCTGCTGGGTCTTCAACAGGAAGTTTTCTTTTTGGCTCAAAGCTTTGAGTTCCAGTGGAGGGGGGGTTAGTGATGATGATGGTCAGTACATAGTTTCAGATTGAAAATGTCACTCTGACGATTCCTGGACACATTTCGTGGCCAGCAGGTCTGGCTAATTTACTCCCACTCAGTAAATTGTTGCACTTCATTTAGAAAATAAGTCTGTTTCTCCTGCATGGAGCTGGAGTCAGGGAGACCGCCTTAAGATTCATTAAAACAAAGGAGATCAGGTCCTCATCCATCACTAAGGATAACGATAGCTGTTGCTTGGCTGGCTGAGTGGGCGCTGCTGTCTCTGGGATCAGCTGCTCTCAAGCTTCTGCATGAAGGAGCTTTAAGAGTGAAACCTGCAGTGAGCAGAGGCGACGCAGGAGAGACGCCTGTCTTCAAGATGTGCCAAAGGCTGAGCGTTTTCTTCACCCTGACCTTTACACAGACCTTTTCTATTCTTACTCATCCTGACTTCTCTATTCTTGGGTTCTGTCACTTTTATACATGCTCCATTTAGTCTGTAGGACTGGTCTGCTCCTTGGTGAAAAATAGCTTCTGTATGGACTCAGCACAGTGAGACTTGACAATCGGATTAAATAGTCTGCAGCAGAACAAAGTCTGAGTGCATTTCTGTCAGTAGAGGGAGGGTGAACTTCTTTAATATGATAATTAAAACATGCATTATAACAGGGAAATTAGGGATCATCGAACTGTGCTGTGCGGAGACACTCAGTTTAGAGGCACTCTGATGTTATGCAACACAATACGACACAATGCCTCCCAGCCCTCTTGATGGTGTCCAAAAATGAGCAGATAAATGATGAATCTCTGGAAATAAAGGACCTTCCTGTTCTTTAGGAAGCTTTCGGCACTTGAGGTGAATTGCTTTCTACATGAATATGCAAATTCATGCAGTAAGATGCTCCAGCCGATGATCTGACATTTCACAACGAAACCTTCTCAAAATACTTCGGATGAATTTATCAGAAAGTAAAAGAATAAAAATCAAAGAGCAGAGGAAGCTGCATCAGAGGCACTGTTATTCTCTGATCACACAAACTGCTGCAGTTTGAAGGTCTGCTCAGCAGCTGCTGCCTTCTCTGAGCTCTTTAGTGTTGTAGTGTTTGTGTCAGAACACGCAGATTTTGCATTCCCTGCAATTGGAACAACTTCAAAAAATTGTTAATGAGTGTATTCATTATAATCATTCTGATTACAGACTAGTTTGTAAACCTGTGGAGGTCTTCTTGAACAAACAGCCCAGGGAAAAAGAAAAGTAATGTGAAATATTCAGTAAAGTAAGAAGTTTTGCTGCCCTCCACTGGACAAAAGAAAAAAAGCTTCAAAAAGAATTTTTTATCACTGATGTGTGTATTTACATGTGCATATTTGAGCACTTCATATGAATATAAATAATATATAGATTAAATATAAACATATTATGCAACAAAGATTGTTGCGTCAAGCTTCATGAGGTCAATGGTCACATGACATGAAGATGTTAATTTGCAGCTGAATGACGTGAGGCAGAAATCAGGATGAATCTTTGAAATAATTTATTTCATATTCATAAATGTTAATATAATGATGTCCTCATGATGAGCATATAAAATATGTACAGAGCAAATCATCAGTAAAAATGACAGATATCCTGCTGGGAAATATGTGCTTATATTGTAGAAGGCGGTAGAATCATCAGAGCAGACTTCACAGAGGACTCCTTCATCCAACAATCACTGATCTTGCAGAGGGAAACTCCACATGTGCAATTTCTAGAAGATAAGTAGCTGAGCTGACGGTCTGAATGGCGGTCGTGGATTAAGAAAGGCAGCAGTTGGACTGTTTGGAGTCTCTCCCCTGAGCACAAAGAAAAACATGATCAGAAACAAAAACTTCCATGAAAATTTATCAAACGAGTTTTCATCTCCTGCCAACAAAGACAGATCAATGAGGATTGTTTGCTTGACAACAGTGTACCTACATGCATTCCTGTTAGCATGCTACTGACGGCTAAGCTTTCCGGGTACCTGTTGTCTCTGCTGCTGACGTCTGTACTCTTCCTCACTAGCTGCGAGAGCCTGAGCCAGAGCCAGATCCTCCTGCTCCTGAGGGCTGAGACACAGAAGACAACCACAGAGCAGAGTTAGAAATGCAAACACATGGCACACTGACAGCTGATTACTGAGTGTTTATGAAAAGATTAGTGATTAATCAGTGTTCAAATAAACTCCTAACACACAACTCCTTCATTTCAATGGGCTTCATTGGCAACTCTTTTAATCACTGAGCCCTCAAACAGATTTCTGTGGCATCTCCAAAAATACAGAAAGTACAAACTTTTCCAGAAGTCTCCACTAAGTGTGTGATTTAAATGGAAGTTTTGAATTTGGTAACACTCAGAAGAATGCCGAAGATTTAAGACACCAAGGGTGCCCATTACCTGCTTTAATTTAAAAAAAAAAAAAAAAAAAAAAAAAAAAAAAAAAACAGTGTAATTTTTAGAAAAATAAGTCATCCTTTGTTTTCCTCTGTGTTCAGTTTTAGGTTAAGTCAGTTATAGAGACACACAGCAGCAAACTAATCCAAGTGTGTCAGTCACAGTAGTGTGGAGCTGATTATAGGATTCTTGTGGATTATAGGTGTTAATGACGTTTACTCACCTGAGAGCCGGCTGAACTGTCTGCCTGGACTCAGCCAGGGACATCTCCAGAGCCCTTTGTAAAGCCTGCTCCTCCGTCTGCAGTGACATAACAGCACACCCATGTTTACTGATCCCTCTTATGGTTTGTTAATCATGTGATCACATTTACGTAATGGGGAACATACCAAGCCCGCCTGAAATGATGCTGATGGTGGGATTACATTCTGTGCTGATACTGAAGTAGGGATCCTCTGGGTAGAGCTAAGGAAAGCCAGAAAAAAACAGGAAGTCAAAGGGAAATACTCAAACAGGCCTCTGAGAGCGAGGATGTTTAAAATCAATCATGAGAGGAAGCTCTCACCCGCTGTTGCGGCCTATGTTATTTGCACTGATGCCATTAGAAACAGGTCGAGGGTTTCCTGAAGCAGAGGAGCTGGAACCAGATGCAGAGGTGGAGGAAGCATTTTGGGCTCTTGCTACAGCAGCATGTCTGACATGGGAAAATAAAATGATTTTTACTTTGACATTTCAGAGGAACTAACGATGTATGAAGGTGTAGTGTGGCTGCACTCACCCTGATTTGGACAGAGGTTTCCCATCTGTCTTACAATCATGGTCTAGAGGGTGCCGGTGTTTAAGACAGTAGTTTAAGTGACACTGATCGCAGGTCACTCTTATCATTTCCTTCTGCTTACAGCCTCCTTTAGAACACTTGTTGGTAAAAATCTAAGAGACATCAATAAAGGATGTTATGCTGTGTTGATTTGAGCTCATGATGTCAACAAAACAGCCCAGATTTAAACTCACCTTTCTCTTTCTCTGAGCAGGATCTGATTTGCAATCGCGGTCAATGTGTTCACCGACTTTAATGTCGGGCATCTCTCCTCTCTTAATGGGAATGGGGATGTTGCATAAAGGACAAACTGGAACCTGAACATCCTACAGAGAAAAAAATACATAAATGTCTTTTACATTTAGAATTAATTTTCATATTTCTCGCTTTTTATTATAATTTAATTGTATGTCATATATATATATATATATATATATATATATATATATATATATATATATATATATATATATATATATATATATATATATATGAAGCATAGAGTCACATTATATTATGATTATGTACATGGATACAGTAAAATCTTTTGTTTAAGTGAAATAACACACTTTCACTAATCAATATCTCCCCTTTTGATTGAAAGAAAATAACCTCAATAATCTTTCACAAGCATTTTTTTCCATGTGAGGTATCGTCCATCAAGTTTTTATTAAACACCATTATCAGTTACCTTTTTGTAAGACGACATGCATTTATGATTTGCATAGGTAATATGGTCCTTGCAGAAAATCTCTTGACAGGCATCACATCTCATTGGAAGAAAATCTATAACACAAAGTAAGATTTTAACTTCTGGTTATCTTCTCATGCAACAGGAAGAATCAGCACGACATAAGCATCTTTGATGAACAGCACTCACCTAAACGCTTACAGGTCTTCTCAGAGCAGTGCTCTCCTAGATCTGGAAACTCCATGGCTCACAGCTGACAGCTCTTTAACCTAAACCACCTGAGGAAAAAAAAGAAACTGTTTTAGAATTTAAAAAAGAGGAGAGAGTTAGGGTTAGTTCAGATGTTGTAAACAGGCCGGGTGGGCGGACTCACTGCATGCTAGTGAGGCTAACTGTGTTAGCAACAGTCAAGTCATCATGACTACAAAGATTTACAACAGGCAGTATGAAGTTTAAAAAGGCACATAACTATCAAAAATCTTTAAAATATCACTCCATCTCTTGATTTACCATTTAAGAGTTTCATTCGTCTCCAAAAACCTCAGAAATGTCCAAAGAACATGTTAGAGAACAGGTCCGAGACCCTACAGGAGCTTCTTACATGTTAGCAGCTAGGCCATGCTAAGTGCTAAGCTGTTTCGACCAGATTGGTGAAATGACAGCGGCTCACTGAGGTTATAATCATACAGCAGACACGGCGGACTACAGCAGAGCAAGAGTGGTAAATTAAAAATAGTGACTTTTGTTATTCAATGTATCTTAAAAACAAAATGAATAAGAATTTGGCGATAGCTATAAACGAGCTAGCAGCTATTCAAGTTGTTGACTCTTTACGTCAGAAAGAGGTCAAGTTTTCATTTTTAAATCCATTATTTATATAAGAACAAACAATCATATGAGCTACACATGTGACCGACAGAGTATTCAATGATAAAACGCTTTAGATGGTGTGTTACACGGTTAAACCGTTAAAGCTAAGTGTGATAGCTGAGTCCTCTGTTTATAATTTACTCACCAAACTCTGCTCCTCCTCTCAGTCTGTGCTGGAACCGTATAAAATAGTAGATATAGTTTTTAATGGTCCGGGTCTGAGTGGATATAAACTTTCCCTTTGCACAGATGTTCAGTTGCAGTCCCTGGGCTCAGCTGTCTATTAGCCGCTGACCGAGCTGTCTGTTTTCATCAGGTTCTGGTGCGTCAGGCACTCCCCCTCCCCCTACGGCCCTACGTAATCTGACGTCATACTCAGGTGTGGCGACAGGATGCATGGAGTATGTAGAAGCCCAGGAAAAGTCTGGAACTATCCACAACTTCTAGAAAGAATCAGACTTGTTCACCTTGTTTATATATTTTGAATCCAGATGATGGACAGCTTTTTATGGGTACAAATTACAATTTCAATCCACAACAAACCCTCCTCATTTCTTCACTGTTTTTATGGAGGATTTACTGGTAAACTGTGAGAATGTAATTGTACAACGGTTTATTGGTTTCAAATGGTCATGGTACAAAAATATCACACAGTAACACGGTGAAACTACATTGCTGTTCAGATATCATATACCTATCTCACGTATTTCTTCAAAATAAAACTAATTACTATTTTTAATGTATAAACAATATATAAGAGCAACTCTTAATGAGGATGAACACGGACATCAATCAATTACGATCAAAAGACCAAAAAGGAGGATTATTAAAAAGAGAATATTCTCAAGTACACTATGAGAGTAAACCCAAACAGAGACTCCTCCTGTCCTCTATACCAAACTGTGAGAGAAGCTTTCATACAGCAGGTTACAGCACCAGACTCAACATATCAAAGAAAAACATGTGCTGAACTGTTCAAACTGGCAGGAAGAAGTTTGCACATTTAGCTGCAGAATATGTAACACACTGCCATAACAGAGAAAAACGTGAATGTTGATCCCAACTCTCAGATTTCACATGCATGACCATTGTTACTGTCACAGAAAAATTGTCGTTATTTGAGATGAATTGATTGTAAATCATGTCTGTGAACATATTGAACCCAGCGCCCAATAGTATCCAATTTATGTAAATATTTTATTTTACTGTTTATTTTTATGTTTTGGCAACATTTTTTTCCATCTATGCCAATAAAACTTTGTTGAATCTTGATATATTAAGTTGTCAAAAGGCAAAATACGCGGCCGCATTTCTCCTTTTTGGGCGCTACAAGCAGCCGTACCGTATTTCCTTGTATAGACGTGCATCACTTCGCAAGCGGCGGCAGGCTTGATCGTTTTGGCTAGTTTACCTTCCTGCAGCAGGGTGAACTGCCCATCGGAGGGTAGGTTTCTTTTGCTCCCAACAGTTTTTACTCATGAAAACCTCATTTGTTTAATGCGGAGAGATACTTAAATTGTCAATTGTTTAGTAAGTCGACGATTTAATTTGGGACAGTGTGATAAGAGTCGATGAGGCTCCGCTCTGGCCCTGAGTGCATAGGGTAGCTGGCAGGTAACGGCTGGAGGTGTTTCTCTCTGCTCCCCGAACCTGTTGGTACTTTATACAGTCTATAGTCCATGGTCGTTACTCATTGAGCTCATTAGTGTAGTTAAGGCTGAATAATTATAATAGGCGTGTTTCTCTCATTGATGTGAGAAAGGTTGAAAACAACACACCTGTAGTAAAACCTAGCAAGGAAGCAGAAATACTCTGTCATTTTAGAGAAAACCTCAGTATTTATATCTTCAGAGACTCGAAATTTGAATAAATTAAACAACAAGAAACAGCAGCCATAGACAGTCATCTGAACTCAGGCCGTACATTTTTAATCTTTTTTTCGTAGCTATATATGTATCTACACATTTATTTGTATTGTTTTTATCTTTCTTGTATTGATGTTTATTGGGCTGCTTTCTCTTTGTCTTCACTGCCCCATTGTTTAAGCACTTATAATACATAAATAAAGATGTTGTTATTTTGTCATTGACACAAGTTATCAATGTTTTAAAGCTCTTGTGAGGAACTTTCAGTATGTAAACGTTTGGCACCACATATGAACACTAAAAGTTAATCTTACAGCATTGAATAAATTTATTAGACCCCACCCAGTGTAAGGTGTTTACCTCCACTGGCCTAAACTAACAACTGATGATCACCAGAATATTTGTAATGTTTCTGTAACAGTCAATCTACCAAGATGTGCAAGGTCTTTAATCAAAAAGAGATATTTAATGTCCAAATATAATTGATGTTGTTATTCATGAATTCTCAAATGTGCTATTTTACAAAAAAAAAATGGAAACAAAAGCATGAATCAGTTGAATATGGTGAAGCGTAGTGAACTCACAGAAAGAGGAAGAGTTTGAGTTAAAGCGCTTCATGATGCTGGGTGGTTTTCTTGTTTTTATGACAGGTATGAAGTCTTGTAATCTTTTAATGTTCTCTGATTTTACTTCTCAAGAAAGACTTCTCCACATATACAGACATTTGCCCAGTTTCTGATGTTTTCCAGGAAATACTTTATGAAATTACTGCTCTAACTGTTCTCATCAAGCTCTGAAATCAAATCAACATAATCTGTTTTTGATCTCCATGTCTCTGTCTTTGTTCTGATTGGAGCATCAGGATTGGGAAGCAAAGTGAAGAGGCGGCTGCCAGCAGAGCAGCGAGCCTGGTGAACAAAATGTCTGAAAGCCCAGAGAAAAGTGTGTCAGTGTCGGCCCAGGAGCTAAAGGAACAAGGAAACCGCCTCTTTCTTAGCCGCAAGTACCTGGAGGCCGCAGCCTGCTACAGCCAAGCCATCGTAAGGACAGAGTGTCTCATTACAGACATCAACAGCATTTCACCTCAGTGATGTACCTCTTGTTTCTAAACCTTGTTGATATCCTTTAATACTCTGATTGTCTCCTGTCCTTCAGACCCACAGTCCCTCTGTCCCGGCGTACTACACAAACAGGGCGCTATGCTACGTGAAGCTGCAGCAGTACGACAAAGCTCTGGCAGACTGCAGACACGCTCTGGAGCTGGACAGTCAGTCGGTCAAAGCTCACTTCTTCATGGGCCAGTGTCACCTGGAGATGGAGAATTATGACGAAGCTATCGGTAACCTACAGAGAGGTATGAGAGATCTTACTGAATCCTCATTAGATTGTTTCAACAACCAAATGACATTCAACCTTCAGAGCTGACTTCTTCCAAACTGAATTAAGATCACTTATATTATTATTTTTTAAGCCTATAACTTGGCAAAGGAGCAGCGGCTGAATTTCGGCGATGACATCCCCAGTGCTCTGCGGATAGCGAAGAAAAAACGCTGGAACAATCTGGAGGAGAAAAGAATCAACCAAGAGAGTGAGCTCCATGCTTACCTGAGCAGACTCATCCTGGCTGAGAAGAAGAGGCAGGTCAAAGTTATCAGCCTGAGCGAGTGAGAGTTACTGCTTTGTTTGTTTTTCCTGAAGTGAAATCTGTCCTCTGTTTGTCAGGGAACTGGAGGGCTGCCGACAGAAACAAGAAGACAAATCAGACGACAGCAGAAATCAACACGATGTGAAAGAGATTCACACAAAGCATGTAGGTTGGTTTTTATTCATTAGGATCTTAGTCTATTCAAAAAAAGTCCCAAAATGCTCTGAGTTTGGCACAAGAGAGAAAAAGAAAGCTTCAGTGATAAAAACGAACCGTCTGTTTTCTTTCAGGATAAGTTTCTGTCAGACATGGAGGAGCTGTTCTGTCAGGTGGACGAGAAGAGGAAGGTCAGTGTGATGACAAAATCACAAAAACTATTTTCAGTACAAGTTTACAAAAGTCAGAGTTGTCCCATTGGTTGGAATCTTCCTTTGTGGGTGTTGATAGAAGCGTGAGATCCCAGACTTCCTGTGTGGAAAGATCAGCTTTGAGTTGATGAGAGAGCCCTGCATCACTCCGAGTGGAGTCACTTACGACAGAAAGGACATTGAGGAGCACCTTCAGGTGAGATCTCCTCTCAGACACGCTCAGAGCGCCTGTGTCAGGGCATGTCGTCCAGCTTTATGTTCAGTCACTGGATAAAACCAAAGTGTCTGCTGTTTTGCTGCAGAGAGTTGGCCACTTTGACCCAGTGACGCGAACTCCTCTGACCCAGGACCAGCTGATCCCAAACCTGGCCATGAAGGAGGTGATCGATGCTTTCATCATGGAGAATGGATGGGTGGAGGACTACTGACCAAGGACAGAAGGAAGGGAGGTTACTTATCCCAGAAACATGCTGGAGCTGTGGCCGTCTGTCGTGTTTGCTTCATGTCATGATAGTGTGTCCCATCCCTCTTTTTCTCCTCTTCTTTACACACTGAGCTCTGATGGACTCACACACCGGGCGCCTCACACTATGAAGTCTGTGAGGGTTCATGGCTGAGGTTGCAATGCGGAGATGGGATTTGGTCGCTGTGCTCAGTAACTTGTCAGTGGATCTCTTTGAGGCGCTGTTGTTCAGTGATCAGTTAAAAACTGCTGCGAATCAACGTCTCTTAAAACAATGAAACTAAAATCAATGAAAAATATCTTTAATCCACTAAATCTGAAATCATTATCAAGAAGCAAATAAAACAAAATGTGGTCTGGCTCTCACCAAAGGGTGCTGTGTCAGAAATCTGTCATGAAACTTTCCTCAAGTTTGGAAAAATACACTGACGTTTCAGTAAAATCAGCAAAAGTGGAGAGAAACATGTTTTTTTAACTGTTTCCGAACCAGTTAAAAACTTCTCACAGTGGCTTTAAGTTGAGACTGATGCACCTTTAAAAACATTTGATAAAGAAGCACTTTAAATCTAAAGTTTGAGACAATATTAAGTAGGAATGAAGTCTCAGAAAAATTAAAGCTCCTGTGTTAAACATTCAATCCATGTAAGTGTTGGCGCCCCCATGTGGACAGTATTTCATCTCCTATCTCCTCACTTATCTGTTTGTCTTAATCTGTTGACTTCAATGGCTTCTGTAGATCATAAAGAGACGAGCGTGTTAAGCTGAAAACAGCTCCTCACTGATATTCACAAAACACTTAAAAACCATCCAGCCTTTTTTTTTATGTAAATCAGTAAACATGAAAGACTCAGTGTGACTTCTGATTCACATTAGAGTCCATTTTCAAAGTTTCAGATCAAATGTTTTATTTTGACAGGATTTTATAAAAATAATTAGGAGAAAACTAGACAGGTGTGTTCTTCATATCCATTGTCTTATGATGTTTTGCCGCTTCTGGTTTGCAGCTCCTCTCTGTTTTATTTACGTCTCCTTTAACTGGGACCAGTAAGACCAGTTTACTCACAGTGTTTGATCTTGATAAGATTTTTGAAAAACAATCCGTAGAAACCAGTCTGAGAGCTTCAGTGTCTGAATCAGCATCTGCAGATGGAATCTTTAATCAGTGAATGTAGTGATCCAAACTGCAGCTCTCAGAGGGAACAAACTGCTGATGACTTTCAGAGCTGTGCTCCAGGAGCTGCTCTTTATTCAGCTTTTAACATGGGCGCTTGTTGCGTTTGCTGGCAAACCCAAAAATTGGAAATTGTAGTGCTTCAGCCAAGAGAAAGAAGGATCATTTGAATCATTTTCTTTTAAACAAGTGGTCTGATGATACTTCTTTGTGCAGAGACCACATGTGAGTTTGTATTTTGTGGAGTTCCTTTGTTAAAAATCTGCAGGTCTGGACTCGATTCTTCAGTTCGCACAATCCAGCGTTGGCTTCATCAACTGAATTTCGGATTTTCTGCATGTTGTTCTGACTAACGAGAGCTAACGGGAAGTCACGGGAGTCACCTCATTTCTTTATCTTTCAGTGAGATTTCAAACAAGAACAATCAAACCTGCTGAACTGTAAAATAGATCGACAAAGATGTTTCAAAATGTGATGAAATAAATGTGTTATTTCCATTTATTTAGTTTATTTCTGTTTATTTTTGTTTACTTTTTGCAGGAAACAGATGCATGGGTACCTGTACATTATAGCCGTTACATCTCCTTGTTGTTGTTTAAGGAATGTTTCCAAGCTTGTGTTAGTATTCAGCTTAGCATCAGATTCATAAT
The DNA here is from genome assembly GCA_030710495.1 of Labroides dimidiatus. Lineage (NCBI taxonomy): Eukaryota > Metazoa > Chordata > Actinopteri > Labriformes > Labridae > Labroides > Labroides dimidiatus. The sequence goes on from CM061163.1 coordinate 12,313,967, forward strand.
AAAAACAGCTAAAGTCTGAAAGTTGACTCAAGATGTTGTTTCAAGTATTCATGAAAGTTTTAAAAGTTGTGCTTTTTTTTTTGTTTGTTTTATACAAAAACAGTTCTTCCATATGTCCATCGACACATCTGATCCCGAGTAAATGACAAAAATGACTGTTACAACAATTTTTAGTTTGCAGAAATTGGTCCTGATGAAAGGTGAAAACCTTTTACATCAAATTTGCAACATCAGGTTTTATGTTTTGGTCAGCTGATCAGAAAATTAGTACAAAACACGACATTCTTTAAGAAGCAAGAAAAAAAACAACCCCCCCCCAAAAAAAACCAGTTAAATTTGGAAATCACTATCACTTACATTACATCATCTCTGACTGCAAGTAGCCTTAATTTAGTTTCATGAGTAATAACCAAATTTGAAATGAACTATTCACTGAAGAGGTCCGAAGAACAGTCCTCAGAGTGTTTCATTTTCTTTGGTAGAAATTTATCAATCACAGGTAGCTTCACCTTAAATCATCCCTTGCTCTATAGTCTCTTCTTAATTTATATAATTAAAACTGAGCTGAAATGAAAAAGACTTCAAACATGAAAACTAAACTCTTCAATGCTTCTGTGGAAAGAAGAAGCAGACCTTTTGTTTCAGAACCAGCACAGTCGCCCCCTGCTGGACATTAGAAAGAGTGCAGGCTTGAAACTCACCTGCTCTGTCTTCATATTTCACATGACGTCTGTTTAAGAATAAAGTCCAATAAAAAAATATAACATCCACAACACCAAACCAGCAGAGAGCTGAAGGCAGAGCTCAGCCGAGGAAGGTGGAGATGAAAACACTTGTGTCCAGGTTGAGAGTGGCGTGCCACCAGCGGTCGGGGAAATACAGCACCTGAGGGAGGAAAATTCATCAGTTAGTATAATCAGTGAAAAGTTAAGGCGTGTTTGACACTGGAGTAAGTTTCTGTGTTCAATTCAGGAAAAACTGATTTAGACCAAGAAATGGAGACAAGAGTCATCTTAAAGCAGAATCATGGAATTAAAAACAGGTGCATGAAAGTTTCAACTCTGAAGGATATTAATAAAGTTTCAAAGAACTGTTAGATATATCAGTGTTTAAAACACTGAATTTGTCCTATTTTCCAGTTAATTTTGATAAAGTCAGACTCTTTTTATAAAGGTGAACAAAGAACACCTAAAAGTTCATCAAACCAGTTGTCTTAAAGAATATGTTTATAGTATTTAAGAGTGATCTGAACCGATTAAAATCATAAAATTTTCTATTAATTTAAATCAGGAAGTTCATTGTTCAAAAAAAAAAAAAAAAAAAAAAAAAAAAATCAGGAAGTTCATGTGGATTAGGTCTTCAGGTGTCCACGTACTGAGTACAGCTCAGTTTCCTCACCTCTCCTGGTCTGATGGTGCACTCCAGCGGTGCCTCCTCCTGGGGCAGGTTGGGATATGTCTCCGTCAGCCAGGACAGGGTGGTTCGGTTTGGGTGGAAATGAGGCTCCTGATCAGGCGGGTAGAGGAACCAGCGCTGTGTGATCACAACTGAATCAGTCATTCAAGCTGCGAAATGCTCCAACTGACATTTAACTGTGTTCAACTGTCAACATATAACAGAGTTAATGGTAATCACCTTTCTTCCAAAGATGACCTCAGAGTAACCCGGGCCGTGCCAGTGAAAGGGGACTCCTGTTCCAGGACCTGCAGATAAGAAAAGTGGTTCTGAGTTTCACAGCTGCAGCTGAAGCCTTTCGTTTCTGCAAACATTCAGGATTCCCAGAGGATGTGACTATCTGAATTTATAATCATAGTCTGACTAAAACATCTCAACAACAGCTGGATGAACTTTAAAAAACACATTCACGGCCCTGCAGGTGAAACTGTTATAACCATTGTGGCTCTCCGTGTTAAATAAAGCACGCTCACTGACCTGCAATGCCGAAGCTGTACGCTCCGCTGGTGTGGGGCAGGACGTACGGCGGAGACTCATAGTGCTCAAACAAACTCTTCCACTCTGTGAAGTTGTTGTCTCCAAAAAAGTAGAGCGTGTCTGTAGAAAGGGAAGGATGGAAATACAAACATTGAAGAGTCAATCACATTATCTGCTATTCAAGTTCTGTGGGACGTTCCAAAGTACAAATAAAAACTTGTTCTGGCTCCCTGGTCTTAAATACTTTCTGTCTGAAGAGTAATATCTGCCCTTACGGGCTTCAGATGTGATTATAGTAAAAAAAAAAAAAAAAAATGAACACACACATAAAAGAAAACTCTGGGAAGGAGGAGAGCTGGACAGAGGGAGAAAGTTTAACTCACCACTGCCGAGAGTGTCCACAGACTGAGGTCTTAGATACGTGTCCACATACTCCTGAAACGGGATGTCCACTGGAACAAAGAGATCCATGTGGGTCAGAAAAAATAAAAGGAATATCAGCAGGTTAGTGAGACTACTGACAGACTATGAAAGCAGCAAAGCATGATGGGTGTTAGACATGCATACCTTTCTTATATGAGTAAGTGTTAGCTGTGCTGAGCCGCACTCGCCGATCCCCGTATTCTTCCAGCAAGCTTGACTTGGAGCACAACGTCCTGAATTTCTAGAATAAAGTCGATAACAAAAGCTTAACTCAGCAGACTACATGCATGCTGCATGCGTTTAAGGATAAATCCTCCATGCAACATATTAAGATTCCAGGGCACATTTTTAAGACCGATGATTCTTTTAACAGAAGAAAAATCACACAGCAAAAATGCTAGAAAAAAAGAAAATACACAGACCACCAATGTGTGTGCAGTTGGCAGAAACATACCGTGTTATCTGTCAAGCCCCTCAGGATCACAGGTCTGCTGTAGGCATATCTGAGCAAAAACAAACACTCACATATAAGCTCTCAGCCTTGGGTGGAGAGATCTTTTAGTTTGGCAATCCAAGAAGAAATAAATGTCAGGAAGTCACTTCTAGTTTCAAAAACCAAGATTTGATTTACATTGCTATACAAAGAGTGATATCAGTCTTACTGTGGTGATGAGGAAGGAAGAGTTTATAGGGAACGACTCAAACATACCTCTCAATAAACTCTCGATGTGAGATGGAAGAGCCTTCCAACACATCGATGTTACAGGGACCCTCATCCTGTAAGCTGGAGTCTGAAGTCAATGACCTGAGCACAGAGGAAGACGTGGGGAAGACATGAGGAAGACATGTAGATGACATGAAGACAACATGAGGACAACATGAGGACAATATGAGGACGACATGAAGATGAGAATTTGACAGTCAGGTCTCATTTCAAATGTCACTTAAAGCTCCTGTGAAGAAACGTTTACCCTTTCATCTCTTTGCTTATTTTTTGGTTGTGTTTTCTTCAAATTTATCTCATCATTATTTCCTCAAAAGGTCAGAAAAAGTTTATTATTAAGTATATCTTTTCATCATGCTGCACATAGCTTCTCTTACATCTACTGCCTCACAGAGGTTGCTGCTAATCTAGTTAGCTTCTTATACGCTAAAGAAGACTAATAATTAACATCAGTATTTGTGACTAATCAAAAACTCCCCAGAGGATCTTTAATGCTGTCACCATAAGTCTCAATCATCCATAAAACTAAGACTTTTTAATATTTGTGTGTGAACACTTATTGTTAACATTCCCTTGTTATACCATTTATATTTCTCGCATGTCACCTTTAAAGTTAAATAATAAATTGTCTGTATGCGGGGGGTTGATGGATTTAAATGGGGGTTGGTGTCAGCCAGAGAAAATACTTAACTAGTAGTGTTTCCTGTTACTTCTTTAACAAGTACATAATTTAACAGCTAAATTATGTACCTAAAACCGTATATATCTCAAAATAGTGTCTTACAAACATGCAACACAGACAGCAAAGTGAGGACACTCACCACCCGCCTCCGTCGCCTAACAGCTGCTCTGCTTTCACCGCGATGAAACATAACAGAACTACCTGTGAAAATATGTGAAACAAAACCTCTTTATATTCCATTCAAAACCTCCAACATTTAAAACTTAAAATGCAATAATTTAATGATAAAAACAGTTCATTTTAGGTATAAATGCTGCATTCGCTCAGTGTGTGAGCTGCATTTACGTTTCCTGTAAAGGGACCAATCAGGAAGCACCACAATGTTGTGACGGTATGCTGCATTCAGGATCAGTCGGAACTTTGATAATCTATTTATTACTGGAAAAAAGTAGTCTAAGTTTCGGTAATTACACACATGATGCATAAAATTTTCAATTTTACTGTTACTTCCACACAAAGCTCATGTTTCCGTCTCTCCTCTATCAATCTCTCTAACTTTCAGTCTTAATTTACCACTGAAGTTATTATTCACCATAAATCTCTCTGGGAGTCTCAAGCTTAAGGCACAGGTAAAAAAGAAACCAGAACTGAGTCTAAAATGGAAAATGATACTAAATAATGTCCCGTTCATTTGCTATTAATGGATTATTACTCATGACAGCACTACATTAATTTCAAAACACATTTATTAAGCTCAATACAGAAAAAAAGAGCTCCAAAGGGTTTGTGTTGTCCAAAAGGCTTCATTTAGTTGTACAAGAAACAAAGAGAAATATCCAGATGTTGTGATCCAAATACTCCACAGGACGGTGTTTCAAGTATATATATACAGAAAGTCGTTTTAATTCAAAGGATGCTGTGGTGTGTTTCAAAATCAGTCACAGTAACTCAGTGCATAGAAAGAAAAGACATTCTTATATTAATATAAAGTAAATCCTTCCAGGAAGGGCAGATAAAATAACGTTTAAATACATTCATTGTTTCTTTTTCATATCATACATTCATACATAAAAAAAGAAAAGTTTTATTAAGTGTGACCTTGTATAAGAGCTACTTCAAATTTATGGTGGGGAAAAACATCAAATGTGAGAGTTTGTTCATTAATACTTTTTTCTCTTTTATCATCTTCTATCACAAAAACATTTCACTGAAACAAAATATTTCATGGAATAGAACTATTTAACAAAACAAAAACATTTTCTTTTATTAACATTGTATTATTTATTTATTTATTTATTTATTTGGAATTTTGTATTGACGTTCAGTAAAATGTTTTTGCTGTAATGAAATGACTGTGAGGAGTTGTAGTTGCTGTAGTTAGTTTGTTGATTATAATTAATAATCAAAATGGTTTTGAAGAACTTTCAAACTTTGTTTAATCAAATAAATGATGTAAACAATTTTCCTGAATGTTAATTTGCATCTTTTTTTATGTGCTGATGGTCGTTATAAAGCTACAGTTTGGAGGCTTGTCTGCCTCAACTGGACGGTGAGACTGCCTCTGTTATATATATTACTCTGTTTCTGTAACTCTATACAATAATATTCATCATAATGGATCCTATGAAAGGACCAGGATAGAGAAGAGAACAGGTAAAAGGGAGAGTATCAGAGGAACTGTTAGGGAAACCAGATGAACTGATCCTGAGGCTTGACTGCTAGAACTGAAAGTGACGAAGCCCGGCTGGTTGCTGGTGATTACACTGTTGATCCAGGACTGATACTGGGACACTCGAGCGTAGACTCCAGGGAATTCAGCCAAAGCACAACCCTGTCCAAAACTTACTACTCCACTCTCGATCCAGATGGATCCATTCTTACACACCAGCGGGCCGCCTGAGTCACCCTGCAAGAGGCCAGACGTGTTCATTATAACATGAGAAAACACGAATCACATAATATTTTTTATGAATCCGCACACAACTCCACACACTGTTAATGTGAACAGACTGATGTCCTGACTTTTTCAGGTTTCTCTGCTGCATCTGAGCTTATCCACTGATTTCTGTCCACAGGACTCAGGAGGGTCTAACTCTGAGTTGATTGATTACTCTGTGGTGTAAGATCACAGACAGCCTCACCTGACAGGAGTCTTTTCCCCCCTCAGTCAGACCTGCACAGATCATGTTGTCAGTCAGAATGCTATAGGCCTGGGCACACTGAGAGTTGGACACAATGGGAACGTTCACCTCCTGCAACGTCTGAGGGAAACCAAGAGGAACTGCGGGAGGAGAAAAATTCAGTTTAAGCTTCATTAACGCAGACAGAAGTCTCAAACAGGAGCTGATTGGCTGCTTTCAACTTGACCGCAGAGTTTAAGCAAAGTGTGGATGAATCAGAGTCAGTGTGTGAGGACTTTTTATAGTTTTCAGTGGATTTTGGATCCATCATGTCAGAACAAACATTAGGACATCAGAAGATGCTGGTGTTATGTAACTCAGTGTCGCACCTGAAGCTGAACAAAGGCAGACTGATTAGACATTCCTCGCACGCCTTCGAAGGCTTTTTATGGAGGTGCTGACGTCAGACAGACATTTCAACATTTCACTGATTGAGAAACATTGAATCAAAAGCATTAATATTTCATAAAACACAAATACATTAAATATATTTGATACAATGTTTTACAAAAAATGAATACACCGATTTTAATTTTAGTTTCTTTGTTCTGCTGTTTTGGTTTTATTAAATATTTTCGCAGCCATGAAACTTGTGTGATGTGTATTTCTGCTCAGACCAAACTAATTTAAAGGCCTTTACTCCAGTGTTTCTGTTTTTAATGGCTCTGTTTTATTACTTTATTTTGGTAAGACCTTTGAATCTCTTTATGAGCCATGTTTTGGAGTTAATTAAAGAAATAAATTCATAACTGCTCACCGTCTGACTGGATGTTTCCCCATCCTGTGACCCAGCAGATGGTTCCAGCAGGGAACTCGCTGTCGCTGGCTGCCAGACACACCGGTTTGATGAAGTCAGTGAACGTCACATCAGAGGAGAGCTCCAGCAGGGAGACATCATTGTTGTTTTGGGTGTTATCATATTCTGGATGGTTGACAATCCGGGTCACGGTGCGGGACACTTCATTTGGGTTCAGGGACTGCTGGTTTTCTCTTCCCAGGTAGACCACAAGGTTCTCAAGGCTGGTGCTAAAAAAAGGACAAAAGAGACAAAAGAGACCTTTGAAGGACCAGAGAATAAACATTTACTGCTTCACACCTCAGTAGTTTGAATTAACTTTGTGTCCTCTGTGGCCCTTCAAGTGTCTACAGCTTGAACTTTCCAGATGTGTCTGTTTTGAAGACCTCTGTAGACCTCATTCAGCTCCCTTTGAACAGTCGACTTTAAAGGTTTGTCAGCTCCTCTACCAGGTGCCCTCATATCACATCAAACAAACAAACAGGTGAGGAGCTAAAGAATCAGGAAGTTGTGAAGAAAGAGAGGCAGGTGTTTTTATAGCTCTCCTGAAGTCTCTTTCTGTTCACATTCAGTAATCTACCTCACTGATCACAGTTAATATTGATATTCAAACTCATCTCTGTGCCTTTTTAATTTCACATATTTGTCCTTTAATTAAATTCAGTCTCTCTCCAGATGACCAGCTGTGTTTAGTGTTCTGTTGACTGACTACATTTCATTACAAAATAAACAATAGCGTATGCGTTTCAACCACTCCTTAACTCCAGTCTCCTTTGTTCTCTAAACCTGCTGCGGTGACACAGGGAGGTCTAAGTCATGTGACCGCGTCAGAGCTCACCTGGGGAAGCAGTGAGCTGCAGTCAGGACAAAGCGATTGTTGACCAGAGAACCTCCACAGAAATGAAACCCGTTCCTTTGCAGACTGGCCTGCCAGGGCCACGCTCCTGCAGCGGCATCTGTACCTCCAACGATCTTAGTGTTGAGTGGAGCAACGCCACAAACTGAGGAAGGACCAGACTGAACGTTAACCTCTGACCTCATGTGACCTTTAAGTGTCAGAGTACTCTTTAATTCTTCACTGCAAAATCAGAAAAGCAGGTGTTTATGTTTTAACTTTTGCCTTTTAAAACTGAATATGAGCCACATTCACCCAACAGGTGAATGAGAACATTTTTTTTTAACTCAAGACATTAAAAGACTAAAACTACACTTGAACTGGCTTTAAAGAGTTAAAAAAAAAAAAAATGTGCCAACGAGGCAAGAAAAAATAGTTAGTTTCTTGAAATCAGAATTTCTTCAGAATAAGCAGTTACACATTTCCCTTCCAATTGGTAGATTATTTTACTCTCAAAAAGCAGTTCAGGGGTGTGCAGATGGCCTAGTGGTTAAGGTAGCACTCTATATACACAGGTGGCCTGGGTTTGAGTCTGACCTGTAGCTACTTTCCTGCATGTCACTCCCCACTCTCTCTCACCCTTTTTCCTTCTCTGTCCACTGTCCTGTCCTCTAAATAAAGGCAAAAATATTTTTTGAAAAAGCAGTTCAGGTGTCATTTTAGTCTTTAAGTACCTTAAAATACGACAATTTTCTGGACCTGTTGAGTGAATGTGGCTCATATTCAGTCTAATCAGACAAAAATTAAAACAAACACTTTATTTGAAGTCGTTTTTTTTTTTGTTTTTTGTTTTTTTTCATAAATTCATAAGTTATTGGAAACCTTCCTGAGAGTTTAGTCTGTTTCTTTGGGCCATTTTGCTTCCTTCATCTTCATCTTGATGAGCATTAAAACAATTAAAGAGTGTTTTTGAAACTCTTCACTCTGTGAGAACTAAGAGAAGTGATGAGAAGGTTACCCACCGTCCAGCTGAGCGATGCTTCCTGTAAGAGAGACAAAGAAGCAGATCATTAATCTCAGGAAGCTTTAATGCAACCTGAAGTCTTTCCAAACAGTGAAGGTTTCACCTGACGTCTTTGTGTTTCAGAGAAGTGGTTTAAAAACCAAACCAACTGGTTGTTTCTGTGTCTCAGTGTTTATGGAACAGGCAGGTATCTGTAAGTGTCACCTCACTGCTCATAAATCAAAAGGTGGACAGGATGAATGATGGACACAGAATGAATCATGAGACTGGTTTGGTGAATGATTTCATGATTTCCTTGTTAACGTAAGCAGAGTATGTTGAGTTAACAGCCTCATTTTCAGATGCTTTGTTGAAACAAACCTTCCTGCTGCTCGTAGCTGCTGTGAAACAGCTTTTATCACTCATTAAATCTGGATCTGCTGTGAAGTTCAATGATCTGGCTGTGAGGATGCTGCTGAACTGTCAGTTTTATTAAAACACGGAGCATGTGACACTTTGGGGCCTTTATAGGACTAATTAAACTCTGTGTGTGTGCGTGTGTGTGCGTGTGTGTCCTGCTACGAACTGTGATTCGTAAGGCTGAGGACACAACAGGACTTTTATTGATACTAAAACTGAATTTAACTTTGCATCCTATTTGCTTTTTTTTCTTAAAACATTTGAGTTTCTTCTTTCACTTCAGTTACAGATCTGTAACAAACTTTATCCATTTTTTGCAGCTCTGACAAAACTTATTTTAAAAACACACAACAACATCTGTAGCTTCAAACTGCTCAGTTTACAGCATCAACATTTAATTATGCTATTAAAGATTTAATAAGATCAGATCTGAATAAATCTGACTAGATTTGCTTGATTTTTTAAAATTCACTTTATTTTTTTTTCTATTACTAGGATTCAGTAAAAGTAGATTACATCACATCAAACTGGATTAGATTTAATTCATTGTGATGACAGATCACATGATATCAGATTATACTGGATTAGATCAGATTAGATCACACATTTATGGATATTTATACTGAAATTATTTAGCCCCCTTAAATCTAAGTTTCATAAATCCTGTTAGCAAAGAAAAGTAAAAAAATAAATAAAAAATTCTTTGTGACTTATTTCACTCTTTTATGTTTCATTATTGATTTCTATTTTCACCAATAGTTTAAGTTAAAGTAGTTTAGTCCAGGTGGAGCCAGATCCAACCTCTTATATCTCCATTTAAGCTGTTTTATAAAGTTGGGGACTTTTCAAACTGATATCTGAGGAAATGGAAAAAGTTTATTTTGCAGATGTGTTTCGGGGGAAGTTTAGGCTCTTTCATATCTATTATTTCTCAATAAAATCTTTTTTTCTTTTCTTTTCTTTTCAGTTGTATAATTAGAACAGATTATGTTGTTTAACTGACAGACCGATGTCACTGTGAGGTTAAGATGAAAGATTCAGCAGGACTCTTTACATAAACAGCAGCAGCCAAACTTGCTTTTCTGGATTTTTTATGTTGAGTGATGAATCCTTCAGGTATCACTGCTGATACTTCAGGAGTCCAATAGTTTCCACTTCACCTCATCATATTAAAAAAAAAAAACAAAAGCTCACAGCTTCACCTTCTGTGAAAAGTAAAATCATGATCCCTGTGCTCCTATTTGACCACCAGGAACAGAAACTGTCAAATAAACACATGAATATACATCTAAAAACTGTAAATGAGTTAAAAATAAAAGAGCTGATCAGCGAGATTACCTCAGATTGATAAAACTCTAAGAGGGAAGACATTAAATAGCACTAACCTGATAGTGTTGAAGCCACAAGTACGACTCCACATAACCAAAGTTTGAGCACCATGGTTCAGTTCTTCTGACAGACTCCTCAGAAAATTGCACAGGTTGAACCACCTTCAAAAGGAGGCGTGACAGGCTTCATGAACCTGTCCTCCCATCAGGTGCTTTGTGCTGCTGTCAGGGTCTGTTTAGGGAAACACCTCACATACCAAACATATATGTCCTCTTATTCAAACAACCAGTTCAAGCAGCCAACAGGGCCTGGGCTGCCTGCTGTTTCAAACCCACTATGATTCAGCTGTGTCTCAGTGCTGAAACTTTCAATGTCTGTTATTCACAAAAGCTCCAACATTTACACTTCACTCAATGTGAAGAGATGGTCCTTCAAAACAATGACATTATACTGCAAAAAATTAAATTAAATTAGATTTAAAAATGTAAATAAATTAAAATAAATTAAAATAAAATAAAATAAAATACAGCAGTGGGTTTCTGGAGATGGTGCAAATATCTTCATTAACCTGATGAAGGTCTAAGAGCTGAACTGTTGGGAAGTTTTTAAAATTTGGGGAAGTTGAACATTAAACTTAAATTTTAATTTTAAAATAGTTCAGAACTTAATAAATGTGTTTTTTGCTTCTGCTGTCATGTTCAAATGCTGTCATATGAGATACTGGTCAGAGAAACGAGGAAACAAAGCAAATAAAGAAAGATGAAGTTCCTCAGTTTCTCCACAGGGGGGCAGTGCCAAAGCTTTCCTTAGCTGTCTCCTGCTTCCTCTCTTACTTCAGTTTCTTTTCCACTCTTTCCTAATTCTTTAGTAGCTACCTTCTTGAGAACGAAATCAACGTGTGATAAATATGTTTTCAGATTTTATTACACTGGTAAAACAAGTTAAATACAGTAAAAACAAACAGCCAAGCTCTCAGTTCGACTGTTTCTGCTTCTGTTTAAACGTCTTCATCCATTTTTAACATCAGTTTTTTAGTCTTTTTCACCAGTGCGCTGAAATCAAATCCATGGAGACTTTTTCCAGTTCAAACAAACATCCAGTCTGTCTGTGTAGTTTCCTTCTTACGTTCCAGATGAAAATGGAGAATTAAGCTACTAAAATGTTGTTCTTATTGTTTCTCGCTCCTCCTTTTTTAACACTTTGTTCTTCCTCTGCAGGTTCCATCTGTTTCTAGCAGAACCCTTTGCAGCATGAAGCTCAGAGGCCGCCGTTTTATTCACTCTCCTCCTCCTCCTCCTCCTTCTCTTCTGAGTTTCAGTGTCTTTCTGTCTCTCCACCCTCCTGGTGACCTGAGCAGCCGTTGTTCTGTTTCTGGCAGCTTTCTGCCTTAGAGTTTGTTGTTGGTGTCTTTGAGCGTCCACTGATCAAGAGGCGGAGAGCTCCTCTACAGATCAGAGCAAACCAGTAGAGCTGGAGAGGCCAGAGCAGAGCAGCTCCTAGGTTACACTGCCATGGGGCCACGAGGGGCACCGAGTAGAGGGGGATGGATGCAAACCTGAAACACAAAGCAACAACCAGGACATCAGATCAGGACAAATGAAGGTTGTGTTCCCACTTTAAGTACCCAGGACTTTTAGTCAGCAACCAATATGAAGGAAACACGGGTCTGTGGTCGGTCAGCTGACCTGCTGTACGCGTAGAACAGGTACGGGAAGAGTAAGACCCTACAGAAGAAGAAGGTGAGCAGCATGAGGCCTCCGTTCACTTTGTGCAGCAGAGTGTGCTGCTTCCTGTACTGTGACAGAGAAGAAGAAAACAGAAGAAGTCAAAAGCTTTCCCTCCTTCATCTTTAACAACAGTCAGCCCTCTGAGCCCAAAAACTTCTGTTTGAGCCGCAAACTGAAGTCAGAGTGGAGTGTCATTATTCTTGGCTCTAATTTTAAGACAAGTAAAACTTTGATTCGTTTAAGTTTACAAAACCATATGAGCAAATGGACATTAACATTTTTTTTTCTCATTGAAGACACGTTTAAAACTTCTTGATTTAAACTCAAATATTTTTATTAATATATTCTCATTTTAGCAATACTATTATTTATTTTTGAGCTTTGAATGTTGTTAAAATTTTATTAAGCATCAGCTGCATTTATTTTTGCATTTCTTTAATGTTTTTAGCGTCCACTGATTTTTTAATTTTTTTTTTTTTTTTTTTTTTTTTTTTTTTAATATCCGGCAATGAAATATCGGAGCAGTTGACCTTTATGGCCACTGTAGAAAATGAAAACAGAAATAGTCATTTGTGTTATCTGTTATTTAATATTAACAATGTTAGAAAACTTACTGAAGGATACTTTTGAACTTTTTTAACATTGATTTATTTTTTCTTTGCATTGTGTTTTTATTGTGTATGGCAGCTTTCGTCATCCATAGAAAATTTATGTTAACAATTTAGAGACTGGATCTAAATACAGATTCCTGTGTTAGAAATCAGATTATAGAACTCACAAAAACACCTGTTGTATCTGACTATACACACAATTTAGACCTTGGGGGTGCATGGGGGGGTTGTCTGGATTACCTGGATCAGGACTTTCCCCAGACAGACGGACGGAGTGCTGAGCTCAGCCAGAAACAGAAGGCCTTGAAAGTAATCACCTTTACCCTGCCGCCACAGCTGACACACACACATACACACAAACACACACATACACACAAAGTCACTTCATGTGTTCGGAAACCTTCATCATTGCTGTGACTGTTGCCATGGTTACCAGAGATGCAGGGCAGCAGAAGGCCACCATGAAGATGTGATGCAGCACCATAAACGGCTCTCTGCGCAGGTAACCCACCACGGCTGCTCGCTGTGACTTTGACTGGACTCCATCCTCAACCTCCTCCTCCTCATGACCTTTGACCTGCATCTTGTGCCTGTGACACAGGAACATGGCGTAGATGTCGTATGCAAAGTAAGGCGTAGCGAACATGATGTACTTGTCGGTCAGCCAATGCCTGAGGGGACGGGGAAAAGTGAAAAACGTGTCAAAACGTTGCACGTTCATAAATCTCTTTTTGCAGAAAGCAATCAGACGACATGTGAAGTTTGCCCTCTCAAAGTTCTCTTCACGGCGTGTCTGTGGTTTGATTTGATTAAGCAAATACAGACAAACCCTCGCTCCACTTTGACAGGGAAATGAACAGCTGACAGAGGAACTCTGGGATCCAGCCGGACGCCTGGCACGTGTCCTCTGTCCCACACTCTGTCTCTGTGTTAACAAGTTTCTCATTGTCCTCCGTGTGCAGGATTAGTGATCTCCGTGACCGTCTTAGAGACTGAAATAGCTGCGCTGCTCTTTCCTCAGATTGTTAATTAGATTACACACGGAGGTTTCATAGAGTCTCAGAGTGTTTTCAAGAGGGGGAAATACAAACACGAATCATATAAAAACAATCCTCTCTTTAAACTGCAAAAAAATCATATAGGACAAGCTCAAAATTCACACGAATCTAAAGTTCCTCACAGGACCACCAAGAGATCTGGAAAAGGTTTAAAAGATAGAATGAGTGAGTATCCTCACCTGTCCTCGATGATGTCCTTACAGGATGAGACGATGACACATCCAACTGAGGAGGCCATGACGGCTTGGACTGAAGACACCAATCTGAGAGACAGAAGACATGTCTGAGGACAAAACATAACAAAGAAGAAATGCACATGTGTGATTCTGCAGGTTATAGGGGGAGAGGTCTGTTTCATTTTCACTAAGTACCATTTTTATTGTTTATTAACATTTTTCAGTTTGCACTGAGACCCCAAAGCTGATGTGCTTAAATATGATTCGATCTGATCGCAGCAACAGCAGAAGAAGCAGGAGAAAGAAACAACAAGAGAGCTGCAAAAACTGATTCAACATTTTCAAATTAGAAAATCAAAAAATATTTGCTATTGATTTATTTTCATTTATTCGTGCAACAAATAAAAAAAGTCCAAAATCAGGAGCAGGAGACAAGCATGATGCAAGTCACTAAGAGAGGGTCCATACAAAGTGACAGTGTGTGTTTGTGTGTACTTACCGTGTGGAAACGACCGCAGCATCCCCCTCACTCCATCCCATCACATGTTTCAAAGTTTTTTTCGAAAGAAGGAAGAGTCCAGGGAAGAAGACAGAGCCGGCGACCATGAGGGCCATCATGGCTCCTCAGTGTGTGTATGAAGGTAAGCGTGTGTGTGTGCCGAGTGTGAACTGAGGACAGGTTTTCAGGAGCTCAGAGATGGGGATCAGCTGGGAGGAGCCTCCTGCTGTCACCTGCCAGAGGAGGCTGAGCTCAGACTCAGAGCGTCTGCAGCAGAAAAGTTGAAACCTCCACCTTCTATAATTCATCCAAAGACATCTAAAAGTAGGTCCCAGCTTCCCTATAAATCATATTTAATAAACAAGGCTAAACTTCATCTGAACACTGGAAGAGGGACAGTAGGAAGGAGAACAAGAAGCAGAGAAATATTATCCAGTGTCCATTTATTTATTTCATCATTCACTACTTTAACTCTAAACTTTTTTTATAAGAAATTCAAGTATTTGTTGGGAACACAAGTCAAAAAACAAACAAAACCTTTATGCTAAAACGAAGACAAAAACATCAGTATCATATTTAGAATAATAAAAACATCAAGTTTCTTTTCATAGAAGAAAAACGTGTCTAATTTCTAAAGATGACCGTTCGTCCAACCCGCTCTGCTTTTATTTCACATCAGTGTTGAAGCACCGAACAAACGAGTTGAAGACGACTCGTCGGCCGGACTCTGAACAGACAAACGGGTCATCGAGTTTAAAAACTGTTCCTCACCTGGAAGGATCTCTACTAACACGACAACAGAAAAAAAAAGAAAGCAAAGGAAGTCCGAAGAGGAGGAGGAGTCTGGAGTAACTGTTCCCTTAGCGTGGAAACATGAAGCTCATTATTCACCGTCTTCAGATTTTTGGTGGCAGCGTTTGTGATGTGAGTATTTATTGTCTCTTTTTATTTCACTTGTTTGGGAAAAGTTCCCAACTGTTGAAACCGAAGCATAATAAAGCTTTTAGTTGATGATAAAGCATCCAAAAAAATTCCGTCAAGGTTATGAAAATGTAGGGAGATGATGGTGAACTATTTAGAAAAGCTGGATTATGAACAGTCTTTTTCTATGATGTAACAAAAAATGTGCTGTAATACTTTCAGTGAAGGATATCAAACTGTAAGTGAAGGTTTCAGCATGCAGTGATTCAATGTTGAGATGTTGTAATATTTCGAGGGAACATTTAATCCAGATCTTCTTCCTCCACTCGGCTGTTAAAATCTAAAGATCACAACAAACAAACAAAAAAAAAACAAACTTCTAATAAAAATCACTTCCTAAAGATGAATCAAATAAAAAAATACCACAAAAATGTACGTTTTCGTCATGACAAACTGATGAACCATTGCACAGCATTCAAACCAAAATGCTCTCCATGGGATATAACTATACACATGCAGATATACAAGTCAGGTAATCTGGCAGCCCCACGCCGAGGCTCGCTGCGTGGTCCTGTAGAGAGGAACTGAGGTTGCAGGGCGTCACGGAAACTAAATCAGGGACACAGAGGCTCAGGGCCCTGCCTGCTTGAGGATCAGGACATGGACAGGAAGGCTCTGACTGAATATGATGGAGGAGGTGAAGATCCAGGATCCTTCATGGGCCAAACAAACACCAACGGCTGACAGGAGGTTATGACAAACTGCTCAGTCATCTGAGAGGCAAGGTGGTTAGTTATCCTCCTGGAAAAGTTCCAGAAGTCAAACATGAGGCCAAAGATCTCAGATCCACCAGAAACCTCAGGATCAGACCGAGCGTTTGAGACATTTCAACTTATGAATAAATACAGTTCAGTTTGTCTTATTGGTAAGGAGGCCGATTCATGGGGGTCTGGAATTCTAAAAAATGAATGATGTGACCTCAGCCTGTGGAAAGATGTGACATTTCTGATGTTGGAAAAAAAAGCCTCATAGCAGCCTGGTTTGAGAGTGAGGGATCCTCAATCCACAGCAGGTCACTTCCACGAAACTGCAGGAGAATCAACCTGCAGAACATCTTCATGAGATGAGAGGGTCTCATCTTATCTGTCAGTCACTCCAATCAGACTTCACATTGCTGTCTGTGGTCTCGCTGTGTTCAACACAAAAATGATCCACAGCGTGATTTGCGGTTCGCCGTCAGTGGACAGAAACCTTCCCCCACAGTCTGTCACTCTCAGTCCTGCAGGATCAATACTGTCACATCCTTGTGAGGTTTTGTACCGTTTATCTTCAGCAAACAGGACACCTGAGCCTTAAACTACCAACAGGCTCTCAGAAAACCACAAACAAAAGACTAAGAAGAAAAAATATATATATAACAGCAGCATTTCACCAACAACATCCTTCTCCTCTCCAAACCTTACGTTGAGTCTGAGCGGCAGGATGTGACGAGGAGCGAGCAACGAGGAGCGAGCAACGAGGTAAAACCAGAATCTGGAGGAATGAATGTTGTGACGGGAGGATTTCGTGGTACAGATATGCACCCGGTACATCTTTTGCTCCTTCTCTTTTCCGTCTTGCCGGGGTTTGAGGTAACCGAGACCACATAGAGAGGTCGCTGTGAACTAAAAAGGGTGGAGACACACACTCTTCAACAAACACTCAATAAATTAAGAATTAAAAAAAAAAGAAAAGTTGGAGATTCTCTTTGTCTGTCTTCTGGGGCTGAGGAGGTCAGCAGGAAAACTCCACAAAGACTTCTTTTCTCCATCTCGACAGGTGAGAAATAAAAACCTCAAAATCTGTTTTGGCATCGTTCTTCTTCCTGTGAGGTTTTTCAAAATAAAACAGATCAGGATCGCATATCCTTTTAACAAAAAAGAAAAAAAAAGAAAACCCTGTGGGGAATGACTTTCTGCTACGCTCTTCATCATGATTATACTCCTAAAGAGGAAATACACTTTTCCCTTCACCAGGGCCTGATCCTCATGTTTTGAGGTCTGAATTTCTAATGGGTACAAAAGTTTGGAGAACAACACGAACTTCCAACTAACAGCTGGTTTCAAAGCTGCATGCTGAAGCTATCACAAGATATCCAAAACCTTTTACACCCACAAGTCATTTCAACCCTTGAACATGTAAAAAAGAAGAACAAAGGCGCGGCTTCAGTCACCAAACAAGATGAAGTCTCTTCTCAGGTGGCCAGACGACACTAATCCAGGACCAAACGTCACCCAACAAGCTCTGATAAAATAACAACAAAGCTAAGAGTACATGAAGAAACAGGAGGAGCTGTGACGGTGGTTAAAACCTGCTACATCTGTTAGATTGCATTATTATCGTTTCAAACACAGTGACTGATGTGTTCAGTTCAAATCATATAGATATCTATAAATAAAAAAAGGAAACCTTGGAGGTTTTTGGCGGTTAATGACGTGGTGTTGTTTGGCGGGTTCTTGTGTGAGAGCTCGTGACACTGATCCAGTAACGTGGTCGTATCGCAAAAGTCCAAAACGTCCTGTTGGCAGGCGAGCACGCAAAATTTCTTTTTTTTTTCTAATTAAACCATATTGCACAGGGCTGGAATGACTTCAAATATGAACTAAGCAACACCTCTAGCAAACAATTAAAACCATCATTTCTAAATGTCTCTACTAATATAGAAGGAAAATCCAGTCGAGTACCAAGTTCACTTCTTTTCCTCTTTCATATTCCTCCCCTTCACTTCAGCAGCATTTATAATTCAGCACCTAAAACGCTTTGAGCATCCGCAGTCTGGGTCTTCAAAGGAGTTGAGCAGTAGTTTTTCTTTGTAGATTTGAAGGAAAAAAACGGAGAGGGTGTTCTGAAGAAGCTCAGGTAGGTCAGCTGTTTTCCTCTCATGGTGGAGGTTTGTTTATATCCACCACGAGAACAAAAAAAAAGAAAAGAAAGAAAGAAAAAGACCCAAACTCTCCTGTGTTTTCAGATGTCACGGCCAATGAACTCAAACTGCTGTCGCTCCCCAAAAGGACAGAGGGAACCATTCATCTCTCCTCTTTCCTGGAGACCTTGGAGGAGTGCCATGCAGTGGACCTGTAGACAGAGGACACGGGTTGAGACAGAGGAAAGGTGCAAGTAAAAGCAGCTTTTTCAAAACAGGAAATAAAACAGAAGTGTAATACTTTTAAACTTAAATAAATCTGGATGAACTTGAAATAATCCAAGCAGCAGGTTCCAGTATTAAACTGTATGAACAGTGTAGACATATTTAAGACATCAGCAGACACAGAACAGACGTTTACAGGCTAACAATGATGTTATTAGCAGCTCCTCCTCTCCCTCTCACCTGATGAAGGTCTTGAAGGCAGCACTCTGAGGGTTGATGCACAGAGGCACTCGTTTTCCCTGCTGATGCTCCGTAATGAAGCGATGGATTAACTCTGATGTAGGGACAGAACAGGATGTCAGCAATCAGGATTTAAGTTGCACAATAAAGCTCAGAACATTGTCAATCTGACTTTTTAACGTGGGCGGTTTGGTACCTTTCCCCTGCCACACCGACAGCAGGCTGTTCTCGTAGCTGTGGCTGAACGGGCGCTCGGCGACTGGCTCAAAGTCCCGGGTGTAAACTCTCCCACTGGGGACAGAGTAGCAGCACTGACACATGCAGGTGTGGTAGCGCAAACGCCCCTCGTCTAGGTACGGATGGGAAAGGGCGTCGCTGCCGGAAATCCGCTTAGCCTGCAGGGAGACCGAGAAATAAATCAGATCAGCAAAACTCCTACCAGCCCTGCTCAGATATTTGTTTGTCTGCATCGTATGAACTTACTGGATCAAAGACCAACATGCGACAGAGCAGGTGCACCGCTTCGTGTGTGGCTCCATCAGACAGCATGTAGAGCACAGACAGCGAGGGCTAAAGACAACAAAACCAGCTTTTATTTGTCAGAGAAAACTGTGACCTGAAAGGAGAAGTCTTTCAGTGATGTCTGCTTGATCATCTATGGCCTCAGCTTTGGGATCTGACTTGTCTTGTGGATCATTAAGTCATTAGAGTTTTCATTTTGGACTAACAGTCACTGTTTTCTGGATGATTTGAGAATCATGGTGAAGCTAAACATGGTGGCTGCCCCCTGGTGGCCCCAACTAGGAAAGGCATGAGCTTACAAATCTCCCTGAAAACAAAAAATACTTGTGTGAAGATAAGATTGATTAAGTGAATTTCATACTTTTCAAGACTCAACTGTTAATCACTTCTTTAACATGTTTGCTTTAAGTCCAACTTCATTCAAGCCCAAATCCAGATTCTACGTCTTATTCTTCTCTGAAGTGGAACATGTACAGGATTAGTTGTTTCAATGTTTTGTCAGAGGTGGCGGCCTGTGAGTGTGACCAGACCACGCAGTCACGTACCGGTTTGTGTGGCCCCCTCAGGATGTGGGCTCTTGCTCCTTCACAAGCGGATGAGAGGGCAGAGAGAGGCGGCGTGCCCAGCAGGTCTGTGATCAGATCCAGCTGCAGCAAAGAGGAACATAGTTCAAGAACAATCTAAGATGTTTTTCTGGAGTACTGGTATAAAAAGGTCTCTCAGAGAAACTCACCTGTTGGATTGGACTCTGGGCCTGGAACAGGATGCGTCGTCCCAGCAGTTCAGCAAAAATGCAGCCCACTGACCAAACATCAATGGCTGAACCGTAATGTCGACATCCCATCAGCACCTCAGGAGCTCTGTAGTACTGTGTCACCACCTCCTGGGTCATGTGACGCGACGGGTCAGGCTCCTCCACTCGTGCCAGGCCGAAGTCACAAATCTGAGCAAAGACAGAATCATGTTGTGGAAGCATTGAGCACAAGTCAAAGGAGGAAAAAAACACTGAAAAGAAAAATTCTCATATGATGGAGACATGTTTACCTTCAGTAAGCAGTTGCTGTTGACCAGCAGGTTTCCAGGTTTGATGTCTCTGTGAAGGATCCCCGCAGAGTGCAGGTATTTCAGACCTAAACAGGACATCATATTCATCAATATCAATTTTTCATGATCTTTCAGTCTATCGATGTTAGAAGGAACGTGAGCAGACAAAGTAAAAACATTGCTGTTGATTTGACACTAAAGTCTTGCCATAGTCTTTTGTGAGATTTTTGTGTTGATCCAGTGATTTTGGTTAACTTTGACCTGTGTGTCCACAAACCTCGGAGGATCTGATAGAGGAAGACCTTGATATGGTCGGTGGTAAGTGGCTGAGGAGACACGATCACTTTGTGGAGGTCGCTCTGCATCAGTTCTGTTATCACGTAGCTGCCAGAGGGGGTGGATGTCAAGGAAAAACCATGGCTCACGCACAGCCTGACCTCACACCACCTACAAACACGCTGCATCTCTGAGCACAGCTCTGGAGAATGTCAATAAAACAAATCTAAAAAAGCAACATGGGCTGGCTTTTAAATTACTCACGGCTACTGTGCGGACCTGAATTTAGACCAGAGAGAAGCAGCTAAATTATGACAAAGGAGGACGATCTAAAGAAGAGAAACTAGGGCAGAAGGTGTGAGGAAGTATTATTATCATATGAACCAACAATTCTGCATTCTAATCAGGTGATTTCTTTGCATTCAGAAAGGATACATCTCCTCAAAACAGTCGATCTGTGGAGGCTGCAAAATGTCCAGAGCTGATAAAACCTGCACAAAAGGAAAAAAAAAGAGGAGTTAATGTTTTCTGCAAAAAGGAACACTCTCAAATCCCACATCTTCCTTTGAGTCTCATTCTTACATTGTCATGTTTAAAGAAGCAAAGCATCCGCAGCTCTCTGAAGACCCTCTTACAGGAGACCAGGTTCTGGAAGACATTGGGCATTTTCTTCAATGCCACCTTGCGACCGTCACGTGGATCTGTGACAGACCTGTAAGGAACCACAGGAAATTTGGCCTCAGAACATAAAGTGTGTTCAATAAATTACATGTTTATATAAGCTAATTACTGCCATAGAGCAGATAAATGGTGTCAAGTGAGAGTCCAGAAATTCAGCAGGGAAATACAGCTTCTCAGTATGGACTGAGCACAACATTAAAAGCTACTGCCAGTGCTGCTTTTTAGTACAAATACCTCAAATGAGTGACATGTAACATCCATTTTCAACCAACCAGATAGTAAACAGGCTTCTGCCTGCCCCGTCTCTCTGATACAAGTACAGCAGCCAGTGCTAAGAGGATTCTTAACTTTCTGCTCGATACGGCCCTCAGAGATGGAGATGAAGCCATTATTACATTCCCACAAACAGGCACAGTGTTTTGATCAATGCACTATGCATAGGCTGCTTCCTAGCAATTCCAGATTTGATGAATAGGTTTAGTGTGATAGACATCTTGTTTTATGTCTCTAGAGAAGAGAAAGGGTGAAGGGAAAACAACATGCAAAGCACTGACAGTCCTGAACATTTATTTACCAGACAACACCGAATGCGCCATAACCGATGGGGCGGTCCGGCTCCATGTCTGGAGGGCTGGGCACCTCACTGGCCGGGTTGCTGTAGGGTTGTGGCACCGCCGCTCCGCCGCCGGTGCTGCCTCCGAGTGCTGTGGGGTGGCGAGGGGTTCCTGCTGGGGCAGTGGGTCCGGTTAGGCACGGTGTTGCGCTTAGGCCCGTGGATGGAGCTCCGCAGGAGGAGTTGACACAGAAATACTTGTGGCCAAGCTCGGAGCCCGGAAATAAGTCTCCACAGACGGTTTGCCGGCCTGCGCCGTGAAATGCCATCCTCCCCTCACCAAACCCAGAAACTCTTTGGGTGGAAGACACACGGCTCCTCACTCAACATGATCCATCAGCTTCCTGTGTGCGCAAACAGAAATACAGTGAGCTGATAACCGATGTAAACAAGCCAAATCGATGACAAAATGAATAAAGGCAGGGTACAGAGGGAGCTGGGTCTTTTAAACACATTACCTGTAACTCATTTAACAATAAGGATGAGTGAAAAACGACTTAAAGCGTACTGAATGTAACAAATAAACCAGAGAGCCATGCACTTTGATCGGTTACCTTTGTTTGCACTCACCTGGTTAGTGCAGCTGATCGGTTAACTTAGCTAGCGAATAGAATCCAACTAGCTAACGATGAACAGCGATGCTTCCACAGAAAGAAAAAAATTAAAGTTTTAACTGGATTTCAGTGTCTGCCACGGAAACTGAAGAGTATCTGCATGTGAATCAAAAGTTAACACTTGTCTGTCTTTGATGACAAAAATACTCTACTGTCGAGCAAGCAGCTAGCTATCGTGCTAACCAGCTGTTCGAGCTAATAGGTTAACCCACTGATGCCTCTGACCCATATAACAACCGTTAGTTGGTTTCATTGACCTACATAGTTTTAAAAAAGCAGTATTACCCCCTTTTATCTAGTCTTAAGTGAGAAAAGGTCAAGTCTTTCTAAATAAAAGGCAGTGCGACATAAAATAGCTCCAGGCAGGAGAAAAGCCTAGTTAGATGCTCGTCCGCGGAGCTCCTGGAGATAGCCGGATTGTTAGCTAGCCGACCAGCTAACTGTAGCAGCTTTGCACAGCTTGTGGTTCATTTAGTTTTAATACCCAGAGAAAGAGCATCCAAGAAAGGCGGCTTCTTGAGTTTGCTGGATGAATGCGTCTCATCCAACAGTGTTGGCGAAATCAGCCGGATTTCTGGTCGCTTTAACAGCGACAGCTACAGCTAGCTGGCTAGCTTGTCAAGTAGGAGGAGGAGCTGGTAAAGCCGGGTGGGGGAGGGTTGGGGCTCTTTACTGCTGTAAACAATGCTAACGTTTACCTAGCTTTGGTGCTTCATAGCACAACCGCATGAGAACATTTGTGCAAGCTCAGCAAAGGCTTATGAAGAACTTCGGACAAGAATCCAAACATGCATTTTACTGCTTTTTAATACGGTAGTAACGAGGCGTTATGCACTATGCATCGAGTACAATCAATATGCACAGCCACAGAAAATGAGTCACCAAGGTAGCTACAAATTACATGGCAATTTACCTTTAAAGAATTACAAATCAGCATCCAGAGTAAGAGCGAAGATCATATGAAGCAGAGAAGTTATGCACATTCGATGTTCATGGGGAATATACACAAACAAGTATTAGTTTGCCTTTATCAGCTACATATAAATATATACATGATGGCCCATCTAAAACAGCTGTTCCCATGATCTGTTAAAATGCTTCCCTTCTCTGAGGAATCTGACAAAGGCAAACTGGAGACTGTTTTGCTATAAATTATGGGAAACTGAGAAAAATCATGTCAATGTATAGCTGAGGCTCTCCTATAATAAACAAACACTGATATCATGGAGTATAAATGATCAAAAACAGCAACAGCTTTACAAAATCCTGACAGGCTGTGCAAGTTAGTCAAACTCAAAACAATGACATCATGGCAAATAGAAACAGCTAACTGCTAAGCAATATTAATAAAAAATACACATTAATCTCCTTTTAAACGGATGAGCAGAGGTTTTCAAATAGTCGTATCCACAGTCTCTTTTCGGGTATCTGATTTTGAGGACATTGTACATTATTTCACATGTGCAGTATTGAGTGTCTCTCAGTGTTCACAGCAGGTGAGCTGTTTTACATTGCAGATGGAGTTGGGCTTCACTGAAACAGACAGAAGGTCCAAAATAGTCTCATGAAACCATGAGTTATGCAGTAGAGGAAGGATGATTCCCACGGCAGGTTCTGCTATCCTGTCTCCACTCCTGGCAGTCTGTTCAGAATAGATGAAAACAAGAAGTCGGTTTCATTCAAAATTAATGTTTTTAAATAGTTTAAATGTACCTTAATTTATTTTGAGACATTGTATCTAATGCACCAAAACACCATTAATACTTTCATTACCATGGTAAGTCTTAATTTTCTGGTTGTCAGAGAGGGTATTTTAAAAGCCTAATTTTTATACAGTTCAGAACAAACTGATTATGCATCAAAAAGGTATGAAAAATTCTGTAATGGATACTATCCATAAATTAGAGCTTATTACAGTTTCATCTGGAAATGCTGTTCTTTTGAGGCACAATTTGGGGGGGAATAAAGAACAGCAGAATTCTTATACAGAAGAATGATTTACACTCACCTGGACTGAATGCGGTCTCTCGGTCATCTCCTTCATAAATTCTTATTGTACCATTTTCCCTGCCACCATCCCCTGTCCCACCCCCCTAACCCCTCACCCCCCCCCCCAGTGTGCTAGCTGTGGGGCTGGGGGGCGATACTGGAGCAGTCAGTTACCAGCAGTCCCACTGTGCTGGCACTGGACACAGTGACAGCCACACTGGTGGTGCCCACAGGGCCTGAGCTCGTTGGGTCAGAGTTAGGGTCACCCTGGTTGGCGTGGGTGCCCATGTGACCCTGGAGCTGTGTGGCTGTCTTACACTGCACTCCACACAGCTGGCAGAGTAGCACCCCACCCGCCCCGGTTCCACCAAAGCCTCCTCGTGCCCCTCCGCTCTCCTTCCACTCCTGGCCATGGTGCTTCTGGGCATGGACACGCAGGTAGGTGAGGGTGGTGAAGCCTGGAAGACAATCCCAAGTACTTCCTTTATATGTGCTTCTCATTCAGCAAGGTTTTGCCTTTTTTACTGATTGGAACTAAAAACATACTGTCATGTGTTTCACATAGTACAGCACCAAATAAGTTATATTACAGCTGTTTCCAGTTTGAGATAAGTGTTGTACATCTTTCTATCTATCCATCCTGTGTCTTACTGCGGTTGCAGAGGTGGCATTGGTGGTGCTGCGACTGGTTGTGGACTCTCATGTGGTCGGTGATGTACGCAGCAGACAGCAGCTTCCCACAGATGTGACATGGCACCTTCTCCTCGTGACGGATCAGGTGGGCACGGAGACGATCCCGGGTTGCGAATGCTGACGTGCATGTCTGAGGAAAACACCATGATGACACATTCAGAGATTAAAGTTATAAGTGGTGCCAGAAACTTAGTACAAAGCTATTCAGACTGAAGTCATTGCTTGTACCAGGCTAGAAATGTTGAGTTCACCTGTAAAAATGTGTTTTTGACTTGCTGTGTACGTGGTTTACAAAACCAGTGATAAATAAAGTGAGAAGTTACCGTGCACTTGAATGGTCTCTCTGTAGAGTGCACCTGTCGAACATGGCTGTTGAGATGGTCTGGTCTGCAAAAAATATAAATAACATTAAAGAAATATAAATATTTTATTTATTAAATATTTTTGAACTGATGTGAAGGGGAAACTGTGTTTTAAAATAATGTTTATATATTCTGGGTTATGAAGTAGAAATAGGGGCATGGGGCTGTTGTGGCTACGAAATGATCCTTTGGAGCAAACACAGTAAGACTGGAGTGCAGATAGCCAAGTGGTTAAGGTTGCATGCCATACAGGCAAAAAGCCTGTGAGTGGGCAGCCCAGGTTTAAGTCCGACCTGTGGCGACTCTCCCGCACGTCACTCTCCACTCTCACCCTGTTTCCTCCCTCCTCTATCCACTGTCCTGTCCTCTCAAAATAAAGGCATAAGAAGCCCCCCAAAAATAACTTCAAAAAACCACAGTAAGGCTACTAAAAGATTAAAAAAAATCCTCCCTAAACAGCCTTGGTGAGGACACAGGCACAAAACCTTTAAAGACGTGACATCTGAGGTTTACCTCGAGAAGGCCTTAGCGCAGTGAGGACAGATGTAAGGTTTCTCCACGCCACCTTGGTGTGAGCGGACATGATAGCTCATCCTGTCTTTCCTCTTGAAGCGCTGTTGGCAGATTGGGCAGGAGTACGGCTTTTCGTCTGAGTGGGACAGACGGTGACGGTTGAGGTGATAGACATCTCTGAAGGCTTTCCCACAGGCCTCACAGGCATGGTTCTTCCTCACCTGGTTAGTGTTGGGACTGGGATTGGGATTTGGGTTCTGTGGAGCAACAAGTGAGGAGTTATGGTGCTGACAGCTGAGTGATGATCTGCTTGACAGATCAGATCTAGCAGTGCATTTTATTGCACTAGCTCTATTCAGACAGTGAAAGTGAACAATGATGATTCTCAGCACAACTACCTGCTCCATGGAGCCGACAACAACAACAGCTGCCTGAATCGGTTGAGGCGGAGCAGCCATCGTTACAGTCGCTTGGGCGATGGATACAGAGACTGGCTGGATCTCCTGGTTCGTGTGCTGGCCGGGCTGGGGGAGGGCGTCTGGGGCTATGGTGGTGGGGGGAGGTGGGGGAAGAGAGACTGGCTGGGTGGGAAGGGTGAGCTGAAGGAGGGAGAGAGGGATGGTCTGTTTCTCCACCCGTGCCACCTTTGCTCCATCCTCCTTCTCTCTGGAGACTCTATCTTTCATCTTGATACCCGTGTGAACCGACTGATGCCGCCGCAGGTTGTAGCTGTTCTTGAACTCCTTGTTGCATGTGGCACAGATGTGGGCCGGCCGGCTCGGCTTGGTGAGTGGTTTAACTAAAAAATATACAAGGACAAAATCCCATTTAAATCCCCGTTTAAATTCCATCAGTTAGGTTGTGTTTAATCTTTAAACATTTTCAATCTTATTAACAGCTCATGTTTTCTACACTGGAAACCAACCACTGACACCCTTCTTAACAGGTAGAGACTCCTCCTCACCAGGTAGAGGCTCTTCGCTTAGGGCAGCGGTGTCAACGGTGGATGGTGGTGTCACTATGTGCTCTTCTGGAGGACTCTGGGCTGCACCAGTGAGCTCAGGCAGCAGCTCGGACTGAAGAGGCGTGTCCGTCTGACTCTGAGTCGATGGCGTCTATGAACAGGGGCATATTAAATGTAAATCTTTCAGTACAGAACCTGGACAGTCTTCAGTCAATTACGGATTATCAATGACAGGATCCCAAAAGCTCCTATGAATTTATGGTTTTGGTCATATTTTCAGATAAAAATCTCATGTTTCCCTGTGTTCTTCTGACTGTCACGTGTGTTGCTTACTTTTAATATCTGAAACTTTCAGATGTCTCATCTGGCACAAACTCTTCAAATCAGTTATATTGAAAATGAAGATAAAGGAATCTTGTGGATGAGGTTGTTTATATTTTGTTGTTATAAAGAGGCATCTGGGTCAGTATTGGTCTGTTTCATAACCAGTTAAAAATTTCTTACAGGGGCTTTAAAACAATATGAGAAACAAGAGAAGACTTCACACATTAATATGAGTTTTTTTTTTAAAGACAAATCTAAAAATTGGAGGTGGTGGTGTTGTGTGTGTGTGTGTGTGTGTGTGTGGGGGGGGGGGGGTGCTAGATATTATGAACCATTTTAAAATGAAGAAGCTCTGAGCAGAACAGCCACCTCTACCCTGACCCCTCCCTGACCTCCTTCAGTTTTTTAACCCCCCCTCCCTTCCTATCAAACCCCATGAAGATGTCAACATCCCCCACCCTCCTCTCTTTCCTCCTCCTTAAAAACCTTAACCACAGAGCAGCCCAAGCAACAATTAAGACTTACCTGAAAGAGGAAATTACTCCAGGAGGTATCCATCCTGAAACACTGCGGGGACTAAAAGCTAACCAGTCCGGGAGCAAAAAGGGGAGGGAGGAGGGCAACGGAGCCCAACAAGAAATGTTCCAACTGCTGCTATGAAAACACAACCTGAGGCCTGTATACAGCTCCTCTAGCTACTCGGGTTAATTCATGGAAATATATGATCACATCGGACGACAGTCAGCTTTAATCAACTGACACTAAATTATGATAAGGTTGCTATGAGTTATGAATTATCGTGGCAATCTTTTGGCAATATACAGGCACTGACAAGATGATTTTGTAAATGCGACGAAATGGTTGGCATCATGCTTGCTTTAATGGTGCATTTTAATATCATTTGCTTATGTCTACTGTAACAAAATTTCGTGAACTGCATGCAAAATATAGATAATTTCTTTACAGAAGATGAGTAGCCGAAACGTGCTAATCATAGTCAGCAGCTGTTCAAGAGTCATTTATTTGCGATAGCTCCAAAAAGGCCGCAGCGTCGGGTCCCAAGCCTCGGTGTTGCGTATGGAATGTCCCCTAACTACAGAGCTCCTGGTCGGCCGTGGTCCATGGCTCCGCCTCGGTGTTTCAATCGACAGGATGACATCTTTCTCTTTTTTTCAAATTCTCTCCCTCTCTCTCTCACTCCCTCTCGCCCTCCCTCCCTCTCTGTCTTTCTTCCTTTTCTTTTTTTTATCTCTTCTTCACCCCCTCTGTCCCTCTCTGCTTTAAAGGGAAAGTATTTGGTGTATGCACCCTCCTCGCGGACCCCGTCTCGTCTCGTGCCGTCCCTCTCGCCCCCGCCACCTGTCTGTCGGCCGACAGAAAATGAAAACCGACATTTGTGTGCTCGACACGTCTTTGATTTCCTCACGTCATATGCAATGCAAAAATCCACCAAAGTAAGAAATTGCGCAGGATGATTCGGAGCTTGCTCATAAGACGCAGCAAACACCTTACTAAAAATGGTGTCGGGTTTAGCTAATTCAAGGCTTTATCGACGACCATCTTAAAGGTAACGATGCGCGCAAGTGCAACAGCTGGCTCAAAACATGACGTCACCGAATTTCATTCTAAAAATCGGTTATTTCACGCGTGACGTATGTCCAGACTGTGCCCCCCTACGTATGTTTAAATGTGATATTACTATCCCAAAGATACTGGGGAAAAAAAACTCGGCATAGAAACCACATTCAGTTCACATTTATTTTATTTTTGATCTTCTCCCCCAAGAAGCCTGGGGAAAGTTGCATTTTATATTGCAACTGCAAAAAGTGGTGTGAATGAGATTCTGAATATTAATTTACACTATATTTAATGAGAATTTGTATTGTTTAGCAGTAAAACAGGTGATGTTTGCGAGGTCAAATTTAGAGCATCAATGTTTTGTGATGTCTTGCTGTCTTAGTGGTCATACTGAGACAAATTCTTACTAAATGAGAAAAACAGCAACAACAACCCCAAATTTAAAGCTTCTGTGAACTAATTTTGCATTTTTATGATTTATCTTGAGAGAGGGCTCTATAGAGGTGGCATAAATATTTGTGCAAACACAATTATATATTTGAGTTTGTATGACTGTTTTAATCCTTCAAACAGTTTGCACAAGCAAGTGGTTCTTTGAATACACATTTTAGATGTTCATGATTAGGTTTGCTTTTAAATCTTCCTGAATATGAATCTTTTCAATGTGATTATTCTTGAAATTTCAAGTGAGCCTTAACAAATTTACTTAAAGGTAGGATGAAGAAACGTGATGGTGGAATTAAATAAAGAGTTTTTTAAGACAGTGGTTTTGAAACTTTTTCTTCAGGACCAACCCCTGGTATAAATAAACATATTGAAATATAACACCAAAATACTTTTTAACAGCTTTTATTTTGTGGCTACTTGTACAGTCAATTCAAAACAGATGCAGCCCATAAAAATAACCATTTCACATTCTAGTATTACTACAGCTGATTTAGCATTTTGCTCATTGTTGAAACCTGTGAATAATCACAAATAATCAACAGTAATAATAATAATACAATCTTTGCAATAATTTCCATTGAAAAACAGCAAGCAGGTACTCCACACTTATTTCTAAAACACATTCTGCACTTAAACTTTACCTTAGTCTATGAGCAGCACAAACATATGGTCAGTGAAATGCACAACAAAAAATATCAATTATAATACTTGGTGCTCATAATTTATGGTATGACTTAAGACCTGCATTACTCCCATGATTTCTAAGCAGACAAAATAAAAACAGGCTCTTCTACCACAAAGAAACAGTAGCGTAAATGTCAAAAAAGTATTGACTGATTGCCATTTTACCCACACCAAAACAAAGGCAGGAATCTCAAAAAACTAATAATGACACTTAACAGTGGTTCAGAAGTCACAAAAGGAATATTTAAGCACTTTCCACCTGTTGCTTTGTCATGAAAGTAAGGGAAACATGTTGTAATTTGTTACTGAAAGTTTAAATTTCTTTAGCAGGAACAAAAATAATATCATCGATTTAAACTGACACCTTTATCTTTTTTTGGACTGGTCTGTACAGGGAAATGATGCTTCTTTGACAATAAGGTTCTGTTTTACATAATGTGGAGTCTAAATGCTTAAAAAGTTTTGGGAATGCTCTGGCAGAATGTGTCAGCTGGACTGTAATCCTATGAGAAAACTGACTGGATCTGATTTTTCCTCTGTCTCTACAAAGACGATCAGATTTGTTTGATAGTCGGAAGATTTTTCAAATAAACACAGACCTTCGGTTTCTCTTTTCAACACACCAGACTCCAGTGACAAAGAAATCAAAAATTCAGTGCTCTTCTTGTACATCTTTCTTACTCATTTGTGTCTTTCTGTGAACTCTGAATTTCAGCTATTTTGGCTCTTTTGGTAGCAAAAATCCCAAATAATGTACACATGTAGGAAATCAAAATTCTTTTCTCCCCTTTTTCTGGAATCCTTGACTTTTCTGGTCATGTTGTTCATTTTTCTCCTTTGCAGCACAGTAACTCTATTTTCAACACGTTTCTGGAGTTAAAAGTCAAATTTACTGACTCAGTATATTATCACTCGTCATGTGTATGTAAAAAATCCCATGTGTGGTATGTGGTATATTTAATAAAAATGTCAGAATCTTACTGATTCTGGTTGTGGAAGTCTGCAGTGAGAAACAAAGAAACCCAGGAATGACATTATTTTACACTTGTGATATTTCTGGTGAACTAAAATCTGTCATATTAGAAAAATATTCATGAACTTGGGTTAGGATAGTTGTCTTCACTACCCGTTTGTAAAATTTATCAGAGCAGAAAAATAACACTGTGGAACCTCTTAAACTTGTAAATAATGACGCTCTCAGACTTCCACCTGCATTTGGAATTAAAATGTTTAGAAATTTGGTCATAAACTTTTATTCTTTCTGGTGATTGGCTTTAATCACATCCTACAGAGGTCGACCTGTAACCTTTGATGCAATAAATAAGAGTATCGGGTTTGTTGCTGAAGCTCTCACTCACTCTCCCCATTCTCAATGTGCCTTCTTGCTTTGCTCTCGCTCTGCAACGTCGAGGGCAGCCATGTTCTGCGAGGCGGTGATGAGGTGCACAACGCTGATGCCGGCCTTGATCAGGCTGATGATCCCGCTGACTACCAGCAGCAAGTACATCCAGGCTACAGCAGAAACACAAAGCAGGTCAAAACACTGAAGCATGATGACCATCCTGCTGTGTGGGGAGGTGTGTTCAGGTTTTTGATGGGTTGATTGAGGTGAAGGGGAAAAAACAGGTCTTACCAGATGGTTCGGGGATGTGATAGAGGAGATAGAGCAAACAGAAGAAGAGCTCGTTCCCAGAGCACATCACAAACAGCACAGGCTGCAAAGGACAAATACTACTGCATTAGATTATCAGAGAGCTGCCGTATCTTGTTGGTGTGTGAGAGTGTGTGTGTGTGTCCTCACTTTGGACGTGTAGTAGACACGGAGGATGGGGTTTCCTGACAGGTCAATAGTCTTGTGACTGGTTGATCCTTTTATCGTAGAGCTAAAGAAAAAAAAAATCAAAAGAAGAAATGATGAGAAACAGAATAATAAATGAGAACCCTGGTGTTATCTGTACCATCTCTCTGGAGAATCTTGATTAAATAAAACTTTAGGAGCAAACCTGCCTGATCAAAACAAGTCTACAAAGTGTTTGTTTTGCCGCCAACAGAAAAAGACGTTTCACTTCTGGATGACAACCTAAAAGAAAAGATCCCGACAAAAACAGACCTTCCCACAATCCACAATCCAGTTTAACCTCTGCCTGATGACACTGCAGCAGAAACATCATTACTGTCAGCACTGGTGAACAACACAGAAAGTATCTTTGGTTTTACTCTTGATTTATTTGGAGAGCATAAAACTTAAGACTAGAGGCACTGACAAGGTACTATGGGAGGGATGATGCCTGCCCCTCCTGGAACCCTAGGAGAAATCATCATGGCTCTTATCATTATAATATGTATTTTATCATTTGATTGGGATTAATTTAGAGTTTAATTACTTATTAATAATAAAAGATGAGAGAGCGAGACATGCTCCAGGCTTTCCACTGTGTGGTGCCTAAATTAAGTCTAAATGACTTTGGGTTCTATTTTCAGTGAATTAAAATGAAAGTGCAGAAAATCTATGTGTGCACTCAAAATGTGTTTTTGGCCTAACATGAATCCACCCCCTAGTCTGTGTGTCAGCTCTCTTTTCAATTTAGAGCCAGACGCACCTACAGGCATGCATATTACTGCTTGCACAGAAGATTTTTACGAACTGCTTTTTGGACAAAGGACAATCAAAAAACACATAGAATCATTAATTTCACTTGGCTCTGTAATGATGTACCTGTGCAGGTGCAGCCAGTGGCTGGCAATGTCCAGACACATGCTGAGCTGAAACAGGAAGGTGTATGATGGGTAGAGCAAGGACAGGTTGACCAGCAGACACATGGTGGCACAGCGGTCTGTAAGCATGTCCAGCATGGCACCAAACTTTGTGGCTGAAAGACAAATTTAACAGAAACTCAAAGTCGAAACAATATAAAGTGCTTAAGTGAAGTACAATAACAGTCAGTGGTTCACTTTAGGCACAAAGTTAATCTCCCCTGTAGACAAAGTGATAGAGCATGGAAGGTAAATCAGAGGGCAAAAAATGTCAAACAGCTGACCCCAAACTCCAGGTATATAAACGTGCACTTTGCTAAAACGCTGCAGATATCCAATACTGTTTATGAGATAAGAAAGCATTATCTCTCTGTATAGTGAAGCTGAAGCAAAAATAGCTTAAACTGGATTTCTGCCAAGGTGAGGTATGTTTTAGGGTGGGGCTGCACATTACTGTAAGGTTGCTTCTATAAATGTGCAGCCTTTCTGTTACAGTTTAGAATAAAAAAATCTTTACGCACCATCTAACGTGTTGTAAATTGACATGACAAGAACATTCATGGATTTCACAAAGTAAAGCGTCATCTATTCAGATATTTACACTGATTAAGAGCTCTTGCAGCGTGGCCATCAAAGGAGTCGAGCAGGGCACTGAGCAAATAGCAGAAGACAGCTGGCCAGGGACAGCAGGGCATCAGATAGAAGGACAGCAGGGCCAACACAATCCGGCCATAACCTGGAGGCAAAGAGCAGGGCACAGAAACATCAGACACATGATGCTGAACCTGAGTACAGTATAATTACATTTAATACCTAAATTCTAGTCCGGGTGGATACCCGTGTAACCGGTGTCTTAGTCTTCATATATGATAAGTATGATAACACTAAATTCTTCACGTCGTGTTGTTCCTTCACTAATCGGCAGTACTTTGAATACAGCATCCACTGTACGTGTGCTAACGCTAAGCTAAGAGGCTACCTGTCAACAGGGACGCAAAATAAACTCACCGATTAAATTTGGGACGAAGAGAAAGATGTTTTCCTCCACCATCTTTAAGGTTTGCGTTGAAAACACCTCGTTTCCTCGGCTTAGGTTTTTGTTAGGCGAGGAAGAAACTCAGTGCAAGCGATAGAAAAAAAAATCTCTAAGCGATGACTTCCTGACAGACACTTCAAGTCAAGCTTCCGCTTTGGCGAAAAGGAACTTCCGCTAAACTTGCCTCCAGAATAAGAGCAACGTTGTGATCCATGTCAAACATACGGTACCTTCTGAACCAAGGCTGAAGACTTTTTAATCACTGAGCTTCTTTTCTCTTTCACAACTTACAAGTGATCCACAGAAGCCGAGTAGCAAGCATTTAAGTTGTGCGTATACCTCTAAGATAAAACAAAATAAAATCTTTTTCCGGTCTACGTTTGCTGTTGGGCTTGACAACAGTTAGTTGCCAAAACGCAACACTGACAGTTTGCGTCATGACGTCATGGGACAATGGGGCCTTCCCTTTAATGCATCCCATCCTACGATCCCATCAGAAACAGACAGAGCTATTTTTAGACGTTATTAACGCGGAGGTCAAGGAAGAACAAGTTCTTAATGTGCGAGAGATATATAAAGATTATATAATTTCAATTTTTTTTTTGTAAATTTGCAGCTAAAAAAATTGTTGTAACCGATGAATATTTTGGCAAAATTATTACACAGTTTACTACAAACAACCTTAGGTTTATACAGATTTTTTAATTTAAATGTTCAGTAATCTAAAATAAAAAAAATCTTGATTTTAATCCTGTAAACACTCTTTCCTTGAGGTAATGTTGAACGTCTCACTGAACAACGACAACAAAGGTTTCTGTTTTTGTTCATTTATTTCTCAAAAATTATTTTGTTACGTTTCTGTACAACTCGCATCTCAACACTCTTCCAAACATTTTGCATCTAACCTGAACATTTTAAACCTCATAACCTGCTATAAAAACGCTTTTCAGTCCATCCACATCTCCCCCACACATCCACTGAACACCAACTCTACATCACCATCATCATCCTCATTCTCACAGCTGAGCTTCCTGTCAGTTTATCTATCTATAAGGAGGGAAGGTGGAGGGCTCCTGCCTGTTGAAGAGGAGGCAGGTGCAGAAACATTAAAACAGCACAAAGAAACATATGGACCCATAATGGGAGAAAGGAATAACAGCAAGGCATTCTGGGAAACTTGTTAGCTGTCAGAATGGAGGATAAATTTGATAAAAGCAGCTACTAAAACTGTGAAATTCCTAAAAATTAATGTCCATGTTTGTTTGAACATCATTGTCCTACTGTTAGTTAAAAACAGTTTGGATAACTTTTGTGGCCTGATTTCACATCCTCAAATCTGAGCAAACTAGTTTCCCTAAATCCTTTGAAGGATGCACAAAAATCCTGACGTCAGTGAACTGCACACATTTATCTGGCATTACAAGTAGTATTTATACTTCTATTTGTGTCGTTGGAGGTTTCTGTCTCCCCAGTGCAGCTTTAATTGGCAAATTAAAATAACACAACTGAGGAATGGTCAGCACTGAAACTGTACAAAATAATGCAAAAAAAAAAAAAAAACAATAACTCAAAGTTGGCACACTGAAATCTCACATTTCTAATGTTTTCTGGTGGTTTTTGAGGACCGGCTGATTTCATCTGACACTTCAATCCATGAAGATAAACACAACATGTCCCACAGCTTGTTTCCATCCAGCGGCACATCCTCCTTATAGCGTCTCCAAAGGGGATTTTTTGAAGTCCAGTCTGTCCTTTCAGTCTTCTCTTTTTTTCCATCCCCCCTGCTCTCATCTTCTCAGCAACATTTGCACAAATACAGAAAAAGAAACTAAAGTTTTAGTCTGCATATGAGAAATATGCTTTTTTCCTCCACTCAAACATTCTTTAACTATCAGTGCAAATGAGGTAGACATGACACACAGCATCAGATCACACTGAGATTAGCGTCCTGCAGCAGAGATGGATGGATGGGGGTGGGGGGGTGGAGGTGGATCAGGTGATTTTTCATCCACCTGTCCAGGTACATGCAGCTGCAGGAAGCGACCAGATGATTGGTTTTTCTACCCATTCAGACCATTCAAAACAAATCAAGAGATGTTTGAAATGTAAATGAGGGGGAGCCTCAAAGTGGTCAACATCACATGCAGAAGTGACCCTTGGAGCAGGACAAACTTCCATAAAATGTATTAATGCTTTATACTGCACTATTTCTAGAATAATGGATCCATTTTTAAATAAAATGTGTTTGAAAAATAAAAGCCAGAATATTTGTGTTCACCAGCAAAACTTTTTTGAGGGATTATACACTCATTTTTTTATCAATTTTTTTTTATACTTATGTATCAGCTCAGGGTCTTCATACATTAATATGAACATGTATAAAAAATCTCAAATGCAATATAAGAGATGCAAACCAGCAAATCAATACTATCTTTTCAAATTCAACCTGCCTGATGACAAATAGATATTTTCATTTACACCCTTACATATTTTACACAATTTGTTCATAATGTTTTATTTTTAAATGTTGTCTTAATGACCACTATGAGGCTCCATACAAACTGCAGGTTACATTGGTTCCTGAGGGAACATGAAATAAAAAATAACAACATGGCACAAAACTTAGTGAAAGAACCCAGAAATGTTATTCAGCTCAACTGCAGACGCTCCATGTTTTAATACTGGCTCAAAATAAAAAAAAACGTTTAAAAAAGTAGAACTCAGCCCTGCCCAGAACTGTAGACTCCTTCTTCCCTGAGACCTGAGACAGGAATGCTGGGAAAGGTAGTCCTTTTGTCCTCCTTAAAAAACATTAATATTTGTTTTTAATGTTTTTTTTTATATCTCTATCACAGTAACATTGCGCTTAATCCCCACCTAGTGGTCAAAATTGGCAATTACATCTTTTAAAAACTTAAAAATTAGCATACAACATAAATATAACAACTGCAGTAGAGGTAATAATAATGATAGCATCTATTGTCTGCATCTAGTACAAATTGGTATAACTCACGTGACAAAATAATCATTATTATTACTCTAACACAGTCTCAAAGTTAGTGCTTTTATGTACACTGATAAGTACAATGCAAGTCAAAAGTGTTGGACAGTGAACAATCTTCAGTATACCTGCTACATTTACACAGGTATCTTACATTTATATGCATTTATATAAATAGGTAGTGTGCATGGTATCCATACAAATGCTGTCTGTACACAAATTCCATGCACTGAAATGTACTTATCTGTAATGTAACATGTACATCTTATCTACAGATGCAGACTGAACTGGGGAGGGGTGGAGGGGGGGTGGAGGTGTTGAAACACTGCTCTTTTTCTTCACACACACACACTCTGAGCTCATAGATTTAATGGCTCGATTCACTCAAAGACACTCTCTGTCAGCGTTCCTTTGATGGAGCACTCAAACCTTTTGGTGCGTTCTTATTGGCCGTCTCTTCAGTGTGTCCACAAACAAAAACAGACTAAAAGGCTTTCTAATGGTTTTAAGCTACTAATCGATTCTTTCATGTTTGATATTTTGTACTTTAGGTCAATCATTTCAATTGGCCATATGATAATTAAAAAAAAATGTTTCAAAAGAAACAATGTTGGCCGAAGGTGAAGCCAAAACATCCGAATAAGCTTATCTGTTTAAGCTGCGTAATTTTTTTTTGATAATCAATTTACTACTAATACGATTTTTTTCCATCATTTTAAAAACATAATTATTCTTCTTTTGCCTGCTGATTTAAAACCGAAATAAAACAAAGCTGTGTCTGTGTGCGGACACACAGAGTGATCAAAGTGACTGCTAACAAGCTCACATCCCAAACAGGTCAGAGCTTCAGAAGAGTTAAAGGGCAGTGATGGAGTGTGACAGAGATGGCAGTGTTTGTCATTTACAGGATCTTATCACTATAAAGGAAAAAGAAAGGTGACAGACACCCCCCCCCAAAATAAAATTTAAAAAAAGGGAAAAAAAAGGAACCCTCTTCTAAATCTTCTTAACATGAAACACGTTGAAACTTAAGAACTGGGTTTACAATTTTGCGTCATTTACATAGTTACAGTGGTTTTTAAAGCACCGCTACCCAAGTGAAGCTTAACAACTGTTTCCTGTTGACCTGCTGAACTTTAAACCTGAAGGTCAGAAGGTCTAGAACCTGAACACGGTCCAACTGAAGACTTCTACAGTTAAACCGTCTCACTGCGAAACTC
The DNA here is from genome assembly GCA_030710495.1 of Labroides dimidiatus. NCBI lineage: Eukaryota > Metazoa > Chordata > Actinopteri > Labriformes > Labridae > Labroides > Labroides dimidiatus. Next base: position 12,351,965 of record CM061163.1, read on the forward strand.
AATACTGTGCAATGGTTTCCGTGTTACAAATGAACAAGTGGACCTCTTCTTTTTTTAAATCTTTTTTTTTTTTTTGACTTGTTCACTTTGCAACACATGGCTCTTTTTCACAAGTCGGTTTAATGTCAGATTTTGTGATTCTCTCTCTTTTAAGGACTTGTGTTTTAATGACTCTTCTGAGCAGCTCTAAAGAGGTTTTCACGCTCATCTTTCTGCTCTGTTGTGATTTCTTTCTCTCTCTCTTTTCTTGAACCAAGAACACTTTAAGGTCCCTGCACGTTAAGAAAGGAGATGTTAAAATTTACTCTAAAACAAAGGGTTTGATGAATCTTCCTGAAATAATCTAAAACTACCAAACTACCCCCCACCCCCACCCTTATCACCCCTGTTTGAAGCCGGCTGAGTGACCGTAGCCCTGTTTGTTGGACAGATCCAAGCAGAGAGAAGTTTAACGCTCTCAGGAGTACGAGAGGTGAGAGCCGTTAGAAATGTGAGAAGTGACTGATGTGCTCCGGCTAAGCCCCCCATCACTCCCCCCACCTCCACCAGGCCCCCCAGAGGCCGTCCTCCTCAGAGGCTGGGGGCTGTTCCTGAGAGCCATGAGGCTGGGGCCCCTGACGCTCAGGTTTCCCCCTCCGTAGCCTCCCTGTGATGATGAAGAGGAAGAGGCAGAGGACGGGGGAGAGTTGGAGGAGAGGGAGATAGGGGGAGGTGGAGGTGGGGGAGGCAGAAGAGCTAAGGACTGGGCGGAGGCATGGGAGGACAGGTGGTGGTGGTAGTGACTCTGGGAGTGGTATGGGTAATGGCTGCCACCTCCCACCCACTCCCGGGCCCGCTCGCGCTCTCTGCTGCTGTCATGGGGGTCTCGGTACAGCTGTGGCGTGCTCTGGTGGTGCTGGTAGTGCTGGTGGTGGTGGTGGGATGAGGAAGAGGAGGATGAAGAGGACGGAGAGTGGCCCCTGCTCTTGTGTGGTTCGCATTCCCTGCCGAGGCCGTGAGAGGAAGTGATGGACTCTGCGCGGCTGAAGCCTCCCCCACCGTGGTTCTGACTCCGCCAGGACGGGGTGGACACCGAGTTCTGGACACTGTGGCTCCAGTGGCTGCCGGAGCGGGGGACGGGTCGGGATGGCCAGCCGCTGGAGCCCGTGGAGGGGCTGGGAGTTGGGTAGCCCTGGTTAAAGGCCTCTGCCGGGATGCCGCTCAGAGCCATGTTGCTGAATCCGAGACGCATGCTCTCTGAGTCGAAGGCCTCGATCTCATGGGCCTGACGCTCCAGCAGAGTCCGGATCCGCTCTGAGCGCTCGTTCTGTAAGGAGAGCATCTCCTCCTCGATCTGACAACACAATCAGTAGAGTTAAAGGAAGAGGCATGCCGACCAACACAAGGCAGGTTTTCTCAAAGCAGAAAGAAGAACACTAATTGTTTAAGGGCCACAGACTAAAGTTACATACATGTTTCAACGGCCTGCTTTTGTTTACAAATGTGCTTTTATTTTGAAAGTATGGGACAAACTACTTCTGCTTAACTGTTATGTTGGGTAGAGCTAAAAAACAGCTGAAAGAATTTATCATAAGTCATAAAATAAAAGATAAATAATTCCAACATGTGATCTTTATATTCTAGTGAAGATAGTCTCGTACCCTTTGTTCCAGCAGCGCCCGGCGGATGGACACCCTCTGCTCCAGGTCCTTCACCTCCCGCTCGTGCTGGGTGTCCGTGTGGATCTTGATCTTGCTCTGGTAGGCATTGAGCAGCTCCAGCTCCTGCTGTAGCTGCATCCGCAGGACCTGGTATTCTGCCTCCTGGGTCTCGTCCAGCCGCAGCTGTGCAGACACACGGGACGAGAATCTGTATCAGAATCTGTAAGAGCTCTGGAAACTTGTGTGGTGATGTGAAGGCTGCCGATGTCATTTTTAAAACTTAAAACTTGTATTTTATAAATTAAAAGGTTAATCTTTCAGTCTGTGAAATCAGAAACAGTCTGAAAGACCTTTTGAAAGTCTAAATTAATGATAGTAGTTTAGAAATCTAAAGAAGTGGAGCTGTGCTGATGCTGTGCTGATGCTGTGCAGATGCTGCAGGTCGGTGTGTGTCGTTGAGGTGCAGATGTAGGTGACAGGTGAAGCAGGTGCGCGGGGTTTCCTTGCCTTACTCACAGCCTGTGTGGACAGCATGTCGTTGATTGAATGGTCGTACTGCTCAGCCAGGATGGCCAGCTTACGTGTTTGTTCCTCTTTGAGGCGTTTGAGGACGGCTTTGTGGTCAGATTTAGGAGTGCTCTCCAGCAGGTGATTCCTCAGAGCTTTGTACTGACGGGTCTGGATCTTACAGGTCTCCTGGAACTGACGCTTGATCTGCAGCTCTTTGGACTGAAAAAAATATTCATAGATAATGAGACAGTACTAATAAAATACTCAGGGTTTTGTTTTTCAGAAGGAATAGTTTATATTTTTCCCCTATAGAAAAACTGAATAAAATTCTATTATCCCGAAAACTGGTTCTTTAATGAGTCTGTTCTGGTTTGATCAGGTCTCCTTCTTACCTTGAGGCTCTTGGGCTGCTGTCTGACCTCTACAGTGTGTTTCTGTCGAAGTTCTTGCTCCCGGCGCTTATTGTACTCCATTTGGTTGGTCAGCTCAGTTTGGTGCTGAGTTCGGATCAGTTCAGCCCGGGTCCGCTGCACAGAGCTCAGCTGCCTGAACTCCAACTCCTGGGTGGACTCGTGGTGCCGCAGCAGCATAGCACACTCCAGATCCTTCTGGGTCTGCTTCTTGTTCAGGTCCTGGTGAAGACCAGAACAGCACATGGAATAATTATTAAGCGTTAAAAGTTTTTTTTTTGTTTTTTTTTTAAAAAGAAAGATAACAGAGGATTTGAGTGGACACGAGCAGCTTTACCTCTCTAAGCAGGTCCTGCTCCAGGTTATGGCGAGCCAGCAGCATCTTTCTCTTGTACTGGCGGCACTGCAGCTCGTAGTATTGCCTCTGCCTCCGCAGCAGGCTGGCCTCCTCCTCTGCCTGCATCTGCTGCAGACACTCCTTTTGACGGATCAACCACTCCTGCTTCTCCCGTTTTGGAGTTGACTGGTTCTGGTTCAGCTCCTGTTTAGTTGTAGACAGGTGGTTTAGTGTCCTGAGACCATCATACAGCATCGTATTGATACGAACGTGGATAATTCTCACCTCTTTCAGCTGGTCTTTGCGCTGGCGATACTGCCGTTTCTGCGACTCTAATAAACTGGTCAGCTCTTTTTTCTGCTGGCCCAGGATGTGCTGCTGAAACTTCTTCTCCTCAGTCAAAGCTGCTTTTGTCTGCAGAACGACACCAAACCATCATTTTAAACAATGACTTACTGCTTTACATCCACATCTGCCCATTTGCAGCAGTCCTTTAACCGGCTTTTCAGAGTTTCAATCTGCCTCACCTCCTTCTCGAGGATGGCCTGGTGCTTCTTCACCAGCTTGTCGGCCTCGGTGGAGAAGCTGTTTCTCTGGTTCTCCAGCTCTTTGTCGAGCTTCAGCTGGTGCTCATCCATCTCCGCCTTTAGCTTGTTCTCCATCCCCATCAGCTGTTTCTGGTGCTGCCGCCTCATTCGCTTGTACCCAGACATCTGCTCTCGCAATGCTGAGCCCTGCTCGTGCTCCTGGATCTGTCGGGTCACCTGGAAGAGGGGCGGAGAAAAACACATGAGCACTGAGTATTTGTTGCAAACACTTTGAGGCTAACCAAAACATCCTCAAGCTTGTTTACCTGACAAACTAGATCTGTACTCAGCTTTGTTTAAATCTGTGTGGCTTTAAACTACCAGAGGAAATAGTGGTTTCCTGTGTTTCTGTGGCATCTTAAGGCTTCATAAAAATTAAATTCTCTTGCCTTCCTCTTCCATAAAAACAAAGATCCTGACAAATATTTTTCAAATAATGTGCCAACTCCCTCGTAAGAGGATCTGCTGAGCCATCTTACCAACGAGGCGGTTCTGATGGTGGCAAAGTGGTCTCTGTTGCGATAGTAAGCTCTGCGGCGTCCAGCTGAAGGAGCCTGGGGTTGGTCCATCTCTGGTTGGTAAGGGTCATCATAGATGTTATCCTGACCCTGAGAGAGAGAGAGAGAGAGAGAGAGAGAGAGAGAGAGAGATACATGCAGGAAGGTTTAAACATCCAGATAAAACTGTTATATCAGTGTGAAAACAGGCGATCAGGTGGAGATTTTACCGTGGGTCTATGGATGATGGAGCTGTTGGAGGTGACTGTGTGCTCGCCTTCCTGCATCATGGCCATCTCACTGCTGCTATCATCAGAGGCGTCAGCGAGACTGTTGACCGAGCTGCTCTGGGAGCTGGCAGAGATGGACATGCTGGGTACCGACTGAGAGCTCTCCATGCTGTTAACTGTTCCGGTCCGCAGCAGGTACTGCTCCACCTCCTGACACAGAAACACAACCCTGGTTTAAAGACTGTTCAGTTTGAAAAAGATAAATACTAACATCACTTCCTCTACTTTTCGTTGTCTTTGCGGGCCTCACCTCCTCATCCTCCCCTCCTTCTGACACGGGGCCGTTCTGCTGGGTCTCCTGAAAGAGGATCTTCTTCATCTTGCGGTACTGTAGGTTGTCCAGCTCTCGCACTGCATCCTTGGTTCTTGCGATCAGGTCCATGATCACCGTCAGAGGACGCTCGCGGCACAAAAAACGATGCTGTGAAGGAGACAACAGATTTGCACAGACACACATCATGAGATGATCTGTCAAAACCCTATAAAAACATGTCAGAGTGTTCCCAGTTATAAAAGTGTGGGGGTGTAATTGTATTCTCACATTCAGCAGCACGTCAGAGGTAGGCCGGTCCTGGGGAATCTTCTGTAGGCAAGAGTCAACAAAGTTGCGGAAGGAATCAGACCTGCAGAGAGAGAGAGATCGGGTTAATTTACAGAATAGAGTTCAAGACTCAACAAACCCGTGAAAGTAGGAAATTATGACTCAGAGCTGCCGTGGAAAAAGAGAAGTGCTCAGAAACAGTTTCAGACCATATTTTTACTCATGGCTTTAGACTAAGAGCAGACAGAAGAGGAGGTGACAAATGTTCTCACCAGTGATTGGACTGAAGGACGGGGCTTTCATTCTGAGCGATGTGATATAAGGCACTCATAGCATTCATATTGAACAGAGGGGGCTTCCTCTCAGCTGTGGAAAAAGCAGAAGACTTTAAGTGTCACAGAAACACAAAGATAGAAACACACAGCTGCACTCAAACATGAGTCATACTGCAGGTTTGTACCGAGCTCTATAGAAGTGATGCCAAGGGACCAGACGTCCACCTTGCCATCATACTGGCCTTCATCCATGGCCAAGATCACCTCTGGAGCCATCCTAAAAAACACAAGAAACACCAACACCTGACTATCAGTATACGGTTTTATAGTTATGTAACTGACATTTGTCATACTCTGACCATACATTTTTTTATTTGAAGCAGGTTTTGTTTGAACACTCACCAGTAAGGAGTCCCTACGAAGGAGTTAGCTGGAGAAACGATCGAGGCAGAACCAAAGTCCCCGAGTTTGACCTGACCTGGCTCTGTCAGGAGGATGTTTCCTGCTTTCACGTCCCTGCAGAATCAACAGTGACGGTTATAAACATATTAAGTCCTTCTAACCCTTATTAACATGACATCATACTTTGTACTCGATTTGTGTGGAGATACTGAACTTGTCATGTTAGGATCTGGCTTGGTACAAAACATCTTACCTGTGTATCATGTTGTGAGAGTGAAGATATGCTAATCCCTGCAGTGCACCATGGGTAATAGCAGCTATTTCAATTTCCTGGAGTGGCTTTTTGTGAACTGCAAAGACGAAAGGACAAATTTGAGCCACAAACAACAATTTGGCAACGGTTCCTAAAAATAAGTGAGAGTGTGTCGTGTTTAACTGACCTTCAAGGAGGTCTGAGGCGGAGCCGAGGCAGTACTCCATCACCAGCTGAGGGAGAACATTGTAAAAATGTGATGTAGTAACAGAACCAAACATACTGACTGTACTCATGAGCTTTACATCAGTTGAGTACTGGAGTGAGTGTACTGATGAAATACTCACCCATGCGGTGTGCTCCTTCAGGTAACATCCCAGATACTCGATAGTGTTGGGGTGACGAAGCTTCTGCAGGAACTTCACCTCTTTGATGATGTCCTGCCATTTCTGAACAAAACATTCAAACGCTGTTAGCTCTTAAATCTTGTGTCCTATTCTTCCTATCTCTCAGCCAAACCAAATTTACTATACTGCCTCTAACAAAACCTTTGAGAAGAAGTGAAAGCTGTTTGTAAGACGCACATCAGCCATCACAAGCCTTGATGGTTCTTTGTTACTGTGCTTTCATTAAATCCATCCTGTCATTCTTCTTTGTTTCACGGTTCATGGTTTCGCAGCAATGCTCCTAATCAAATTCTGAAGTGGGCAACCTTTTAGGTGACTCTCATCTCCAGCTGTCAAGTTTCATTCTTTACAGCTGCAGCGGGAGCTGAGCTCTGAAACAGCTTCTTTGCTCTGGATTCAGTTCGTTGCTCTTGAGGAATCCAATTTTAGAGAAACACTTTTGTAGCTTTTACCTGTAAACTCTTTCTGTTTAGATGTTATTAAAGTCAACTAATAAGAAATTGCTGCCACCAAAGATTTTCTTTTTTCCACTGTCTGTGAGGTCCTCTGCCTGCCTTGCTGTTCATTTTTTCTATCACTTCTTTGAAATCTCATAAAAAAACTGAAGATTTCTTAAAGACTTTGAGCATGAAGTGTTTCTACATTTCAAACAAAGTGAAATCTTTGAGTATTTTACCTCATTCGTCTGCTTGCCGCTGTACGACATCTTCTTGATGGCCACCACCTCATTGTTGCGCACATCTCGGGCCTGTTGGGCAACAAACAAAAAATTATTACTAAGAATAACACACTAAACATTGTCTCACTCAGACACAAGCTTTAACAATCCTTTCAACCCAATAAAATACCACAGAAAGATCAACAGAAGTCAGAAAGAGTCCAAAGAGTGAAGTGGTTTGTGCATTGGCAGATTTGGTAGAGTTTAAGCTATCTATGATTGTAAACTCTACCAGGGGTCTCAAACTCATAACCCATGAAACCATGTCATACAGCTGCCACTTGATACCAATTCATAGAGAAAAAATAATTTTCAAGTTGACCTTGAATGTAACATAATAATTAATGACCCCCAACTGAAAAAAACTCAAAAATTTCCTTTCATGCTGCTAACGTCCTCAAACATTGTTAAACAAGATGTTTCTCTGAAAGGCCAAAAGAAGGGTTGATGTCAGGCACAGAGTGTTTCAGGAGAAGTGTGAGAACAACTATTTCTGTGGAGTTTAAGGTGGAATTACACCCATCTCATACGCAAAGAGAAGGTTTCTGTTCTTAAGAAGGATAACCTCACGCAGCATCATTCAACCAAACATGTGGAGCAGGATGCAAAGTATCAGAGAGATGAGCCGACACGACGAGCTGCACGGCTAAAGGAGGAGCTGTCAACAGAACAAAATGTATTCAGACAGCAAGAAAGGAGTTGAATCAAAGAACAGGTCCAGATTTAGTGATGTCCATCTTTAAGACATACTGAGAGTTTCAACTGAACCAACTCCCTCGGAGCAAATATGGCCCAGCAGTCTGGGAAAAAGCTCTCAGGCATCTGCAGCTAGAAAGACAAATATGACTGTAAAATAATTGATGTTGAAGTACAGTTGAGCAGTGGGATGTTGTGACAAGACTGGATGTTCAGCAGCCCTCAGGTAATCTGAGTTTGAGACTTCTGCTCTATAAAGTGTTCAGATGTAACAGTACAACAAACAGTCTAATAGTGTGTAGGTGTCCTTCTTTTCAGGTCAGTGCTGCCCTGATGTGACAGACTCCTCACAGACTCCTCCAGACCTCATCCTGCACAGCCATGTGTGAAACGCAGATTAGAAATATGGACACATGTTTCAGAAGCCATGGAGTCCTCCAGGAGAAATCAGGTTCCTCTAATCCCTGACCCTGATTACGGAAACAAGGCGTCTTCATCACGTTTAAGGAATGAGATTTCTGGAGTAAGCTGGCAGTAACCCGGTTAGTGAAGTGCATGTAAACGACTGGGAGCACCGACAGCAGCACCACCATCTCTGAGTCGATCTGTTATAGCACAGGAACCATCGGCTCTCCAGAGCAGAAAGTTCTTTCGGTTCTATTTTTAAATATTGCAGTTGTGGATATAAAAACATGAAATCTCCTTTGTCTCATCCGGCACAGTGAGAACACTTTTATGACCACTTGGTGGAGCCAAGAGATCGACCGTTTTTAGCGGGCTGGGCACAAAGACAGAACACGGTGATCTATTTCATCCAAACTGCATTACTCATTTTTGTGGTTAAGATGCTCATATATTCTCAAATCTATTCCAGCAGCTTAATCCTCCAAAAAGCTTAATCCTAAATCCTAAGTGATGCTGCACCAGACAAAGTCAGGATGCACTGATGCTGAGGTCAGTCATACCCCAGATTGTAAACAACCCAATGATGCAACAGAGTGTATTGTTTGAATATCACAGCTTAACCCTTTAGAGTTCTGCAACAATAAACAGTTTGTTTGCTTCTTGTGGGGTTGATTTTCAAATGGTTCATGTCCCTGTCAATAAATCGCAGCAATCATAAAATACTTGATTGGATGGTTCAGGGGAACAAATTATATCAACACTACTATATCAGATCAGGCTTCATTTTTTTATGGCCTGTTAAAAAGCTGCAGTGCATTGTGAGGCTGTAGGACCTGTAAGCTTCTGTCAAAATGATCTGGCCAATCTCAAGCACATCCAGGCATAGATAACATTGGGACACACTTAAATTAGGGCTGAACGATGTTGGAAAATAATCTCATTGTGATTTTTTTTTTACCAATATTATTTAGCATGCCATTTTTTTTAGGGGGATCTTTATCGCCTGCATTATTCACTAAAAACAAGCAATAAATCATTCTATAGTGTGACCAACATGACAGGATACTGTCAACATGCGACTGTCATTCATGGCCTTGTGGTGTTTTCTTAAATGCTGGAACAGGTTTGTAGTATCACCCCTTGTTGTAGCTTTGGTAACCAGGCATGTTTTGCACAATACTTATCCATCCAAAATCTAACATCCAAAATAGCTCCAGACAATCAACATGCTGCTCCTCTTTGACACCAGTCGCCTCTCCTGTGTCCTCTCTCGGTTCTTCCGCTGAGACCATTTTTAAAGATGTCGACAGCAACACAACAAATCACAACTTTGAGTGGCTTAAAGTTGTTTTCTTCGTCCCCCGCTCGACTGCATCTCGTTCTTCTTCAGAGATTTTTTGCTGTTTGCAAACCAGCTGAAAGTTGCATTACCGCCACCTACTGCATGCATGTCACGTAAGGTTGCATCTGTGTACATGAAACTTTATTTTAATTGCAGGCTTTGCAATTTCAAAATTGCATTTTATTACATTGCAATGTCTGTTTAAATTTGATTAATTGTTCAGCCCTACTTTAAATCTTACTAAAACCCCGATATGAGGTCAGAACTTCATGATGCATTTTCAGACATCCTCAGTCATGATTGGTTGATTAATGAAATGAAAAGAACCATAAAGAAACATTTTCTCCAGCAAAGCTGCAGACTTGAAAGAGTATAACTTAAAAGCGGTTTTGGAACCGGGCTCTCCTTGTATCACTCCCGTTTAATTGATGTAAATAAATGCACGTCTATTTCTGTAGCCTGTCTCTAATGGTCTTTTAAGGATTGCTCTGAAACTCAGAGCCTCAGTTTAACACAGTGGAGGTGTTAGTCTGCCACACAGCCTGAAGAATAATTTACAGGTACAATGAAGCAGCTGAGTACAGTCGGGTTCCCGCTGTTTGTGTAATGAGGCTGGGGGACACTTTTTAAGATTCACAGTTACCTTCTTAAAAAACAAAATGCAGATGAAGACAGATATTTCTGTCTTTTAGAAGCCCACACAAAATAACACCCAGGCCTCCTGGACTCAGAGTGCTTTTAAAAAAGAAATGCTTGAAAAACAGGTTAAAGATCAGACAGCTTGATTCCAGCAGAGGAACATGGCATCGAGCTGCTTTAGAAATACCAAAATCTACCTGCAAACCAGTAGGTAAGGGAACATACTCCGTTTACTTCTGAGAGGTGTATGCTTGGTTCTGAAATGCTGTCCTTCTTTTGATTTATTCATCTCTATTGTGCTCATTCATAGATGTGGGGCACTAACATGTGCTGGCTGTGAGCCCTGTCTGTTTAAACAAAAGGAAACTGGGGTGAAAGGAAACAAAGATGTACGATAAACTGAAGGAAAGTGAATAATGTTTTCAGAGAAAAATGATGTTTAAACTCATCTGTATTAATGTTTATGAATGTGTATCTACCAACAAAAACCAGACGTGACTTCAGGAAACGCTCAGCCCTGAGTTTCAGGGTCAGTCACATAAGATTTCTCACCTTTTATAGAAGCTGTGAGTCAAGGCGAGCTCATGGGTTCAGATTCTGAGAGTTTTTATAAGCAATCATTCGAGTTCAGAGGGAGTTACTGAGACTTTTCAATCAAGCTAGCATCCCATGTATGGCCTCAATGAAGTCATCAAGATTCATTCAGCGCTGTCATTGAAAACACTCTTCATGAGATGCATCGATGTGAATGCCAGATGATCCACAATCCTTCACAACAGTAATGCTCCTAATGTGAATTAATCTGCATTATCAGAGACCAAGCACCAGACTTCATCGCGCTTACATTTGATCATCATGAAGTCAGGCACAGCTGGAGATAAAGACACGCATGAACAGTCAAAATAACAACTGCCACAAGAGGTTAGAGAATTTGATGTCCCACTCACAAAGTAAACAGCCCCGAAGCTGCCGTGGCCGATCTCTCGGAGGTCTGCGAAAAGCTTCTCTGGATCATCTTTGCAGAAGAGGTCTGCCACGTCCGGGTCTTTCAAGTTGCCCGCCCGCGCACTCGAGGGCATGGCCAGGGCCTGGAAGACAGTTGACAGCTCAGATTAGTGCTGGAAGGTTAAAGGTCAACAAGATGACATCATCCAGGCAACAAACAGACGCTGGTCGACTGCTGCCTCATGACTTAGTTTGTTGTTTCACTGCATTTTACATACCGATTGATTTGGATCAGAGGAAGCTCTTTGAAACACCGAGCGTCTCAAGGCAACTCCTGTGTGTGTGGTTACATGACTCGACAGAATCTGGAGGCTCAGAGCAAAGTCAAGACTTACTTTAGTTTAATACAAAATTCTATTTGTACTGTTTCTGAAACATCACCTGAAACCTTGGAAATAGCAGCCTGAGTTTGTCAGTGGAAAATCAAGTTCTTTTCAACTGATATACTCTGATTGGATGGATTATGTAAAAATGTAACCGGCCAGTTTCACTGTTTGGCCAAAGCCGAGTCTATTGGAAGAAATCCAAACTATGAGTCACTTAAACCCCAAAATATGAAACGGCAGGCCCAGGTTTTCAGCACTAGAATGCCCATTTAACAGCAGCTGAAATGTTCGTTTGAGAGACGTGTTAAAAAGCCTGGCATTCTCAGCAAGTCCTGTGTAAAGAGTTATGCTGATAGCACAACTGCTTGGTGTTAAGCTGTTATAGGATGCGATTTCATTTTGTTTTGAAGGATTTTCCACTTCAGTTGGACAGAAAAACAATCTAATTAATGTGTTAAACACCCTGGAAGATGCATTCTTCTGCTCTGGAAAAATGACCTATTTACAGAGTCCTAAAATCAGCTTCCCTGATACTCGAAATGCACGGTGTATTTCTTAGAAACTCCTGCTGTTTCAGGAATGTCATGACTGGCTGATTTTGATCCCAGGGTTAACCTACAGATGTGTATAAACGCCATCGTCTCCCACAGCTGATCTATGTAGGACAGCAACCTGCTGAGAAGTTATGACATTAGCACATGAAACAGTCATGAAGACGCTGTGAGAAAACGGAGGGTTTGGTTCCAAACATGAGGAGAAACATCACTGATGTGGGGGGGAGGGAAAGCCTCTTCCCTTTAATGTTTCAACCATGAAGGTCGACATGAGACCGTAGAGAACATGATGACTCCTTTTATGATCTCTAAAAGACCAACACGAAGACTGAAAAATGTCTGTGTGAAGACTTTGACCATGAAGAACTTGTAGATTTTAATACAGAGAAATCCTAATAATCCTGCCATTGTGTGGTTACCAAACTGAAAATGTCACATTCAAACACAAAATGATCTCCATTGTTTTGTGGAAGGCTGAAAGGAGCTGTAGAGAATTTAAGGCAGTTAATATATTACATCATAACCTATTTTCTCTTTGAAACTGAGGGAGAAAATACAAAAAAGCAGACACGACGGATGCACCAAAACTTTTCGGCCCCAAAGTGCATCTTCAGTTTTCATCCGAAAGACTTATCACAGATACAGTGTGTTGTGATGACACAAGCAGATGTATGTCAATAGATCTGAGAAAACCCACGGAGAGAGATTTATAAAGCATGTAATGCACACACGAGAAATGATCCAGGAGGAGTGCAGAGCGCAGAAAAAAAGGACTCGAACCAAATCTTCTCTTATAGATCCGATCTATACCCTGTTCTTTTATTTGACGGACTTATGTTATTTATCTTATTTATGACTTATCTTATGACAGGATGGTCACATGTGCACAGCAGAGTTCGATGCACACAGACACATGAGCACACGTGCACACACACACAGACAAGCACACTCCTTGTAGCAGCCAGAGTCCAGAAAATAATGATACAACCCTCACAAGAGAGACAGAAAAAGCCTTTTTTTTAAGTGCACCCAGGGCATCTCTGTGAAGACAGCATTGTTTTCTTTTATTCTTTTTTTTATTCTTTAGAGCATTAATATTAATGTATGCAATGGTATTAATAATTGGCATAATAATTTCTTTCAGTTTTTGGCTTTTGTTTCTTTATTTTCAGTTTCAGACAAGAATTTTCATTTCGGTGCATCTCTAGTAGACAACATTATTTCAAAAACTGGACATCTCAACTGAAATATAAAGGATGAAGAATAGAGAACAAACAATAATTATGAAGCCGACAAGGAATAAAAGATTATTTTAACAAAAAGTATTTAAAAGCAGGACATGTGTGAAGATCACAGTACAGCAGAAAACAGCAGAACTGTAGTCCTTTACCATCCAACTCAAATCAAAGATGGGTAAAAATAAACCCAAGCTGAGCATCCAGTCATGTGACCAAAATCAGCCCCCTGAATGTGATCTCAGCCTACACGCTGAGCCGGGGTTATTGACAAACGCAGCATCACTTTATAATGGGGTTAATGTAGCTGCTCATCCTTGAGTGTCAGCTGGAGCCCTGAGGAGAGCCGACATCATAAAAGGCCCTCTGTGGCTCCATGAATGCACTAAAACGGGCCTCAGGGTCCCTGTTCAATGCTGGCTGCTGTGTGTAAAAGTGCTTGTAAATCTGTGCTAGACGAGAAGACATATTCCCACCCTCTCACTCTGACCCAGAGTTTCTCCAGTACCCAGTGAACCAATTTCCAATCTTATATTATGTGACAGTGTTCAAGGCGAAGCAGCAGCAGACGCCTGCAGGCAGCTACTGTCTACAATCACAAGAAAAACAACCAATCTCTGAAACAGGGAAGACACTGGTGTGTTAGTTAACATGAACAATGCAGTTTTTTTCCCCAAATACAAAAGAGAGAAAATGGGACACCCTAATTACCTTCACTATTGTTCTGATTCTGGGCTAGCAAAGGACCTTTAGCAAGACATATCAATGAATGATTTCTGCTACTCTTTCAAGAGTTTCAAAAATTTCATAAACTCAGTTTGTGCATATCAAAATGCCTGTCCACCATTTCCTGATTCCTCAGTGCCATGTGTGATGAGGAAAACACAAAATCATCATGGGGGCGTCTATTTCTGTCTCTTTCAGAGTTTTTCCTTGCAAGTTTAAATCCAAAGTAAGACAGTTTCTATAGATTAACTGTGAGGAAAAAAAACTCACCTACAGTTAAGTTTAAAAGATAAAGTAGGACTAAAAGAAAGGCGTGGAAAGGGGAAATACTGTCAGTTCAGACGTGAGATCACATGGCTGAAGTCAGCCACGACTTAGGAACAGTGAATGTTTCTGGAGCTTCCACAGACATTAAATAATTTTTAGAATAACACCTCCAAAATGTAAATGGAGATTTGTGTGTTGAGTAATGAACAATTAGGTAACAAAAACTGTATAGTATTTTTATAAATCTAAATACAATATTTGGCAGTACAGTAAATTAAAAGTATTCTTAATGGTGACATTGAATATTGTAGCCCTAATGCTGCCAACTGTCAGTGAGCCAACCCTATGGGAGCAAACAAGGTGAGAGCATAATACTTTTCTGTGTTCAGACAGATGGCATGACTCGTAAAGCAAACATCTATATATAACACTGAATCCCTCCAGACCTGTTTAAATAGAAAATAAAGATGCACGAGATGCGAGGCGTTGATTTCAGAGTTTATATAAGCATTACATCAACCCTTTCCTCAAAACAGAAAGCTATGGTTTATAAAGTACGATGTATCTGAAGAAAGACCAAAAACATCCTCCTCTCCATCCTGTTAAAAAAATCTCAACAACAGAAGTCAGTATTATCCATCTGACAATAGTACTTTTAACCTGCAATCTCATAACTTTTAGCAAGTTCACAAATTTTCTTATTTCTTTGTTGGGAAAAAAATGTTCACATCCAAGGCTCAAGCATTCAAGATGTAACCTGCATTATAGGAAAGTAGTGTGTGCACTGGCAGATCTGAAACCGTTATTCGCTTGTTTTAAAGATTTCAGACGCTAAAAATGTTGCTGAATATCAAGCGGACTGAAGACGGCAGTGATAGCTTTAACAATACGCTGAGAAGACAGAAGCTTGCACACAAATCAAGTAAACCCATGAGAGAGTTTGTTATAATGTTGTCAAAAAAGTCATTTTGTTTTTGCTACTCGCTTAATTGCATCCGTAATACATAAGCTATCTAATTGTTGACATAGTGTATCCGGCTAACTTAAAAAACAGAGATGAAAACAATTTATTCACACGAGCTGCTATAAAGTTTGGACATTAAATATCCCACCCAACCTCTTTCTAATGAAATCCTTCGAATCATACGAAAATCACATTGGACCCAAGTTTGAAAAAGGAAAGGCTAACTAAGTGAGCTAGCTAGCTAACCTGATGTAGCATCACTTACCGCGGCTTATCGAGGTTCCGCTGGGGAACGAAAAACAACTGTTAGCAGCAGAGCTAGCGTGCCTCAATCCTCATATCCTGGGTCTCTTCTCAGTAGATGATCAGCATTGTCTTTTGCCCATCGTTACTTGAGTGCCTCCTGTTTGTGTGCGTCAGTCCAACAATTCAACACTAAATAGCGGAACTTCGAGCTCGCCTGTGTCCCTCTGTCGTTACTGGGTGACTAGCCTTGGCTAATTGGCTAGCTTAGCTTTGATAGCTTGAAAGCTAACGTTAACGTTAGCTGTTCAACGGGGTGTGGCTGATGTTTCTCTGCGGTGCTCCACTTTCAAACATACTGCCCCGCTACACTAAGGTGATAAAATAAACTCGCAAAATTCATCCTATTGTCTGCGCCCCATCCTGTGGTCGGACTTGCTTCCCGGACCGTTTTTGTTCTTGCTAAATACAAGATGGCACAGACTGGAGGGGCGGGACTGAAGTGTTGACCGGAAACTGATTTGTTCTATTTCCAGTGAGGTCTCGACCGACAGATGCCTGTTTCCGCAAGGAAAAAAAAATAGGGAAACTTGCCCAATAAAAATACGTTAATACTTTTTATGTTCAGGGTTAAATCACCCTGTGTTTTTATTTACCTGGTGGAAACGGGCTTCCATAGATTTCCGTTTCACAAATGTAGCAGTATAAATAAAATGACCTAGATAAGGTGAGCGATGTAGTACAAAGCCTCTGAGACCTGATGTAATGTTCATTCTAACAAGACCCATTAAATGTCATCGAGACTTCGTTTGCACACGTTTAACAATGGTGCACACTGAACTTTGTTCTGATAATGATGAATGAAGCAAAAAACATTTCATGGATATAATGAAACCGAAAATACATACCGGTACGGATCCCAGCTACAAGCCATTCAATCGGCAGTAAATTTGGTATTGGTATTGCTTTGTTTGTTCAATGAATGAAGAGTCATGGGTTGTGCTTTCCACTGTCTGACGAGATACCTGGCATCAGCTGGACAAACTAAAGCTAAAGAGTTTAATGGTTTAAATAACAGAAAAAAAGTCAAGCTTAGCTTTTTGTTATATAATTCCATATTTCCATCTTTTTATCATTGAAGATTTATTTATAAGTCCTAAAAATGCTCGTTTTACATTTTTTTGTCATCAAAAATCCTTATTATGACTACTGGTGTCGATGAAGTCTGGCAGTGTCCAGAGGACAAAGTGACATGGTGACATCTAGTGGCCAATCTATGTACTGCAAACTATTGTTGCAAAGCTTTCCGTAACCATCATAGTGTCAAAAAACAAGTCATGTGTCTATATACATGTATATTTTCCTGTTTTGTAAAGGAATACATACAGAAAGGTTCTGTTATAATATTTTTTTTGTCATTAGTAGGTGATTTTCAGTTTTAGTACTCTGGTTTCTCATAATTTGTATATGCTTGAGTTGAACTATGTACTGATGACTCATTGTACTGCTAATAAATAGATCCGCTCGTGATATAATGAAAAAATGCAAGTTGAAATATGAAGCGGTATTAGATATATTTACAAATTGTTTTTATTGCACCTTCTAGTAAAGCCATCCAAGAAATTAGTCCAAAAATGTACATATTATTTCTCATATATTTACATTGCTAATACAGTAGGCATAAAGATTTAATTTTATATAAATAAGTTTTAGACATCAGAGTCCACTTTAGTCCACCTCCTCAATGGTGGGTCCCTGGGAGCCGGCTCTGGCCTCCTCCCTGCAGCTATTTGCAGGTGCTCCGCCCTGATACAGCTTGCTGATGATTGGGTTACACACTTTCTCCAGCTCTTTCTGATGGTGTTGGTACTCCTCTTTCTCAGCCAGCTGGTTGTTCTCCAGCCAGGCGATGGTCTCATCACACTTCTGGATCACCTTCTTCTTGTCCTCCTCACTGATCTTGCCCTTCAGGTTCTCATCCTGCACACTGCTCTTTACGTTGAAGGCATACGACTCCAGGGAATTCTTGGCAGAGATTTTCTCCCTCTGAAGGTCATCCTCAGCTTTGTATTTGTCAGCATCTTGCACCATCCTCTCAATCTCTTCTTTGCTCAGGCGGCCCTTATCGTTGGTGATGGTGATTTTATTCTCTTTGCCCGTGCTTTTGTCCACTGCAGACACGTTCAAAATGCCGTTGGCATCCACATCGAAGGTGACCACTATCTGTGGGACCCCGCGGGGAGCCGGTGGGATTCCTGTCAGATCAAACTTGCCCAGCAGGTTGTTGTCCTTGGTCATGGCTCTTTCTCCTTCAAAGACCTGGATGAGGACTCCAGGCTGGTTGTCGGAGAAGGTGCTGAACACCTGGGTTTGTTTTGTGGGGATGGTGGTATTGCGTTTGATCAGGGCTGTCATGACTCCTCCAGCTGTCTCAATACCCAGGGACAGAGGAGCCACATCCAGCAGCAGCAGGTCCTGAACGTTCCCAGAGGTATCACCTGAGAGGATGGCGGCCTGGACGGCAGCACCGTATGCCACCGCCTCATCTGGATTGATGCTCTTGTTCAGCTCTCTACCATTGAAGAAATCTTGCAGCAGTTTCTGGATTTTGGGGATTCTGGTGGAGCCTCCCACAAGAACGATGTCTTGAATCTGGGCCTTGTCCATTTTAGCGTCTCTCAGAGCTTTCTCCACCGGCTCCAAGGTTCCTCTAAACAGGTCGGAGCACAGCTCCTCAAAGCGAGCCCTGGTGATGGAGGTGTAGAAGTCAATGCCCTCAAACAGCGAATCGATCTCAATGCTGGCCTGGGAGCTGGACGACAGGGTTCTCTTGGCCCTCTCACAAGCTGTGCGCAGCCTCCTTAAGGCTCTCTTGTTCTGGCTGATGTCCTTCTTGTGTTTCCTCTTGAACTCCTCCACAAAGTGGTTGACCATGCGGTTGTCAAAGTCCTCTCCACCCAGGTGAGTGTCTCCAGCAGTGGATTTTACCTCAAAGATACCATCTTCAATGGTCAGGATGGAAACATCGAAGGTGCCTCCACCCAGGTCAAAGATCAGGACGTTACGTTCTCCTGACTTGCCTTTGTCCAGACCGTAGGCGATGGCGGCTGCCGTTGGCTCGTTGATGATCCTCAGGACATTCAGTCCTGCAATAACACCTGCGTCTTTGGTGGCCTGCCTCTGGGAGTCGTTGAAGTAGGCGGGAACTGTGATCACTGCGTTTGACACATTTTGACCAAGATAGGCCTCAGCAATTTCCTTCATCTTCACCAGGACCATGGAAGAAATCTCCTCAGGGTAGAAGGCCTTGTCCTCCCCTTTGTATTCCACCTGAATTTTGGGCTTTCCTCTATCTCCAACCACCTTGAAGGGCCAGTGCTTCATGTCAGTCTGCACCACTGGATCATCCATCTTCCTCCCAATCAGTCTCTTGGCATCAAACACCGTGTTACTGGGGTTCAGAGCCACCTGGTTCTTGGCTGCGTCCCCAATGAGCCTCTCTGAGTCTGTGAACGCCACATAGCTGGGGGTGGTCCTGTTGCCCTGGTCGTTGGCGATGATTTCTACTTTTCCATGTTGGAAAACCCCCACACAGGAGTAGGTGGTGCCCAGGTCGATGCCGATCGCTACACCTTTAGCTGAAGACATTTTCTCTGTCAATAGTCACCTGTGAAAAAAAGTTCAGTAAGCGTTTAAGGAATCAAATATACTACAAATTGCCACAGCACACATACTACAGTCACGCTTTCTATCATCAGTCTGAGTAGAAACTGGAAATAAATTTGGACAAAAAAAAAAAAATCAAAAACATGTAGGATGTGCTCCACATTTGCATCAGAATAAATTACTTCAATTAAATAATCCCAAAATAAAGGTCCTACACGATTTAAAAGAAAATATGACTGTACTTTCAAGTCAGCTACTTATCGGAAAAAAATATATACAAGCAGTGAACTTACAGTTTAGAGTTGAATATTCTGTGATGTAAAAAGGATGTATGTGGTTTTCTTCGTCTTCTCTGGATCTCACGCTGCGGTCCGATCTGTTTTTGAAACTGTCTGCCTTCCGACCTGCCCCCTTTTTATCTATGGGAGCTGACAGTCTGGCAACGTCTAGACGTTTCATACAGTGAATAGTGGAGTTAGCATCCGCGTGATAAAATACATCCTGTTACGGATTTCAAATTAAAACAAACCTCAAGAAAACAGACGGTGGTTAAACAGGAATAAACATACATCTGTCTTATTTTGAAAGGTAAAACGACACAATCAGCCGCACTTGATACAACTTTCAACGAGCTCTCAAGAATCAAACAGAAGCTGCTGGAAAAGTGGAGAAGATCCGGGAAAGATTCAAACAAGACACAAGAATCAAACTTAAAATAGGTCTACATGTTTTCTTTACCTCCTTAATACATATCTAAAATGTTCAGGTCGTTGAAATGGAATTTAATCTTAAGTGAATTTGATCACCGAAACATTTTTTTAATGTATGGATCTGAAAAATGTTTAGGTCGTTACATGGAATTTAATGTGAAGTAAATTTGTTCACCTTAAACATTTTTAAATATGTATTAAGGAGGTAAAGAAAACACGTAGACCTATTTTAAGTTTGATTTTTGTGTCTTGTTTAGATCTTTCTCGGATCTTCTCCACTTTTCCAGCAGCTTCTGTTTGATTCTTGAGAGCTTGTTTGAAGCTGCATCAAGTGCGGCCGATTGTGTCGTCTTTACCTTTCAAAATAAGACAGATGTAAGTTTATTCCTGTTTAACCAGTCTGTTTTCTTGAGGTTTGTTTAACTTTGAAACCCGTAACAGGATGTATTTTATCACGCGGATGCTGACTCCACTATTCACTGTATGAAACGTCTAGAAGTTACCAGACTGTCAGCTCCCATAGATAAAAAAGGGGCAGGTCGGAGAGCAGTTTCAGAAACAGATCGGACCGCAGCGTGAGATCCAGAGAAGACGAAGAAAACCACATACATCCTTTTTACATCACAGAATATTCAACTCTAAACTGTAAGTTCACTACTTCTATTTTTTCCGTTCAGTAGCTGACTTGAAAGTACAGTCATATTTTCTTTTAAATCGTGTAGGACCTTTATTTTGGGATTATTTAATTGAAGTAATTTATTCTGATGCAAATATAGAGCACATCCTACATGTTTTTGAGTATCATTTTGGTCCAAATTTATTTCCAGTTTCTACTCAGACTGATGATAGAAAGCGTGACTGTAGTATGTGTGCTGTGGCAATTTGTAGTATATTTGATTCCTTAAACGCTTACTGAACTTTTTTTCACAGGTGACTATTGACAGAGAAAATGTCTTCAGCTAAAGGTGTAGCGATCGGCATCGACCTGGGCACCACCTACTCCTGTGTGGGGGTTTTCCAACATGGAAAAGTAGAAATCATCGCCAACGACCAGGGCAACAGGACCACCCCCAGCTATGTGGCGTTCACAGACTCGGAGAGGCTCATTGGGGACGCAGCCAAGAACCAGGTGGCTCTGAACCCCAGTAACACGGTGTTTGATGCCAAGAGACTGATTGGGAGGAAGATGGATGATCCAGTGGTGCAGACTGACATGAAGCACTGGCCCTTCAAGGTGGTTGGAGATAGAGGAAAGCCCAAAATTCAGGTGGAATACAAAGGGGAGGACAAGGCCTTCTACCCTGAGGAGATTTCTTCCATGGTCCTGGTGAAGATGAAGGAAATTGCTGAGGCCTATCTTGGTCAAAATGTGTCAAACGCAGTGATCACAGTTCCCGCCTACTTCAACGACTCCCAGAGGCAGGCCACCAAAGACGCAGGTGTTATTGCAGGACTGAATGTCCTGAGGATCATCAACGAGCCAACGGCAGCCGCCATCGCCTACGGTCTGGACAAAGGCAAGTCAGGAGAACGTAACGTCCTGATCTTTGACCTGGGTGGAGGCACCTTCGATGTTTCCATCCTGACCATTGAAGATGGTATCTTTGAGGTAAAATCCACTGCTGGAGACACTCACCTGGGTGGAGAGGACTTTGACAACCGCATGGTCAACCACTTTGTGGAGGAGTTCAAGAGGAAACACAAGAAGGACATCAGCCAGAACAAGAGAGCCTTAAGGAGGCTGCGCACAGCTTGTGAGAGGGCCAAGAGAACCCTGTCGTCCAGCTCCCAGGCCAGCATTGAGATCGATTCGCTGTTTGAGGGCATTGACTTCTACACCTCCATCACCAGGGCTCGCTTTGAGGAGCTGTGCTCCGACCTGTTTAGAGGAACCTTGGAGCCGGTGGAGAAAGCTCTGAGAGACGCTAAAATGGACAAGGCCCAGATTCAAGACATCGTTCTTGTGGGAGGCTCCACCAGAATCCCCAAAATCCAGAAACTGCTGCAAGATTTCTTCAATGGTAGAGAGCTGAACAAGAGCATCAATCCAGATGAGGCGGTGGCATACGGTGCTGCCGTCCAGGCCGCCATCCTCTCAGGTGATACCTCTGGGAACGTTCAGGACCTGCTGCTGCTGGATGTGGCTCCTCTGTCCCTGGGTATTGAGACAGCTGGAGGAGTCATGACAGCCCTGATCAAACGCAATACCACCATCCCCACAAAACAAACCCAGGTGTTCAGCACCTTCTCCGACAACCAGCCTGGAGTCCTCATCCAGGTCTTTGAAGGAGAAAGAGCCATGACCAAGGACAACAACCTGCTGGGCAAGTTTGATCTGACAGGAATCCCACCGGCTCCCCGCGGGGTCCCACAGATAGTGGTCACCTTCGATGTGGATGCCAACGGCATTTTGAACGTGTCTGCAGTGGACAAAAGCACGGGCAAAGAGAATAAAATCACCATCACCAACGATAAGGGCCGCCTGAGCAAAGAAGAGATTGAGAGGATGGTGCAAGATGCTGACAAATACAAAGCTGAGGATGACCTTCAGAGGGAGAAAATCTCTGCCAAGAATTCCCTGGAGTCGTATGCCTTCAACGTAAAGAGCAGTGTGCAGGATGAGAACCTGAAGGGCAAGATCAGTGAGGAGGACAAGAAGAAGGTGATCCAGAAGTGTGATGAGACCATCGCCTGGCTGGAGAACAACCAGCTGGCTGAGAAAGAGGAGTACCAACACCATCAGAAAGAGCTGGAGAAAGTGTGTAACCCAATCATCAGCAAGCTGTATCAGGGCGGAGCACCTGCAAATAGCTGCAGGGAGGAGGCCAGAGCCGGCTCCCAGGGGCCCACCATTGAGGAGGTGGACTAAAGTGGACTCTGTAAAATCTATAAACATATGAAATGTTTTGCCCTGTATTAATGATGTAAATATGAAAGATGAGTAATTATTGACGACTGGATTCCTGGGTGTTTGTACATACAGTAGTTGCATTGCTGGAAGGTGCAATAAAAGTTGTTTTTCAATACACCTCAATGCCTCTTTCTTTTTTTCCTATTGATATTAGGTAGGGGTGTGTACCACTGTTATACTGAGACATAAGACCTTAACTCTTAGTCATTTATTGTGGTTTAAGGTTGCCCTGGAGGGCACTCCTCAGAGTCATCACCACTGCCCAAAAAATCATCAGCTGCACTATCCCCTACCTGGATGAACTTTACAAATCATAGAGCAGGAAAAAGGCCCATAACATCCTCAGGGACCCATCACATCCAGGACACTTTATTTGTTTATTTATTCTTTGGCAGAAGATTCAGAATAATGAAATTAAGGATAAACAGATTAAAAAACATTTCTTACTTACGTTATACCTGCACTAAATCCAACATAATGTTTAACTTGAATGCAAAAGTGCAATAAAGGGACTGTGTTATAGTTTGAACACGTGTGTGTGTGTGTGTGTGTGTGTGTGTGTGTGTGTGTGTGTGTGTGTGTGTGTACTTTTTAGTTTGTCTATTGAGTTTCATTACTATTTGTATATTTTACAGTTTTTACTAAATTCTTGCATTATAAAGGTTTTTGCATTTAAATTTTGCAACCGTCAGCTCGATGACTGAGGATTTACAAAATAACGCATTCATTCAGTGATCCTGGACCCCTATTGGATGGAGCCATGTCCCTGGGTTAGTTTGTTTGTTTGTATTGAAGGGGTGGTGAGGAAGTCTGGAAGGACGCTGTTGGTCTGCTTTCCCTTTCCCACCGTTTCCTCCTCATGTTTACACTCTCATTCTTTGGAAGCAAGTCTCCACTGAACAAAAAGATCCAGCGGTTTGTCACAGCAGCTGTCAGGTCCAGGACTGGACGCTGAGCAACCAACTATCGCGAGAAGGAGGGCGTGCGAGAAGAACGGGTCCAGGCAAAGCATAGCAATATTCATATTTAGCAACAACAACAACCTTAACGAGAATGATTTTTCCGTTATGTTTACTGAAAGAATGATTACATTTTTGCCAGTTCCAATAATAGACACGGATGAAAACGTTGGACTGTGATGCACAGGTAGAGAAAACACAGTACATTGTGGTGAGGCAATATTGATGGCTAGCTAGCAGGTTTATTAATAGCTAGCTAAGTGGCTAACGTGTAGCTTAGCTCGAGAAGAATCTTTAGTTATAGCTGCTGTTGGATGATTCATCATGTGGTCATCTCAGCGATCAGACACAGCTGTAATAACGGAAACATGAATATGTCATCCGCATTGCCATTTGAAGATGCTTACTAATGCCAGGTCGGAAAGCATGTTGACGTTAGGTGGCTATTGTTAGCTATAGCGAACGTTACACGTCTTTAAAGAAAGCTGAATGAGCAAGACTTACTCATTGCTTCTTGCTAGTTCATGCTAGAGAGCTTTCATTTCAGGGCAGTTGGTAAACTAGTTATATAACTTAACGTTGTTCTTAGCTACATTACTTTAGGTTCATCTTTTGTGCTAACTGTCTTTTTGACTAGTTATTTGGCTTTTAAAACAGCGAACTACAGGATGTGCTAGCTTCTCACATGCCTCATTTCTTGCGACATCAAGCAGATATTATGGATTACAACAACTTGAAGAGGGGTTAGACAAAGTAAAGGAAAAAGTATCTCAACTTTAAAGCTAGTTATTTCTACTAAAACAAAGGTTAATTACTACTGAGTCGTATAGTGAAATGACAATCTTTATTTTTATTGCGCCGAATCACAAAAAACGTTACCTTAAGGTGTTTTCCTAGAACATTACAAGGTCTAATGTTGTATATTTATGTTGTATCATTAACAGAAACAAGATAAGAAGTCTGATCTCATCTTAACCCACCATGAGTACAGCACTTTGCAGCGTTTAGCAAGTTTACAATGACAGGAAAAACTTCTCTTTAGCAGGCAAAAACCTGGAGCAGAACCAGACTCATGTTAGACAGCGAAGAAATTGAGGGAATAGAGAGACACTGACAGAGTTTAAAAATGTTCAGTACAGTACAATAATTTTAACCTTGGACAGTTGGACAGGTAGTACTTTAGGGATTATTATAATATTCGTTTGTAAGTTACAATCCTGCTTTTGATGTTTTAAAATCATATAAAAATGGAAATGCTATAACCAAATTGTATTTATGTATTCTACATAATTGAACATATTATGCTGCCAAAGAGCAGCATTCACGTACTATAAAACACAAGATGATAAGATTTTGTTTATTAGTGCATTACTATGTAATAGGCATATTATATGTAGTTGAGTCTGTCAACATTCCTATCTGTATGTTTTTTTGATCCTATGTGTTTGTTGTTGTATCATAGAACTGAAGTTTAATTTACACTTTGTCTTTGTGTTTCTACAGGATGTGGCTTAACTTCTCTGCATGCATGACAGATGGTGACGAAGGGGAAGATCTTGTGAATCCCACACATCTAACCTCCTCTACCCTCTCTTCTCCTGGCTGTCTAAATCTGATGTTTTTTTCTTAAAGATATTAAGTATAAGAAAATGATGTAGCAAAAAGCTCAATCTTGGAGATAATTGACCTCTTTTAATCCCATCTTGAATGGGTCTGGTGCATTTTAACTTTTATCTTAGATGGGGCTGAGCACAACAGTTGAGTTCACACTCATTTGTAAATTACAGACCAATGTGCCGTGTTTGCCCCCAGTCAGCTGTGCACTCACTTCAGCTTTCTGTTATATGTTTGAAGTGATTTGATAGACCATCCAGTCAATCAGTGTCTCAGCCTTTCAGGAGCATGAATGGCTCTCTTTTAACCCCGCCTAGCCCACGGGCGGCGAACACCTCTCCTTTACCTCCTTCCCCCTCTCCATCTCCTTCCCCTCCTTCTCCCTCTCTGTTACCCCTGTCTCCCCGGCCTCCCCCTCTGCCACCTCTGGTGAGCCCTCCACCCCAGGCTCACCCTTCCTCCCTGTCAGACACCCCCACACCATCCCCCTCACCTTGCCTGAGCTGGACCGAATTCTGTGAGCTTCATGCCCGTGTTGCAGCTGGGGACTTTGCACGCCACTTTCGGGCGTTCCTCCTGGAAAACCCACACTACTCCCCAGACTCAGCCGCAGCCTTCTGCCGACGCTTCACTGACCGGTTTGTTCGTCACTTCCAGAGTGAGCTTGAGGGGGCACTTCCTCCAAGCTGTACCTCTGGAAGGGAAGATATGGTGAGCTGGGCTCCTCAATCAGATGCTACTTCCCTGGAAGAAGAGGCAGTCTCCCCCCTGTCAGCATCAGGGGGAGCTGTCCTCCCATGTCCCCCAGCTAATGCTACACGCGCTTTATCCAAGCCTGCACCAACACGACTTGTATTAGAGAACCGCAGCGGGGACAGGTTTCAGGATTCTTACGCCCATGGCCAAGTCCTGCCTCCATCTTCTTCATCGTCATGTTGCTCCTCACTGGGAGGAAACAATGGTAGGCGTGAGGAGCGGGGGGCCATGGTCGTCCCTGGGAATGGGGAAGCACCAGTTGAGGAGGAGGAGGACAGCTGGTTAGGGGTAGCGTCTGTAGGGGAGGATGTTGAGCCAGAGGAGCGGGATGCAGAGTCTACAGAGGTGGATGGTGCAGACCCCTCCCTCACCCCTCAGATTCCACCTTCCTCTTCCTCGATCACTCCTCCGCCTGGCTCCAAAGGTAACAGTACACCCAACTCCAAAAACAAACTGAAGAAGCGATTTTCCCTGCGGAGTGTGGGTCGTAGTGTGCGGGGGAGTGTCCGGGGCATCCTGCACTGGCGAAGCTCCTCCAGTGACTCTGCCCAGAGCCAGCTGCCCTCCAGCTATAGCTACACCATGGGTGTACAGGATGCTACCTTGGTTTCAGCCTCAAAGAGGAACTCTGGTACACAACCTACTACACCCACCTCCTCCATGCCTGTGTCTTTATCCATGCCTCTTTCCCTTCCCCACTCTTCCTCCTCTTCGCTGCCCCCCTCATCTTCAAGCAGCGCCACCTCTCTGTCTTTGTCAGAAGCTGCTCGGGATCGGCGGCGGAGCAATGGCGAAGGAGGTGAAAAAGAGAAATGGAGCCATCGTCTTGAAAAACTCAGACTGTCACGATCCCCTCCTCCTGCCCTCAGCCAAACCTCCTCCTCCACTCTGCCCCCGAGCAGTGCTGCTGCTGCCATTGGACCTCCGAGGAAGGTGGGCAGGCTGGTTCGGGAGGGCGGGGTGAGCGTGAGTTCATCCAGCGACGAGTTAAGTGCCAGCCATGGCTTC
The DNA here is from genome assembly GCA_030710495.1 of Labroides dimidiatus. Taxonomy (NCBI): domain Eukaryota; kingdom Metazoa; phylum Chordata; class Actinopteri; order Labriformes; family Labridae; genus Labroides; species Labroides dimidiatus. Next base: position 12,378,858 of record CM061163.1, read on the forward strand.
TCTGGCTTCTCATTTGGTCTACTGCACCACGTTACGGACAACAACAATGCTGCCTCAGCTTCATCAGCTTCAGCTCAGGCAGCTCCGGTGCAGCCTCTGGCCAGTGGAGGGAACGTGCCCTGGAGAGGAGGACGCTGGCATAAGTGTCGCCTGGTCCTCAGAGAGCGGGACAGAGAAGGTGGTGAGCGGGGAGAAGAGTACTACTTGGAATTCTTCATTCCACCCAAAGTAAGGGTTTACTTCTTTGAAATAATCAGCACTTATAGACTTTTTAACCCCCTTTAAGTTCAGCTCATTGTCCTTTATGTCTGATATGTTTTGAAGGAACTACAAACAGACACAGGCCTTTTTGCTACCTAGTAAAAGGCTTTTTGGGCACCAGAAACATCTGCATGCAGGAACAAGTGTACTTTGGTGTTTCTTAATTATTTTGTGCTTCACAGTAAAGTATTGTGATAAAACAACAGTAAACAAAAGTCTGTCATTTTCCCTGCAGTCCTCGAAGCCACGGCTGACTGTCCCTTGCTGCTCGATCGTGGATGTGAGGAGCACCACAGCGCTGGAGGTTCCTGACAAGGAGAACACATTTTTCCTACAGGTAATCACTGCTTCACAAGAGTTACTCTGTCCAGCTCTTATTCACTGATCAGTCTCTCTGGAGAAATTCCCCCTAGAAGCTCTCATCTGACCTGAAATACTATCAGAAGGAGAATGTGATGAAAGCAGATGGAGATCACACCTGCATTTGTTTTTCTTCTCTTATCTGTCTCCAGCTGGAAGGCCTGGCGCAGTACGTCATTGAAACTCGTGATGCTGTACAGATGCGAGCGTGGCTGAGTGACATAAGGAATGGAATCTGTATGAGGTAATGAATGAATTGATTAGAAAAAAAAAAAACAAGTGTTTTTTGTAAACAGAGATTATGTGTCAACATGAAGTGATTGAATGGGAGCTACTGTCTCTCCTCCTGCAGCGAACAGGAAGATGCAGAAGGTGTGTGTGGGGGGCCGTTGGACATCAGTGGAACACCTGAGATAGTTGATCGCCTGTCACAAGGTCTGTCTTTTATTCTATGAGATTTCCAGGGTTCAACAGCACAGAAAGACTGCAGAGTCAAGGGAGTAATGTTTAGCCCTGTGTGTGACACGTACCTCTCTCTGGTTCAGTGTGTTATGGAGGTATCGGAGGCTCCTCGCCTCTCATGGATCCTCTTCCACCGGAGCTGCCGCCTCGGGCTCCTCTTGATGAACCAGACAGCAGGATCCTTGGGGGAGGCGGGGCAAGTCTTGGCACACCTTTCGCTGAGACGCCAGATGCAACGGGTTAGTATGATGAAAGGACTAACTTTCAGTTACTCGATTACTTTATCAAACTTATAAATGTTGGACCAAAATTTCAGAAATTTTCATAAAAAATTGTTTAGAAATTTAGCTCTTAGCATCAAAATATCATTTGGACCATCCACCCTTTAGGTTCCTTCCTGTTCTCTGAGACGACCGCTGCAGAGGCAGTAGAGCATCCCCTCAGTGAGTGTCAGTGGTTCCACGGTACGCTGTCCCGTCTTAAAGCTGCTCAGCTGGTCTTGGCTGGAGGCCCGGCGAGCCACGGTGTTTTCTTGGTTCGTCAGAGTGAGACACGGCGTGGAGAATATGTCCTCACCTTTAACTTCCAGGGCAAGGCTAAGGTGAGCCTGAAAGTTTTGAATAAGAGAGCTGTCCTGTATGATTAAATATTCCGCTGAGAGACTTTGACCTTTGATCCTCTTCCCTGACTTTATTTTCAACATTTTAGCACCTCCGTCTTTCCTTGAACGAGGACGGTCAGTGCCGGGTGCAGCACCTCTGGTTCCAGTCCATCTTTGACATGTTGGAGCATTTCCGGGTGCACCCGATCCCCCTGGAATCTGGCGGTGCCTCAGACGTCACACTTATTAGCTTTGTGGGTGCCACCGCTGTTCGCCAGCCAGGTATGAGTGAGTCGACTCTCCAGTTTGAAAACGAAGCACAAAAGACAGAAAAGGAAAGTTTTTTACACAGGGAACATAGTACTGAGCCATCGAGTAACTAACATCCCGTTGCCAGTGAGAAAGAGAGACACTCTAATTTTCTTTGTCTGAAAATGATGGGAAGTTGGTTCCCCCCTGTGCAAACAAGTTCACATTTTTAGACCTTTTTTCTACTTCATATAGAAACCTTTCAGGAGAGCACAAAGTTTTTTATTTTATTTGTATATATTTTATGTCTGCTGATAATCTCTTAATAAATCCACCATAAGTCTGTTGTAGCTGTTTTATATACAAACTGTAAGAAATGCTGAAAACAAAATCATATCTTCTTTCACCTTGTGCCCGTGACGCCTTGACTCCATCTCCCATTGCATCTCTTCCCCACATGCAGAAAATCAGATTCCCAAACATTTCTGTTACCTTTACATTGAAGGTAAACAGGCAGAGTACAGTGTTGTGTGTTTCAGCTCGTTGTGTGTTGAAGTTGAACCGTTTGGCTGAGAGTCCACACACCTGAAGCCTCCCACCACCTGCCCACTCACTGCTGACATCTCTGTTGTTGTCTGTTGTATCCGTTGGCTCATCCCTTTGCAGGCCGGGACAGGGCAGGCAGTCGGCCTACAGTCTGTGATGTCATCACCACGCGCCATCCTGACTCTCCATCAACCCCCATCTCTGACTGTGTGTAAGTGAGACCGGACCGGCTGAGAGAGAGAGGGTGTTTGGGAGTGAGTGCTTGAATGATTGATGTTGTTTGATGTGATTATTCTAACCTGACATGTGATCCGGTCCATAGAGACTCTTGGTCCCAGTGAATCTGCTGGTGCTGTGTAGATAATAACAAGAAGCCAAGAAAGAGACCATGAGGATAACTGCTCCTTCAACATCTGACTTTCAGATGGCAGATTTATTTTATTGACTCATTAATTGTTTGACAGGGACAAATGCATGAAACATTTCTTCATAAAGCTTCACATACACTAAGTGGATTCCTGCATACAGGCATAAATAAAACAGCCAGTGTTGATAATATGTGTTTGAGTGTGTAAGCGTGTGTGTGTGTGGTGTTGGACTTTCTCCATGACTCTCGTGGACTCCATGACCACTGACTCCTCCCACCTAACCAGCCACTCACTGTCATTTTCTCTTTTTTTCTCCTGCCTTTCACCCTCTCCTCCGACTGTGCTGTCACTTCACCCCTTACGCTTTTGGCCTTTATACTTCTTCTCCTCCTTTCCCTTCTCCTCCCCCTCCACCTTCCTTTATTTACACTTTTCTCTCATTACCTCCCTCTCTTTTTTCTTTCTTTTCTCCCTCTCTCGTCTGTGTCTTCTCCATGCAGACTTGACCAGCAGACCCCGTAGCCCACCTCAGCCTCCTCCCCTGCCGCCAGGTCGACCACCACCCCCAACTCCTCCACAGGAGAGAGGAAATGAGACAGAGGTGGTGGTGGGAGGAGGAGGAGGAGGAGGAGGAGGCGGAAGCGGTGGAAGCGGTGGAGGAGTAGGAGGTGGGGGAGCACCTGTGGTGACAACAACAGGAGCAGGAGGAAGTGGAGGCAGCGGAGGTGGCAGTGGAGGAGGAGTGGAGGACTGGGAGGAGAGGGACAGGGACACTCCTCTTCGCCAACTAGAAGCTGTGGAGGGTGAGGAGAGAGACGGTGCGAGGGTGCCCCGAGCCATCGATAACCAGTACTCTTTCTTCTGATGAAGGGAAAGCCAGGAGGAAAAAGGAGAGGAGGAAGAGGAGGAGTGTGTGTGTTAGTGCCAGAGAGAGTGTGCGTGTGTGTGCGAGTGAGCGTGAGATTGGATGAGGCGGCGTACATCATAGCCATTCATAACCAGTATTTTTATTTCGTTAGCAAGGTGGAGGAGAGGAGGAGGAGGAGGAGGTGTAAAAGTACTAACACTAAACAGGAGAGAGGGAGAGAAGAGAAATCAGATGAAGAGACGGGTGAGAGCAGCTTTACACCACTAACTAGCGGTACATTTCTTTTGTTGTATTTTAGTCCAATAAGCTTTGTTTTTGCCGGTACGCCTCACAGCAGCAAAGCCCTGTGAAGCCAGCAGTCCCAATACCTCACAGTGGTCCTGCCAAGACAGCACAGGCCAGCCAGAGGCCAAACACACTCTACACACACCTGTACTGTGGCAGTTCAACCTGGTCCTTTACACTCTCATTAGTACGGAGACAATCTTCAAGCATGCTCCCTTTTTTAAATTCACCTCACATATTGAAACAGGGACTTTAGTGCAGTGGATTGCTTCAGCCTGGAATGTGTTTGAAAAAAATACTCAAAGCGTCCCACAGATGAACTTTTTTTTGCTTACGGTGGGATCTTTTTTTAACTTACAGCAGCTTCTCTTCAAAGCCTCCAGACTGATCACAAAATCTCTAATTAACTGGACGCAAATCAGACAGGAAACAGAAGTTTCTACCACTAACTCAATCCGTCAGTTTGTTTGTTTGTGTTATTGTGTGAATTTGATGTTTGTAATGGTTGATTCAGCTCGAACAGAGTATGTGGCAAACATAGAATAACACAAATTATCTGATCGACCATGGCCGCAGTAGACCAGCAACTCCAGTGCTCTGTAAGGTGTTTATGAGGTTCTGATTTTAAAAAAGTCAAAAAGAATGTAATCACCTAGCTGAACCACAAAGTAGGTCAGCATGCTGAGCTCACAGAATACACAGCAGCGTTAAAGTGACAGATTCCTGAATGGAGTTTGGTTTGACATCGTCTCCACACAAATGAAGGTGTAAAGTCTCGGGTCTGTGTTGCACATTAACTAGAGCAGGCAGGAAACATTTACCTCAGACACACTCAGCAGCATCACGAGTTCTATGTCTCTATCTTTTCTCTCTCTCTCTTTTCTTCCTGACACTCAAAGTAAAGAAAAGCTAAGCTGACAGACGTTTTTCCTCTCAGAGAGAAATTATTGATGATACCAATAACAATAATATTAATGGGAATAATGATAATGACGGTCATAATAATAGTGTTAATTTTATTTGTTTTTATTTTGTATGCATACTCCATGTAACATGTTCCAACTCCATCTTGTAATTCAAATGTGTTTGTGCCTTTTTTATTTTTTGGAAAAAGAAAAAAGATTTTACTAAGATGCCTCATTTTCAAGGCTTTCCAGTATCCTCACTTTCTTTCATGCTGTCTTCTCCTCCTCAACCTCATCCTCCATTCATCAAAAATGATATATACAGTTAGCAGAAAATGTCAATGAGAATACCTACTTTTTCTACTTGTGCCTTTCTGTGTCTGCATTTGTGTCGCTCTGTCTCCATTCATCTCTCAGTTTAGAGCTTGCCTGTTTCTTTATACACCATGTATCATCCCCAGTCATTTCTACCATCTTTCTTTGCTCATGTATTTGTCTATATGCAGCCCCAAAAATCCCCAAGCCCTAATCATCATGTTCTTTGTCCTTTTCTCGGTTTAAAAACTCTTTGTGCCTTTCTCTGTCTCTTTTCTCTCTTTGCTGGGACCGTGTGTTGAGGGCAGGCAGTGTTGTCTGTCCACCCGTGTGGTTAGTTTCAGGTACTACATTGAATTTAATGATATAATATAAATATAGTGAAACATGGCTGTTTGTGTCCTGTGTTTTTTTCTTTCTCCATGCTTCAAACTTTTTTTTTTTTAACCAGAGCATAAGTCTCTCATGGTGAATAAATCTGATGTTTGGTTCAGATAGACAAAATTATAAACAAAAATTATAATCAAATTATTGATTCCATACGAAGTAAACGTAAAGTTAAGCTTTTTCAACAAGCAGATTTGTGTTACTTTACTCCCACTATAGTCTTTGCTTTGATTTTGAACTACCCAAATGATCAGATTAAATAAATTCAGTAAAAATAAGTGGCTGACGCTAAGAGAAAAGCAGCATGCATTCACCATACCTGTCTAACTGGCAAAAACACCTGTCAATTAAGAATGAACACTTGCAGTATTAGTCTCCATGAAGAAATACTCTGATAAAACATGAGATTTGGTGTAAAATAAGTAAATTTATTTTATGTATGTAACTTGATTAGTATTTGGGAAACTGATCTGAGCACAATGACCATTTAAATTTATTTTTTATGGGCCACGAAAGTGGGGCCTAATGAGATTTTTTTTCACACTGGGCCCAAAATTCCGGACTACACCCCTGTTTTCTGCAGTTTCCTTACATGACCTCTATCAGAACCGCCTTTCAGAATCAGCCTTAGAGGTAAATGAGCGGCGAGACTTCGAACCAATGAAGGAAGAGCTTCACAATTATTGACTGTAGGTTCATCCAATCATTGGTCCCATCAAAATAGTGGGCGGGTATTAGGAGATGTGCGTTTGTTACAAACAATCCGTAGAGCCCGGCGGCTTTTGTTGAAACGCAAATATGCCCACACAGTGCAGCTGAAAGCGTCATTCTCTGAAATGCAGAATAAGTATCTGCAACTTCAAGTGAACATTTCTGGTTTCTGCTTTTCTAGTGGCATGAAAACAACCCGAAGGCTACAACCGAGCCGAATCACATGCACAGCAGTCGCCGGGTTTTAGCAAATCGAGCGCACCCACTGCCGTGTTTTGTTGTTTTTCAGCGGTGTATCGTGTTTGGCCTGTCAAACCGTGTGACTTTTGACTGGAGCGACGAGACGGGAATAACAGGGATGCACATGACTAAAAAGTAATATTTGCACGCAAAGACACCTTCACCTGTCAGTCTCTAACGTTAATCCAACTTCAATTCTAGCCGTTAGTTCGTGTTTGTAGCTAAAATTCGACGTCTCCGCGTAGCTAGCTACGTTAGCCGACCTAGCTAAGTGAATCCACTATTCTTCTTTTTTTTCCAAAACATATTGCCTTTTGACTCTGTCTAGAAATAAAAGATTTTATACCATGACCCTTTATTTACGAGTTGCTATATTATGCGTTGTCAACCTTTTTGCTGACTGCTGTCAGAAGGGGAGGCTGCTGTGTTGTCTGGTCGGCGCTTGTGGTTATTGTTCTCACTAAGGGGACAGCTGATGCCTTTAGCTGTTAGCTGACGTTATTATTATTATTTCTTTCAACCTTTACAGGACCAGGAGCACAATGAAACCACCATCACAGACTCCGCCATGTCCTGTAAGCTCCTTAGTAAGTAGTGACAGCTAGCTGTCTTTAGATTGTTGTAAGAAGCTTATGAATTATTTATTACAGTTAGGTGTGCCAGTATTTACCTTGATCTCTGAAATGAAAGGGGTTTTGTTTCGCTTTTGAAGACTAGCAATTATCATAGGTAGTGTTTTTATTTACTTAACATTTAATTTCTCAGTAGAAACAATATTTACTTTTTGTTGGAGTTAAATTAATTTTCAATTTCCCATAACCAATTCAAGCTTCTTGTAAACATCTGATTCTTTTAAAAGCATTGAAATTGTAAAAGGTAGAACTATCATTATTCTCAATGAGGCCTAAGTCCCAGTTTATAGTTAAATTACAGGTATAATACATGAAAATAAACCTCAATATTTAAAATAGTGTCATCTGTCCATATATTTAACAAATCTGTTAATAATTTAAGGATCAAATTACTGCAGCTTATCATGTTTGAAGAATAAAAAAACATATTTCTGTTTCCGCTCCAGTTTGTTCTTATGTTATGATCTGTTTGCAGTTATTTGAAGGTGTCTACAACAATGCCAGAATGCTTCATTTTCTTACTGCCGTTGTGGTGAGTCCTGGACTGTTCAAACTTAGATTTATTTAGATAATAATTTTACAACAGATAACAGATTCAACTCAAGCTCCTCTGAATGTTTCAGGGTTCCACCTGTGACGTAAGAGTGAAAAACGGCACAGTGTATGAAGGGATCTTCAAGACCTTGAGCTCACAGGTAATAGAGCTGTCTCAAATTTTAATTTTGTAGTTACAAAAGTTACTATAAACTTTTTCTGATGATTTTAGGTTTGCACTTTCACTTTCAATAGATCATGTTTTTTTGTAGCTCAAATACAGCCAACTGCTCCCAGGATTGACTTGACATCAGTTTGTCAGTTAACATTGTTTATACAGTTTGAAAGCATTAATATAGCAGCACATTGTTACGTTATGATAATAGTTGAGCTTGTCCAACTGAGTGATTTAACGGTGTGTGTTTTGGCCCATCACTAGTGTGAGCTCGCTGTGGATGCTGTTCATCAACGCAGTGAAGGAGATGGAGGAGGAGGAGGAGGTGAGGAAGGAGGAGGAGAAGTTAGCCAGTCATCTCCACCTAAGATTGAAGACATCACTGACACCATGATCTTCAGCCCCACTGACCTTGTGACCATGACGTGCCGGGATGTCGACTTGAGCTTTGCTGTCAGAGGTAGGAGACACGGAAAGATTATTGTTAACATCAGCTCTCAAGGTTAACTCTAAAAAATTGGATTCTGTTTAGCCCAAATTAGCTCCATTAAAATCTTTGTGTTTGTGTGTATATCTGTGAAGATGTATTCACTGACTCAGCGATCAGCGCATCACGGGTGAATGGAGAACACCGGGAGAAGGTTCTGCAGAGGTGGGATGGGAACGGTAACGGTGAAAACTTTGAGCTGGAGTCAGACACAGTAAGGATGCTCACACACACACAAAAACAGTGAAAAACCTTACAATTGCTTCTAAAAGATGCAAATATTGCTGTAGTTTAATACAACAATTGATTGATTTTGCTTTTTTTTTCCTCCAGTCAAATGGCTGGGATGCCAACGAGATGTTCAGATTTAATGAGGAGGCGTATGGCGTCAAGTCAACATATGACTCCAGCCTCTCCATGTATACGTGAGTTTGTCAGAAGAACAACTCAGAGTCAAATCCAGATCCTGTAATCTGAAAATGCTCTCAATCCTTTGTTTTTGTCGTCATATACATTTCCCGTATCTGCTCTCTCTCAGCATGCCTTTAGAGAAGGGGAACTCTGAGGTTTACCGACAGCGGGAAGCACGAGCAGCTCGGTTAGCCAGCGAGATCGAGGGCAGTCTGCAGTACCGCCGACGGGTTTCTCTTGAGAATGACGATGGCAGGAGTGAGGAGGACAAATACAGCTCTGTGGTACGAGAGCGGGAGGACCGGTCCAGCCCTGGGTTCTCCACCAGCAGCAGGTAAGAGTTAGTTCACACACTGATGAGGTCTGAGGGATTCAGTGAGTTTGATCTGTGAGGCAGTGTTAAAAACTTAGTGGTTTTTATTTTTATTATATATTTAAAGTGATAGGATCATTTTTATGTTTACTACTCAAACATTGCAGAGTTTGTATGAATTATGGTCTGAACGTTTGAAGTGTTTGAAGAGAAAGATTTGAGGGTTTCTTCCACACTGTTTTATAATCACATGTATAACATGTGTAACTGGTGTGCTCTGCTCAGCCACAGACATTCCTCTCTGATTAAAAACAGGACTTTAACTTCATGGTTTCCCAGAGCGCCTCTCATGACTTCTCTTCCTTTATTTTGCTTTTCCAGAGAAGGTAAATACATTCCTCTCCCCCAGAGGGCTCGAGAGATCGGTCTGTCTGGCAGCAGCGTGAGAACCGGAGGCTCCGGTCGCACTGCTGCACCGACCTCCTCCAGGCACCCACCACCCAGCTCGTCTTCCCCCAAACCTCCGTCTGAGACGAACAGCCCGCTGTCCACCAGAACCTCCTACTCTCCTCACCAATCACAGAGCAGCCCTCCAGCAGCCAGCAGCCCTCCCTGCACCAATCACATTCTGCCGCATTCGCTGTCCCATCCTCAGGCGCTGGCTGAGACAACGCGCTCACCTGTAAACGGAGGTACATGAGCGCACCAGCAAGAGATTCACAGCTGAGACTTTACAGTCTGTGTCTGAAACAGAGCAGTTAGTGAGACACATTACACAACACAGAAACGAGCATCCACAAGCTGATGTGATGATCAGCTCAACACTCCACAGGGATGAGCTGCAGGTTTCAAAGTGTGTTGGCTCCAACTGCTTGTCTCTCTCCCTCTTTTTCAGTTTCTTCCAGAACATCACCCAAATCTCAGAGACTGCAGAACTCCAGAGCCCTTCGGACCCCAAACTCTCAGTCCTCACCTGCAGGTCGGTGCACACACTTACGCTGTCATTAAATACAGCTTACTTTCACAGACAGAAGATCTGTTTCCTTTTTGTCTGTGAGTCTTCATTTTTTCCTTGCACTCATCCATCCATCTCTGTGAACCCATCTCTCCTCCCTCCAGCCTCTCGTGCTCCAAAACCAGAAGCCCCTCCCCAGGACCTCCACCTGGTGGGCTCTGCCTTCTTGGACTCCTCCCCTTCCACTGTGACCACGACATCCACCAACACCAAACCGTCTGGTCCCACCCCACTTTTCCCTGTTGATGGTGAGACATTGATGTTTGGGTTTTGGGTCTCAAGTGATGAGAGAAGAGCTTCATAAAAATCGTCTTCTTAAATCTCTCTGTCCTCATCAGTGAACGAAATCCTCAGCGCTGCAGCTAAAGAGCGAACTGAAAGTCTTTCCAGCTCACAGGAAGTCACAAGCAGCAAAGGTAAAAGGGCTCAGGAGCTTTAAGCTAATCCATTCAACACCAGATGTGAATGATTATCAACTTAAGGGGGTTTCATTTATTCAAAGGAGTGATTATGTCTGTCTTTACAATCCCGAAGTCTCTTAAATCTTCCCCTCTCTCTTTTCAGCTCCCTCATTCCAGCAGAGGTCCCAGCTGGATGAGCTGCGCAAGTTCGGAAAAGAGTTCAGGGTAAGAAACCTGTTGTAAAGAGACGGGGGTCAAGAGGAGTCCCCTCTTGTTGGATCTGTTCTTTTGATATTTAAAGATGATTTTTTTATTTTCCACAAAAATGTTTGACGTCTTCTTGTTCATCTTTCAGCTGCAGCCCAGCTCCTCACCTTCAGTGAGCCCTGCCTCTACAGATCCTCCACAGCAAGGCTCCTCCTCACCTGCTGACTCCTCCTCTTCCTCCTCACCTGCACCACCGAAGCCTCTCATCCCTCCCTCAGCTTCTGCACAAGATCTGCAGCAAAAAACGAGCACATCACCTCCCAGTGCTGCTCCTATGGCTCCTGCCAGTTCTCAGTCTTCAGGGCCGGAGGGTTTGGATCGGGGGATGACTCAGTTAGCTTTGACCCCAAACAGAGAGGAGGCGGCGTCTCCGGCAAACAGTGAGCGATCTGAGACGGAGTCTGTGGCTGCTGCGTAAGTGGTGACTTTAATTTTTACATAAGGAGGCAACGAGTGTCTGCTGTCTCACATCGTTTTCCTTTCTGTCTCTTTCTTTCTTTCTTTCAGGCAAGTGAAAAACTCCACTCTGAATCCAAATGCAAAAGAATTTCTTCCCATTAAAGGAAACTCTACTCTGGTGAGTGATTCAGACAATCACGCTAAAACAAACGTTCTTTCACTGATTCAATCATTTTACTCTTTTAATCTGTTAAATGACAGAAATGCTGACTCTGTCCCTCTCTGCATGCTGTAACAGAAGCCCGTGTTGAATCCTACCCCTCCTCGACCGACTCCCCCCAGCCCCTCCTTGGTTCTTCAACCTCCAGGACAGCCAGGAGGTGGCGCCATCTACAGCAGCCCCCCTGGACACTACCTGTCCTATGTGTCTCCCCTCCACATCCAGGGACACTCCATTCAGGTTGGACTTTCTTCTATGTGTCTTCAGGAATTAATGAGAGGATAAAACTGTTCCTCTGCTGTCATTTTGACGTCTCCTGTGTTCTCCTCAGAGCCCTCAGATGTATCAGTACACCATGTCCACTGTTAACCAGGGAAAATACCCCAGACCCAAAGGTGTGTGTTAAGTGCAGTGTTTATGCACCTACATATGATCTCAATCATCCCAGATCAAGCAGTGACCATACACTCTGTGCTGTGGTTCCAGGTCCGGTTGTGGGACAACGTCCAGAGCATCACGCCTCTCCCAACTCACCCATGATATCAGCTGCAGCCTCAGCAGCAGGTCCTCCGCTGGTGGCGTCACCTTACCCTCAGTCTTACCTTCAGTACGGTCAAGTGATCCAGGCCATGCCCCCACACTACCACGGACAGGTATGAAGGAGAAGAACCAACATTCAGCCGAGAAGAACCAGATTTCCTGTTTTTATCGAACTTAACAAGAAAAGACAGACACAATAAATATTTCAGCAGGAGAGCATTATTGTGTTTTCTTTCTTTTCCCTGTTTCTCTGTCCGTCTCCAGCCGGTTTACTCAATGCTGCAGGGAGGTGCAAGGATGCTGACATCCGGAGCCCCTCCTCAGGCCATGGGTCCCCCTGGTCCTCAGTACCCAGGCCAAGCAGAGGGCCAGCCGAGGCCACAGCAGCCCATGTTTGGTGAGTGGAATTAGAGTATAAAGAAACAACAATCGGAAGACTTCAAACCTAAAAAAATCATTTCTTTCTGAGTGTGATTTCCTTTGTAGAGGTGATGATAACAAGTCAGGGGATTTTCTGAAGTTTAGGAAGAAAAGTGTTTGTCTGTATCAGGTATTAATCAGGCTTTATATGGTTAAATAAACATGTCAGCCAAACAGGAAGTGTTGATGCTGGCGTCAGTGGTGCAGCGTATCAACAGCTCCTGCTTCATGTTTTTATTTGCTCTCCCTCTCTGTCTTTCTGTCTCTCTTTGTCTGTCTCTCTCTCAGCCCAGTCATTCCCTCACCACTCGGGCTCCATCCATCATCCTCAACCCTCCACCACCCCCACCGGGAATCCACCCCAGCCGCAGCACACAGCGCCCAGCCCAGGACACTCTCAGGTGAGAGTGAAACACTGAGAGGAAAACAGTCACATGTTGTGACACGCTGGCTCTTGCTATGAGTATCGTGATAAGAGTTCGGTTTTTTGACTTTTGCTGTTTTTGTACTGTTGGAGTTTCTTTAAGGCAGGAAGGAGAAAGGAGTGGAGATGATTTCAGGTCAAAGATTAAAGGTGGTTCAAAGAGCCTGAAGAAGACTAACGTCTGTTTTCTCCTCAGTCAAATCAGGGAGGTCCTCAGCCTCAGTCCATGTTCCACTCTGGGGGTTTGTCTGCACCCACCCCTCCTAACCTGCCACCAGGACACAGCTCCCCTCAGGCCTCGTACACCATGCAGGGATACAGCCTCCCTACCCATCAGGCACTGCAGCATGGCTTCCCCTCAATCAGCCAGCTCACACAGGTGGATCTCAGTGTACGGTTACAGAGTTAAAAGCAAACACTTCGGATCTTAGTTTTACTCTTTCTCATGATTGACCCCTGCAGGCTCACGTCCAAGGAGGCATGTCAGGGCCCCACCACTCTGCAGGTCACGGACTTCCCCCCGTCATGCTGCACTACGTCCCCCCTCAGCAGGGCAACAGCTCCAACCCCCAGCAGGGAGCCCCGCAGCACTTCTACATCGGACACCCCCAAGGTGAATTTTCAGAGATGCTTTTTCACAGTCGTCTTTCACGGTGCCACTTTCATGGAGTAACATTTGGCTGTTTGGGTTTTGTGTGTTTCAGCTGTTCAGGTTCAGGCTCACCCCTCCCAGCAGCTTTCCTTTCACCCATCTGCAAACTGAAACCTCCTCATCACAGCTGGATTCAGGAGCGAGGAAGACGAGCATTACTATGTGACAAAAATCCTGAACAAAAAAAACAAAACAAAACAAAACAAAAAAAAAAAAACAGAAAAGAAACCCAAACATTGTGTAACATTCCCACCTCCTGACACAACACTAACACGTCCTTCTTAACTTTAACTTTTAACTCTCACATGGGACTTTCTAGGATTTTTAAATGTAAATACTGACTGTTTTCTCTCACACACACAAAGACTGATCGAAGACAATAACTGACGACTGTGAGAACAGTTTTACCCCCCGACCCCCTCCGTCCTTTTTCAAACCAGTTCATTTATAATAATAAAACCATTGAAAAAAACAGTGGATTCAATTCTTTTGAAAGAGAAGTAGCTACAAAAATACACACCCGTTGAGGTAAAAGATTCATTTTTAACCTCAGACTTAAATAAAAAGAAAAGTGAAACATAAAGGCTCAGAGAGAATCAAACTTTGTCAGGGTTTAATCGAGTTGTAGTAAAACTTTCTTGTTCACACAGGCAGACGACAGAAAACATGACGACATAAATACACTAAAAAAGTGAATGTACACATTCTCAGGAGTTGTCAGTAAAGCATCAAACATGATAATAGAAAAAGGAGGGACATTTTTCATGAGAATACTTGTTGCAGTCAACTGGAGGAGCTGAACTTTCTCCAAATCATCTTCTTTCAAGGTTATTTTTTTAGGTGAGGATCATAAAGAAGAATGAAAAAGTCTCAGTGAAAATCAGACTCACGGATGAGGAGTTGGACGGCTACTACAACAAAGTGTGCAGATTTCTGCTCCCACAGAAACGCAACAAATTCGAAATACCTGAACGACTCATTTATCTCAGCTGAGCTTCAGGAGCTAAAAAAAAAAACGAATTTCTGTTGTGTGTTCAGAGAAATCATTGTCAGTTTCTTTCTATCAGCGGAAGAAGATGATGAGGAAGACTTAATGTGGGTGTCAGTGGGTGAGTGTATCCCATCATGCACTGGCCTGGCTGTGAAGCATCTGAAAATGAGAACATGTGTGAGTGGACAGCTTTATCACAGTAGAAGCCTGACACATCTCTGAGCTTCGTTTTACTCATACTGGTGGCTGATTGACGTAGTTCCCCTCCTCATCACTGCTGCTGCTGCTGCTGATGCTGCTGCAGCTACTCTGAGCCGACAGGTCTGCTATTGATCCTGGAGGAAGATGTGAAACAAAACATCCCTTTTTCTGAGTGGTTTCTGACAGTTATCTGTTAGAAACATCATCGAAGAAGAACTTAACATCACATGACCTGACAACCAACAACACTGAAAGTGCAACTCACGCTGGCAATTCAGCACCTCTACGTTCAGATAGTCTCTGTCATCTGAGGAGATAAGAAGGAAACAGTTTCTTCGACTTGTTTTATATTGGATGTGTTGATTTGAGGGCGGACAGTTTAAAACCTTCTCACCTCTGGGACTCTTTGGGAAATTCACGTAATCATGTTGAACATCTGTTGTGAAACAAACAGCTGATCATAAATTATGTTATTTTCATACACACAGTGGGGAAGGCGGGAAACCAATGAATGAGCACACTGCACCTGAACTGGGTGTTGAAGCTCGACTCTGATTGGTCACCTGAGCCTCACCATCAGGCAACACAATTCTGCAGAAAACAAAAACACGATTATTTGATCTGATCTGCGGGGACTTTCACTTAAAACAGAGTCTGAAACAGAAACCTACATGTATCCTGCTTCCTCCTGGTCACTCTCAGTGTTCATGTAATCAGCTCCTGCAGGAAACAGCACATCACTTCAGCACACTGCTGCACTTCCTGGTTGTCTTTATGATGAAGCCAACTTATTCTTACCATCTGCTGGATTCTCATAACTTGGATTACTTTCTGTAGGATAAAAAGACACAAGAAGTTCAAGTTAACTGCATCAAAGATCAATCTTTAAAACAGGAAAGATGAAATACTATATTAAAATATATCGACCACTAGTGAGGAAAAAAGTATCTCACCAGTCTCTGTTGCGGTGAAGGACGGTTGTCTTCCAGCATTGAATGAGCTAAAGATGAAGTAAGAGAAACATGGTGTGTTACATGTCTGAGCTCAGGAAAATAAACCTCCCAGGTGTGTGTGAATAAAAGTAACTCACTCAGGTGACAGCCAGCTGGAGGGAGGGTGAATGCTTGCAATGCTTGGCTGGGCTGTAATACCACAACAAAAGCATCCAATCACATTTTGTCACTGTTCCCTTAATATGAAGCATTTAAAGAGTTTGAGCTTGGCGTGTTGACACTGTCATGTAACTCTCATCTTTTGTGAAGCTCTCTTTTTTTAAATAGATGAAATATATCACAAACCCTACACTTTCTCGACCCATGATTTAAGGAATCAGTCTGCAGAAATAAAAAGCTCATCTCAAAGAATTCAGGGTTTTGAACTCACATGGATGGATTACTCTGAAGGATCTGTTCAGGAAAAAAAAGAAGTGTTAGAAAAATCCACAACACTGAGATTTGACCTGCTGTACGTTAGGAACAAATACTAATACCAAAAACTTACGGTATGTATTCATCTGAAGCAGCTGCTTGGCTGATGGAGACTGAAGGAGAAAAAGAAACATTTAAGTTTGACTGAAGTAAATCAAACTAATCACATCATCGTTGAAAACCAGAAATCAAAGCATCAGACTGATCATCAGACGGGTGAGACATCGGCCTAAGGTTCATCTGAAACCAAAGTGTCAGGTCATCTGTTAACCACAGGAAGCTGCTGCTGCAGTGAACAAAGAGAGACATCATCACACCTGGAGGGCCTTTAGTCCTGCAGTCCAGACACACGGCGACCAGCAGGACCATGGAGATGAAGATGGCGGCCATCAAAACCAGGACGAACCAGGAGCTGCCCATGCTTCGTCTGAGGAGGATGGAGAAGAGCCACAGCGAAAATCAATCATCAGATAATGATGCATTACACTGATGTTCATGTTCCCCAGAGGCTGAATTTCAGTCCATCAGCTAATTTCCTCACTCATGCATCAATGAGGCCAATGTTTCTGGTTTTTAATCAAATACCCCAAAAATTATGAACTTTCTATCACTACTTTTCCATGAATATTCACGGTTCCCCTGGGATGAACCCTAATTCTCTAGAGGTGTACAGACTTTTCTTTTGATGCCACAGGGAGCTGAAATTTTCCCACTGAAGCAAAATATGTCAGAATCTAGTTTTTAAAATAAGGATACAAACTTTCACTCAGATTGTCATGGTGCCAAGAGGAAGAACCCTACTAGACTTTAAAATCCTCCAACTTGTAGGATTATTATAAAAAAAAAATTGCTTCCAAGACGCTGACTCCCATCAGCTGTTTTGATCTTCTATCTTTCTTTCTAACGCTACAACAAAGTCCTCATACATTCATGGTCCCCAATGGATGAATTCTATTTCTCTTGTCGTGTTAATTTTTATTCAGATGGCACAGGGGACAAAAAAGTTCCTCTTCTACAAAATATGTCAGAATGCAGTTAAGAAACAAAAATTTAAATGTTTGCTTGTCTGCTTGTGACTGCTGTAGCAATCACATGAGGAGGCATGTAATTAAATTTGTGGATGACGCAGTCATTTTAAGTCTTCTTGAAGGGGAGGAGCATCTTGGGCCCGTGATTGATAAATTTGTATCCTGGTGTGACAAGAATTTTCTTCGGTTTAAACCTACAGAAAACTAAGAAAATGATCGCTGATTTTAGGAAGAATCAATCTAGTCCTGAGCCTACCATATTAAAGGGTGTTGGTATAGAGATAGTGAACAGCTACAAAGATCTGGCACTGTGCTGGACAACAAATTGTCCTTTGAGCATCATGCTGTTACCATCACGAAGAAGGTCTAACAGAGGAAAAATGCGTTCTTTTAATGTTTCTTCTGCGATGGTGACTCTCTTTTATAAACGCTTTATTGAATCGGCTTTAATGTAGGCTAGTCATTAAAAACACACAAGGTAGCCTGGTCAAGGTGGCCAGCAAGATCACAGGGAGGAGTCAAGTCCAGCTGAGTGACCTCTACAGCAGACAGCTGGTTAGAAAGGCGACTTCTCTCCTGCAGAGCCCTGATCACCACCTTTATGCAGACTTTTGTCTTTTACCCTCTGGCAGATGGTACAGACCGCCTGTGGCGAAGACTAAAGGTTTTAGGACTCATTTTGTACCAGCTGCTATTGGTCTATTAAATAGCCACTGAATTCTTTGTCTCTCCGCACTGGCACTTTATCTTTTTTTATCTTTGTATCTTATATCTTTTTATCTTTTTTAAAAATATATATATTTTTTTATCCTGTTGCTGGAATACTTCCAGTTCGCTTCCTATTCTATGTATTTATGCACTTTTTCATTTTAGATTATCACCAGTGTTGTTTTTTTGTATCTGAATGTCTTGAGCTGCAAAACGATTTCCCTGTGGGGACAATAAAGATACCTTTGACTGTTGACCTTTGCTTTGACATTCATGGACCCAAGAGGAAAAACACAACCAAACTTTGTTTTTTTAATCTGAAACAACCAAAAACCTTTTTTTTTTTTTGCCTTTCAATCTTTCAGTGAATTATAAGATTATTAAAATACTGATCGGTAGATTTGATTCCTTTTTTGGATGTACTGCTTATTTTACAAGAATAATTTAAGTCTAAAAAGTTGCTCAACTTGTAGAATTAGATCTCACAAATACTCGACTCAAACTTTTTTTTTTTTTACTGTTCTCTGACAGATGTGTGAGGTGGAAATTACACAGGGTGTCCATAAAATCGCTTTACAATTTAAAAAATATATTACAAAGGCAATTGATGAGATATTTGTTCTGTGTTCTCAGTAGTTATCAAAGTTTTGACTACATTGTTTTTTGGTGGTTTATTGAAGCAAATTGGACACAGACTCAGTTAAACTACAGGGTTATGTTAAAGATACAGTGTGTTGAACAAAGTGACGGGACATCATTGATCTGAAGATCACTGATGAGGCTGTGCTGCAATAAACATGGCAACAGATCCAGAACAGTCTAAATGAGCTTTATGCAACTGATGATGTGGATTAAATTAGTTTAAATTTAGATTAATTTGCTTTTGTTAAAAACGTTTGAGATTGTAAAGAGACTTTATGAATACCCTGCAGAAATAAAAAAAAAATATATTAAAGTTAATTTGAGTCCTTCTATTTAAGTACAGGCTCTGAGCTGTTTTCCAATTCTTGGAGCTCCAGCAAATTGTGTTAGAAGACTTCTTCACCTCAGAAATATCAGTTTTGAAACAGCCAACAGTTTCCTCTCTGACAACCTCAAAGAGACGACGAGCCTGCAGGAAGTCACTGATCTCAGCAGAAAGAGTCCTGCCAAGAACTCCCCCGCCCCAGCAAAGGAACTCGAGCTTTTTACCAGATAATCAGCGATATATTGAGACGCAGGGCCGGGTGAGCTGTTTCCTCTTCAGTCTTAATTCTGAGCTGAAGTAACCAAAGTTACTGTGAAGAGAGCCTGATGAAGAAATCTGACAAGGGCACAGTGGTGCATGGGGAGTTCTTGTTGTGACCTATTGAAGGGTCTTTGATGAACTGTGAAGATTTAAAACATAATACTAATCAAACACAAACTAACAAGTGAATACATGAAGAACAGGAACTTATCCCCCTGGAAAAAAAAACAAAAATGACTTTTAATCCTTTTGTCAGCGCCTTTAAAAGACCTTCATGATCTTTAAAGTGTTCCTCATGATGCTGCTGAATTGACTAAAGCTGCATTCATTCTACTGTCCAGCAGTAAGCGACTCCCAGTGGTTGTTTCTGTCACCTTCAGATTTCTGAGAAGATTTTTATTACCTCATTAGACTCCAAAACAGTTTGTGATGTCAAACTTAAGATTATAGTTTTCTTCAGAAAACTGCTTTGTTCATTTTTAAATAATTATTGTCCTTCTTATCACAAATGAGGTCTAAAACAGGGAAACCTTAACAACCAGGCTCTCTGAAATTGGTATAAATGACATCAGTGTGGTTGCAATCATTTATAACGTGCATCCTGTAGGCGGAAATCGTGCAGTACAGCTGACCTTTAGGAGGACATATTTTGGTGTCCCCAGTACATGCCATTAGTTAATGTGCTGTAAGCAGAGAGAAAAGCCATTAAAACAAAGGATGACAGCCTGACCTGAAACATGGTTTATGGAACTCACCCTGTGACCCCCATGCAACCCAAACACCAACAGGGCTGTCACTGAAAACTTTGTTTTAGACACAAGCAGCCATTTTGCCAGACTCAACAGAAACAACACAGCAGCACATCATCTGTCAGAGCAGTTTTAATGCTTCAAACTACGTCCTGCATGTAGCAGCAGTCAGTCCATATAATGCTGACACCAAGATGTACTTGATGATGGATAAAAAGTCTGTTTCTTTTTGTTTCAACCTCAAAGTACAAACTGAAAGAAATATCACGTCTGTAACTGACAAGTGATAAAAAACAGCTAGGAGAAGCAGTTAGCTGTTAGCATGGCGCATAGCATAGTCATGAATCATTATTTATTTATTTATTTTTAAATCAGAAGTATTTTAAAATTAAAATTTAAAATCAGAGTTTTTGACCCTTTTGGGTTTAAAAGATACTCAGAGAGGCGACTAGCTGAGCTTTTGCTAATCTTAGCTCAAATTTATTCAAGGTGGTTAGCTAGTTTTTGGTGAAGGATTCCTTTATTGTTCTGAGTCCAGCCATAACTATGAACTATTTTACTTTCCCACCAGGTAGAATGTATATATTAGTGTATAATATTAAACATGTTTTAATAATATTGATGAAGAGCTGCTTGGCTAATTCTAAAGTCTGGATGTGAAATTCTGTATTGAGAATCTCAAAGTTTGAGTCTGAAGATCAGAACCTCTTTTTTGTGCTTTTAAACAGAAGGTAATGATTGAAGATAAATATAATCTATATTCTTTATTTTTCCCTGAAATTGTTGCCCTCAGGACTCCCACCTTCTCACACCAGCCTCTTGCCGTGCCGACATGCTGTGGCCAAGGTCAGAGAAATTTCTTAAAGTCGTGTTTGACAGAAACATTTGAAATCAAGGGCTAAATATTTTGGTGACGTTTTTGTCCACTTAACTTTAGCACACTAAGCTTTCAGAGCCAGCACAGCCTCACAGACTGTTGGACTCGATCTGTGGTTTCGAAGCTTCAATGTCAAATCTGCAATGGTTCCCGGCTTCATCTCAGCTCCACATGAACGCTGATGAAGACACTAAACTGTGGTCCCTCCACGGTGAAAAAGTCAAAGCTAAGGGTGTGAAACAACGGCAGACTCACCAACACCTGAAAAACCTTGAAGGAACTGAAGAAGGGTGAAGTTTAGGGGCCTGCAGCTGGTCAGTATCTGGTCCACATGAGGCAACTACTCTACTGAAACATCCCCCATGTCTGAAGACCTCCTCCTTCACTTCTTCTCTTTCTGGTGATCTGATCTGGTGTCACATCTGCACCTTCAGCGACCTACTTGCTTGCTTCCTCCCTCTTTGTGTCACTGACTCGGCACCCAATCACCTCCTGAGTCGAGGTTTCGATTTGCCACCTGCCGCAGAGCCTTTTCTGTTGCCCTGTTAGTGTCTTTTGAAACAGAAGTAACTGGACAGAAAGATGGAAGCACTTTAGGTCGAGGACACACATGTAAGTGTTAAACAGTGTATATGTATGTGTATATGTACGTGTGGGAATTCGTGACTAACTCCTGCAGAGGCTGACTCACCAGCCAACCTGTGAATTTAACTCCTTGCTTGGATTGTGTGGGTTGTTCAAACTGCCCTCTTTCAACTGTAAAACCAGAAGTACTGGTGGAAACTGCGAAAGAGGCCTGCAGCTTAGAGCAGCAAAATGTCAGAGTTTCACACAAACACCTCGAGCAAATCATGGGATGTGATGGTGACAGCTCAGAGCTGCAGCGTGTGTGAACGCTGCTACAACCGTCTCAACATCCTCCCACCTACAAACAGGAAACCACACCGAGGGAAGGAAGCAGAGTCCTCCACTCCTCTTCATCGCTCTGCTTCACTCTCTCTAAGTGAAGAGAGGGACAGAGAGCGGGGAAAGGGAGAGACAGATGTGGAGAGCAGAAGAACTCCCATAAACGAGTGAGGACTAGATCATCGACCCGTTTGGGCCTCTGCAGCTTTTCACTCCTCACAGGAGCTTTAAGTATAATAAATCATACTAACAAACATGATGATGAGTTAATGCTCCTTTAATAGTTCACAAAAAAATTAGCTAAAACAATATAAGGTTAACAACTTGGATTAATGACATTCATTTAAAAAGTTTTTTTCCTCCTCATGAACCGTCCTGATGAGTCCAACCAGCTGAGCCTTAGCTGACTGAATGGAGACAGAAAACAGAGACAAGACCTGCAAGAAATCAACACTCCATCCAACGCTCTATCCAACACACCATCCAACACTGAGACACTTTAAATTAAGAGATTCAAACTGTGATAGTTCCAGTCAAACAGATGAGGTCTGACATCCTGTTTTCTTTATGTGATACTGCAACTTCCCGAAATGTAAGACAGTTAGTGTTGTAATTAAAATGAGTTTAAACATTTACAGACACACACACACGTGAAAATGGATTAATAAAGCTGGTCCTGTTCATTAAAACAGAGGAGGTTCAGGAGCGCAGCCTCGTTTTGGTCGAGGGTCAATAAGGACTTGGATCATTGTGAATCTCTGGCTGATCCCAGATGATCCTTTTCTCTCCATAAAAAATATAATAAAAATATTTATCAGGGTTGAGGCGGTCAGGTCCCACAGATCTTCTCCTCAGAGAGTCTCTCCTGCTCGTTTTTATGTCCATCCTTAAAATATTTCCCTGTTATGTAAAAAAAAAAAAAATTAGACATGGAGACAAAAATGTCCCCAGAAATGGCGGCATGTTCCAAGGGCTTGTTAAAAGTACAAAAATAGAGTCCAAAATGTAAAAATAAAATCCTCCTAAAACTTCTCTGCATGGCAGATAATCCCACTGTTGTCCTAAAATATTAAATTAAAATAACCACAGGAGAATCTGGACCAGGAGGCTCAGATCAACACACTGGAGACTGGGACCCGAGTGGAGCGTCCACTTTTGGGGACAACGATGGGCTCGTCATCTGTTAACAGAAACACACACATGGAGAGAAATAAGTCAGGTTTGTCTTTAAACAGGACATAAAAACACAGTCAGAAGCAGAAACAGGAATTATGAGCCGATCATGTTTCTGTTGATCAATGTTTGATTCTCATCACAGTGTCAGGTGGGATTAAGCTGCTGTTCGAAGATGGAGATTATGACGGAGGAATTCAACATGAGCTCAGGTTGTCTGAAACACATGATGAAGCCTGTGCTCTTTGTTTGAAGCAAAGTTAAACTGATCAAACAGTGAATGAAGCAGCTTCATTTGGAAACACAGTGGACACAGAGTGTTAGGGTGAGCTGCCAGCCGGGCTGCAGCTAGCTTTACCTCAGTCTGATCTCATTTCATTTCATCGGCTTTCAACTGGAGATGATTTATCCTCAGAGATCTCCTCCTCTTTGAAATGAAAGTAATTAAAAACCAATAAAACCACAGAATAAACACAGCCTGACTTCCTGTCCTAACCTGAACCATGCCCGCTCCTCACCTAGTTTACAGCATGTCTCACCTGAGGGGACGTAGTTCTCAGCACGGTTGCGGTCTTGTTCGATGAAGAGGGCGGTGGCGAGGAAGAAACCCCCGCCCATCACGGATACAAATGAGCAGAGCAGCAGGGAGAGCTGCAGGGATCTGAACTCCCACAGGAACGAGTCTGTCTTCCTCAGAGAGTCCGAAACCTGAGACACAGACAGACCAGTATTAATACAGTACGACCAGTTCTCTGTTCTGTTTTGTGCTGCATGATGTGTTTGTATTAAATGACTCACCACACCAATGAGGTACGGACTTCCTGCATCTCCCAGCAGATGTGAGACCACGATCTGCAGAGCCTCAGCTGTAGATCGACGAGTTGGAACAACAACATACTGACAAAGAGATAAAGTGATTCATTTCAAACACACACAAAAAAACACAAACACACATTATAAGTTTTATTCTTTAGAGGCTAAACAGAAAATCTGATGGACTCTCACCAGCAGGATGTCCGCCACAATGGCCCAGTTCATGGACAGGAACGTCTCTCCAAAGAAAATAAAGACCTGAAGGAAAGACATCTTTGTGATCCTGCTTCTTTTATCCACAGATTTATTCTTTTCACCTGTAAAAATCTTTCACTGATCTTTGACAAGACTCACGTAAGTAGCGACGGTGCTGTACTGAGCAAAGACGATGGCCAGGTAGAGGAAAGGTGCAGAGACGAGTAGGCCGGCAGCGCAGACCAGCGGGTCGGCTCTCGGCGTCCTCGTCCTCAGCTGCCGACTCAGCTGCACGCCGCTGGCTACGCCCAGCACACCTGTGACACAGGTGATGGCCCCAAATATCAGGCTGTGGGAGAAGAAACAGAGTCAGACGGCTGCTCAGTTGAAGTCTCTGTAAACTCATCCTGAGGTTTAATGTGAACTGTAGTTGTTACCTGTCTGTGGAGGCGCAGTTTCCCTCCACGCACGGCCCTTTCTCCCCGTTAAACACGGCGGCTCTGTAGAGGAACGTTGGAGCCCAAAGAGCCAGAGAGCCGGTGACGAACGCAACTGCAGTGAAGCCGAAAGTTGACAGCACGAAGCTGTAGCTGTAGAAGAAGCAGAGACAACGATCAGCTGATTGGATAACAAGAAACACACTCTTTTTACTCATCCTACTGAACTCCATTAAAGGGGGATTTCCAGTGTTTGTGAAATCTAGGCTTTATGAAGACATTTCCTGAGGTCTGAATGACTAAAAGGTGAAAAACCGTTTGAGCAGCTCAGATTGAGCATCTTGTTTATGTCACTGACAGACTTAGATTGTTGCTGCAAATATCTTGAGGCATAACAGTAATGAGACCATAACAAATCTTTAAGTTAAAATGTTAAAAAGGGGCTGTCAGGAAACAGGAAACAACCACAACATCCCTCTCTCTAAAGCAACCAAACCTTATTGATTAAAACAGTGATTTACCCACAGAAGGCAAGGATTTCTCCTCTGCTACAGGCTGCTTGAGTTGGTGTAATTATATTATGTGGTTTTAAATAAGCAGGACTACATCCAGGAGTAAAGCTTTAAGAGTCTTTACAAAGATGTGCTACAACCAACAGAAACAAAGAAAAGTCCTGCAGAGATCCTGTTCTTTATATGAGTTTCATCATATTTAAATGAAAACATTTCCATGTATGCAATAAGTCAGTGTGTTGTTTAATTTTCTGCTTCTGGTGACATTTTGTCAGTAAATTAAAGGGTTGAGTGATGTGTCTGTTCCAGAGTGACTCAGACACTGTGGTAACACAAAGAGCCACAACACTCAGTCAGTGTTTGACACCTGCCGTCTGCTTCAGAGAAGATATCTGTACCGTGCCACAGCTCTGCAGGCTGCAAATATCAGGAGTGTCAGGTTTTACAAAGCTGCCACCTAAAACTTTTCATATGAATGATCCAGGCAAGAGCTCAAAGTATCAGTTCAATATATGAAACTTGTCAGAAAGACGTATCTTCAGGCTGCTCATGTTCTGACACACATCACAGATCCTCCAATGCCATCACACAGCTTAAAGGTGAAAATCTTACTTCTTGCTCAGAGCCTGAAGGTCCTTCAGCCAGCTGGTCTGGTGCAGGTGGTGCTCCGGTCGAGCTTCAATGGCTCCTCTTTTCGGCTCCTTCACCACAAACAGGAGCAGCAGCACTGCGATCAGGCCCAGACCCGGAGTCACCTGAAGAGATATCACAGACAGTCAGAGTCTGCTCTTACTCGTGTTCCTGGAGAACTAAGCAGGAGAAAGTCAGACGTACCCGCAGAGCCCAGTGCCAGTCCTGAGCAAGATTACTGACTTGTGAGCCGACGATGTATCCAAGACCACTGACATGAAGACGGAAAGAGAAGTTCTTTTATAAAGCTCTTCAATAATAAGATTCATTCTGTTCACGTGCTCTATAAAAAACTGATTGACCCACCTGCCGACGGGAATGGCAAAATAAAAAATGGAGAGCATATTCGTCCTCTTTCCTTTCACGTAGAGATCAGCAATGATGGTCGGAGCAATGGTGGAGTAACTGGCCTCTCCAACACCAACTAATCCTCGAGTTAACAGCAGAGCCCAGAAATGCTGCAGGAAACACACGCAGGGGTTCATGTTTTAATTCCTCAACTTTCTCATACAATTATTTTCACCAGTGAAGAAGAGAGGGTCAGGTTTGGGAAGAGACTCATGTGACTCACTTCCTTGGGAGTGTAGGAGCTGGCAAGTGTCACCAAAGACCAGAACATGATGCCAACACTCATGATTATCTTCCTGTTGTACCTGTCACCCAGGTAACCAAACACAGGAGCCAGAAACATGTAGCTGCAGATAAAAACTGAGAGGGAACAAGGAAATAAACCCTGTGAGGTGACTTTAAACCAAATCCAAAAGATGAGTCATGAACAAAAATGTCACATTAAGGAATCACTGAAGTCAGAGAGATGTCAGGAAGGCTTTATAGTCAGGTGTGTGACTTTCAATAAGGTTGAAGGATGCAGAACTCTTCAGCTTCTCTCACCTGTTTGAAGTAAACCAGACTTTTCATCATCGATCCCAAAATAATGCTCGATTTCAGGAAGAACACCTGGAAGAGTCACAGACAGGTGTGTACTTCATTCTTCACGTCAATGTGTCATGAGAGAATGTACAACCATCCATCAATCAATCAATAAAAACTCATCATGAAGTCATGGGTAATGTCTGTCTGCTGTACCTGCCACAGTGAACCTGTCCATGTAGTTGAGCAGGTTGATGTAGCAGAGGATCAAAACGGTCAGCAGTGCCCGGACTCTGGTCACCCCGCTTGCTGACTCCTCTTGGGTCTCCTGCCCTCCACTGCCGCCACCGCCCCGCTCATCCTGACCTTCCGCCTCACTGTCGTCAGAGAAGAAGGGCGCCGATTCAGATGTGAGATCACCCTGAGACATGGCTGACGCTGAGGAGAAGGATGAAAAGACAGTGTAACCGCAGAGAATGGTTTTTCCAACTTGTGCACAGAAATTTACCATAGAGTACAATCCTCCTAAAAATGGAAAATAAATTGTGAGACTGTTGCAGAGTTTGTTTTATGTAGAGTTCATGGAGACAAACAGTTGGAGTGGAAAGTCGTGTTTGGTTTGATGACTCGCACAGGGAGACGGCTGTTTATAGAGGCAGCGGCTTAACTAGAAAATCCTGTTTGATCTCCTGCAGACATAAAGTCTGAACTCCAAATATCCAGTTTTAAATAGTTCTGATCAGAAACCTTGACTTAAAAAAAGTGATTGTCAATACATAGTTGTAGTAAAGTAGTTGGCTGCTAATTTAACAGAAAAAACTGATCTGTAAACCATCAAACCATGATGTGTTTTCACCTGCAGCAGCAAAAGGTACTGATTGGAGTTTGGAGGAGAAAATCCTGAAGTGAAGAAGAGGAAGAGGCAGAGGAAGAAGAAGCTGTGGTAGACGTGACTCTAAGAAACTGAACTCCCGTGATCAGGACAGTCGCTGAGAACATTTACTTGGTTTCTTTTTCTGCTCCTCTGCACCTCCGAGGGAAACACTGCAGCTCTCACACTGAGAGTGAAGTGAAGTGAGGACTTCCTCCGCTGCTGCAGGAGGAACAAGGCCTCATGACAAAGACATTGTGCTGATGTGGTGATCCACATTTGCTGCCCTAAAAACTTAATTGACCCAAAAGGGAAGAAAAAACTCATCACTTCCTCCACAGAGCTGTCACATGAAAACCTTTCCTGAGGTGCTTTAGGTGAATTTGCATCTTATTTCCCTCACAGGTGCTGCTCACAAAACAGCAGCCACTGTCCCTTAAAGACCTCTCCTAACAGGTCATTAATAAAAAAAAACAATATAAAAAAATCTTTGTTAGTCTTAATAAGATTTATAATGTGTTCTTTTTTTCATACTTCTAATTGATCTGAATTTATCATTCATTTAAAATAGTTACCTTATCCTTCTTGAATTAACCAGTCAGCAGAGAGGACACAGACCAGACAAGAATCAATGAATGATCCATTGATCCTGAGCTCTTAACTGTTGAGACATTCACACCTTATGGGGGCAGAGATCAGTGAAAAGAAACCAAAAGCTTACAGGGAGAGAAGGGTAATATTTCAGTACTTTAGTTTTACAACACACCTTGTGTATGACAAACAGGTGCTTTTATGAAGTCCCAAAAAAACCACACATTAAAAGTTCTGGAGTGTTCAGCCAACAAGAGAGAAGATGTGTGTAATGTTAGATCAAAATCGAATAAAAAGGACCCATACAAGTTTACTGAAATGGACTTTGAGATTGGATTAGTCAAAATCTTTACAGTTTTTTTTTTTTTTTTTTATAATTCACTTTTTATTGCTTTTTAAACATCATAACAATAATACAATAAAACACAGCAAGAACATTTGTGAACTGGACTGAGGAACCAGTCCCTTATCCCTACAACAATTACAAAAGGAAAAAATAAATAATAATAACAATCAATAAGCAAGTACATGAAATAAGGTGTATGGTAATAACTTAAAGAAAAAGAAAAAAAAAAAAAATATATATATATATATATAACAATAATAATAATTAAAAAAAATAAAATAAAATAATAATAATAATAATATGTACTACATGTCCAGGGTCTATGATTCTCACATTATCTACTTCTGCAGTCCCCCCTCTCATTTTATCTCATTTTACAGCCACTCCGTTATCATTGTAAAATAATTAATTGTTCCCATTAGGACCAAACTATTATAGTTCTCCCATTACGCATCTCGTAAATAGTTCAAAAAGGGACCCCATAATTTCAAAAACACATCCTCTCGATTGTTTAACCTAAAAGTCAGCCGTTCATAACTGGCTGTTTTAGTCATTTCCTCCAGCCATTCATTAAATGTGATAACATTTTTAGATTTCCAGTGTCTAAGAGCAATCCTACATCCTGTTGTGAGGGCCAGCTTACACCACAGTATCTGTTGATGAGACATCCCCATTTCATTTGTTATCAAACCCAAAATACATAAAGCGGGGCTCTGAGATATATCTGTCTCAAGTACTTTGTTTACAAATAAAATTATCTTTTCCCACAGGTCATGTATCATTTCACACTCATACAGCATGTGTACAAGAGTTCCCTCGCTCCTCTCACATCTCCAGCACAACTCTGAATCACAGAGCTTTAATCTTGCCATCCTACTGGGGGTCCAATACATTCTGTGTATAATTTTAAACATTATTAGGCGGGTCTGTGTCTCTCTTGATATCTTATACCAGGATTGAGTAATTTCTTCCCATTTCTCCATAACAATTTCCTCCTTTAGATCCACATCCCATGCTTTCTTAAGAGCTTCAAGTTTAGGTGGGTGAAACTTTCTTATAAAGCTATAATATTTAGATGCACCACCTTTAGCCCCCCGATTATCCTGCATTAGTTTCTGTAGCTCAGATTGAAAAGGCAGGGGGTATTTATGTTTTTGTTGCAAAACGCAACTTCTTAATTGCAAATATTTCCAAAAATCCTGTTTAGGAAGTTTGTATTTAGTTGCCAACTGCTGAAAGGACATCAAGCTATCATTCTCAAAAATATCCCTAACATAGATAATCCCTGCCACCACCCATGATTTCCAGAACAGAGTGTTTTTCCCCACTTTCAATTTTTTATTGTGCCAAAGAGGAGACTGTTTAGTAAAGAAGGGATCGAGGCCAGTAATTTCATGTGATTTTTGCCAGGTTTCTCTAACAAATGACAGCAGTGGATTTCTAGAAGGGATTTCACCTCCAGTCTGTGATCTAAAAGCTTGTAATGGAACGGGCTCTGTAAGTTCTTTTTCAATCAGGACCCAGCCTGGAGCTTGGTTTTCTACATTATCTATTTTGGCAAGTTGATTAAGAGAAAAGGATAAGTGATACCAATCTAGTCTTGGTAGGTTAAGACCTCCATCTTCATTTGCTGCACTCATCTTGATTTTATTTAAACGGGGTCTTTTACCTTCCCATAAGAAAAAATCCACTGCTGCATTAAATTTTTTAAGTAACGCAGGAGGGAGGCTTATGGGTAATAAATGTAAAATATAATTAAACTGTGGAATAATCATCATTTTCAGTACATTTATTCTACCCAAAAGGGATAAACCTAATTTCGCCCAGTTCCGTAACGTGTTCTCAATTTTCAACAGCAGGGGGAGTAAGTTTTCTGTCATAATGTCCTTTAAGCCTGGTGTAAGTTTTATCCCTAGATACACCAAACCTGAAGGAAGCCATCTGAACTGCCAGTTCTGTCTGATACTTGGTGGGCATAGTTTTGAAAGTGGCATTGCCTCCGATTTCCCCCAATTTATTTTGTAACCTGATATCAAAGAAAAGGTATCAATTAAAGACAGAATTTGAGGAACAGCTGTTTCTGGGTTTGAGGTCACCAACAAAATATCGTCTGCATATAAAAACAGTTTGTGCTCCATCTTACCAGCTAAAATACCTTTAATTGTGGAATTATTCCTGATGGCAGCCGCTAACGGTTCCAGCGCCAGTGCAAAAAGCAAAGGGCTCAGGGGGCAGCCCTGTCTTGTACCCCGGTGCAGGGGGAAACAAGAGGACATGTTCCCATTTGTCAACACGGAGGCCTTAGGGCTACAGTATAAAAGTTTGACCAAATTTATGAAGGACGGGCCTAATCCAAACCTGTGTAAAGTTCTAAACAAATAAGTCCACTCGACCCGGTCAAAAGCTTTCTCTGCATCTAAAGAGAAAGCAACCACGGGTTCAGGGCAATTCCTCGTCTGCCAAATTAGATGTAGTAGCCTACGTACATTGTCTGCTGAAGATCTACCTCGAATAAACCCCACCTGATCAGGATGAATCAGGCTAGGTATATGTGTCTCCAACCTCATGGCTAATATCTTGGCCAGTATTTTGGCATCTACGTTTATAAGGGACACTGGGCGATAACTTCCACATTGTTGAGGGTTTTTGCCCTTCTTATGTATCAGGGTTATAACAGCAGATTGCATACTTTGGGGTATATTACCCCTCTTGATCGCATCTCTGAATACGGTAACTAATCTTGGTGCTAGCAGGTCTGCAAATTCTTTATAAAAATCTGTCGGGAGCCCATCATTTCCAGGAGCCTTCCCAGAGCTCATTTTCCGTATAGCTTGCTGGACCTCTTCCAACGTAGGCTCTCCACCAATCTCCTTTTGCCTTTCCCCAGACAGGGTTGGAAGATCCATCTGGGATAAAAACCCATCTATTTTATCTTCATCCATCCCACTTTGTGAAGTGTATAGTTTCTGGTAAAAATTTTTAAATGATTCATTAATTTTCTCCCTGTCTGTCACTAAATTCTCATCTTCATTCTCCACTGAGGTTATTAACGTGCTATTAAACTGTTGTTTTACTCTTTGGGCTAGAAACCTTCCTGCTGCCTCTCCTTGCTCATAGTACTTCTGTCTACATTGAAATAATGAAAATTCAGCCTTTCTCTGTAGTATAGAATTTAGTTCAATCTTCAATTTGCTTAATTGGGTGAAGATAACTGGATCTAGCTGGGACGCATTTCTATTTTCAAGATTCTTTATTTCCGTCTCCAGTTCAACTAGTCGAGTAGCTGCTTTTTTTTTCAAATAAGAACTGTGTTGAATTAAGCGGCCCCTCAAGTAAGATTTAAATGCATCCCATTCTATTCCAGGATTGGAAGCTGATCCTTCATTGAATTCCCAGTACTCCAAAATTTCTTTTTTAATAAAATTACATGATTCTTGATTTTTCAGCAAAGAAGTGTTGAGTCTCCAGCAGCCTCGAGGGATTTCAGACTCGGTTTTAGATCCCAACACCACTTCCACTGGTGCGTGGTCTGATAGTACAATATTACCAATTGAAGCGGTTGTAACAATATTAACTAACTGTTTAGATAATAGAAAATAATCTATCCTTGAGTACGAGGAGTGTGGGTTGGAATAGAAGGTATACTCCCTTTCCCTGGGGTGTAGAAGTCTCCAGACGTCCACTAGACCAAGCTCATCTTCTAAAGCCTCAATGGCTAGCTTTGATTTATATACCACTCTTGTATTAGCAACTTTTGATTTATCTAGGTCTGGGTCTCTAATCTGATTAAAATCTCCCCCAATAATAATGTATTTATCGCCCAATTGTTTTGCCACCCTGGATATATTGGCAAAAAAATCAGGCGAGTCTATATTTGGTGCATATATATTGATGAGCGAACATCTGTTGCCAAACAAATCTGCACTTATTGCCACCCATCTGCCCTCTCTGTCCGAGAGCTGTTTGTGAATGATAATATTTACATTTTTACGTAATAAAATACAGACCCCTCTCTGGCTTGAAGAATAAGCACTGTAAAATATTTTACCAACCCAATCCCTCTGCAGTTTTATTGACTCCTCTTTATCTAAATGAGTTTCCTGCAGGAAACATATATCTACCTTTTTTTGTTTAAGATATAGGAGGAGCTTCTTCCTTTTGATTGCAAGGTTGGCCCCCTTAACATTCCAGGACAGGATTTTAAGCATGTCTGCCATGTTAATACAGCATCCCTACTATTTTGCTCTCATATGTAATAATTGACTTTGAGGAACAAATATCCCTACAGGTAGGACTGTGAAGTATCTTGACCCTTTCATCTCCCTGTGACCACAATGTACACATATACAAAAACAATGAGGGAAAAAAAAAAAAAAAAAAAAAAAAAAAAAAAAAAAAAACAAACAAACAACAAAAAAGAGAAAAAACGAGAACCATGGAGAAACAACTGTACTCCCTTAACTCTAACCCCAAATCCCAACATAGTACGTCCGTGAAGCTGGAAAAGTCCCGACCCGCCACCTGCACCCCCTCCTCCCAATTATCACTATAGTCCAAACAAAATATATATTTACAAATATATGAGCAAAACAAAAAGAAAAAAAAAGGGGAAGCCTCAAGCAGATTACAATCCCCATTAATAACATCAGAAAAAAAAAAGGAGGATCAGCATAAACAAAAAGGGCCAACACATAGGTCTCTCTGTCATAGTGTCCTGACACTTTTAGCCCTTCTATTAACTGGATGAATGTCCATCCTATTCCTTTAACAATCTATTCAGTCCTTCAAATATTTTCAGTATAGTGTCCACAACAATATTCCAGTCCAAACTACGAATTTATTAGAGGGGGGAAAAAATCAAAACAAAACAAAGCCCAATATTTCTGATGCGAATAAAGTATGAAGTATAATTTTACCCTTTAGAGGAACAAAACATGTTCCTTATAAAAGTAAAAAGGCATTAACTATATTGCTTTGCTCCTTTAACCGTGTTGAGCTCAAACCCTGAACATGAACTGGTTATGTTATCTGAAAAAAAAAGATGGGGTGACTCACGTAAAAGTTCGTCAAGATGGAGCTGTAAACCGGTCCTACATTTACCCCATATTCAGCATCGTCCTCTCCGTCCCCGCAGTATTCTCATCCAAGTCTCTTGGAGATGAAGTCCATCACCTCCTCGGGAGAGGCGAAGCTGTGTCGGACATTATCTGCTACGACTCTCAGCACAGCTGGGTATACCATAGTGTATCGAAGCCCTTTCTCTTGAAGTTTTTTCTTCACTCCGTCAAACTTTTTACGCTTTTGAATAACGTCTTGAGAAAGGTCTTGGAAAAAGGAGATCCTCTTGCCTCGCCACTCCACGCGCTCTTTCTCCCGAGCCGCCTGCAACACCGCTTCTCGTGCTCCAAATCTCATGAACCGTACCAGCACATGCCGGGCTCTGATGCTCCGCTGACCTGCTCGGTGGGCCCGCTCGATCTCAAATGCCGGGTCCATTTCAATGTCCAGAGCTTCTGCCAATAGTTTCTGCATAAACGTCTTCATGTCTCGATCCTCTGTGCCTTCCTCCAACCCAACAACACGGACGTTATTGCGGCGGCTTGCATCCTCGAGGTAAGTTACTTTCTCCTGCAGCTGGGCGATGGTTTTAGCCGATGTGCCTACTATAGCATCCAGATTGTGGCTTTTATCTTCGAGGGTTGATATTCGAGTCTCGGCTTCCGTCACTCGAGCTCCCAGTTTATCCACCGCTACCTGAACCGCATCCATGCCTGATTTTAATCCGCTCATATCTGAAGCGATGCCCTGTAGCAATGTTTTGATGGTCGTTATCTCAATTGCGGTGTCTGTCGGTGATGGACTTGGAGTAGCCGCCATGCTATCCTCTGAGCTTCCCTCTGTCTGTCGTGCGAGGCTCCTCAAACCGTACTGCGTAAGGGTTTTTTGGACTTGTTGCATAATATATGTAGTTGGGCTTCACCCCGCGAATATTTCAAGCGTTTAGGATATATCCAATATAAATTTTATGGGGGGGGGAGTGCATGCGGCTCCGCAGCGAGTTCTCTACGCGGCCATCTTGGGCAGTCGCTTCACCGGAAGTCAAAATCTTTACAGTTTAAGTATTTTACAATATTCAGATATCAGGCCTAAAAGTCCCAAGTCCAACAGGAGCTGTGACCTCAGCTACCTCTCAAGAGGTGTCTGGGAAAACAGAGGCTGACCTGACCACAGAGGTCAACTTCAAATGCGAAAGGATGAATTACAGAAAGAAAGACAAAATTAAAGAAGAATGATATTATAAACAGAAAAGGAATATAAGAAAAAAGTACAAAGAGCTGTCAGCTGCCCGTGCTGCAGAAATCACCCCTGTACATAATAAAGAAGAGACGCACTGTGATAATGCATGGATGTTTAGTGCGAAGCGCTGACTGAAGGAAATACCATTATATACTGCGAACCCAGATCAGTATTAAAAAACACAAAGTCAGGAGTTTCACAATTAACAGATAGGGTAAAGAATTGATCTTCATTTGTTTGAACACTGGTAATCCTACCAATCCCTCCTCTCGTTTGGGTCAGTGGTTGACCCCAGAGAAGTCTGGACACAGCCCTGAATATGTTCTGATAAATAAAGCATTTCAAATGAATCTTAATTCTTGGTCTCTGTTAAACTCTTCTATTTTTAAAGGGTCTGGATATAATAAAACTAGACTTAAAGCATTGATTGGGACCCTGCATTGTGTTGGAAAGCTCAAATTAATGCTGGGTGCACTTGCTGGATCGTTATTCTAATGAATGATGTTTTAGGTAAACAAAGACAAACGATTCAGATATTGCTATATTCGCATTTTTTTCTGCGGGATTTCTAAATGTTTGACACCATAGGACAAAAAAGGCGCGCAGTTTAGACTTATAAGAATTTGAGAGGAAGAAAAAACAAATCGGATCGTTATTGCGTTCATGTGTGTTTAAAGTGTGATTATTCGCGTTCAGCCGTTATCATTAGCATGTTGTTGCATGTTGTTTACCTCGGAGGATGAGTCAGGGCAGACGCTTCTTTCTTCTCTCGCCGCCGGTCTGAATATATTCTTCGTCACAGGCAGCAGTGAATGTTATTTAAAAGCCATAATAAAAGTTAACATAAAAATCCTCAGAGTGCAGCGTCAACAAGGTTTGCACTCAACTGTTTACCTCAGAAGTGTTCAGGATGACACTTCTCGACAGCCGCCATGACACACCTGACCTGACTTCCGCTCCGCAGCTCACATGACTCGCCCAACGGCGAGTCATGTGACCACGTTGATCGAGTTAAGATCAGTTACGATATCTGATTATCTTAAAATTAACCAGACATGCGGGCTACCTCTGTTTTTAACGTCATTTAGCGTCATTTTGGATTAAAAACAAGTCAAAACAATCTTAAAGCAAATTAAAGCAAAAACTGAACCATTATAAATCGAAGAACAGCATTAACTCGTTAAATTCTGTATTTACCAGCATTATAATAATAATAATAATTATATTATTATTATTATTATTATTATTATTATTATTATTATTATTATTATTATTAATAATAATAATAATAATAATAATAATAATAATAATAATAATAATAAGCGATTTGCACCTTTCATGTGACCCAAGATCACTTTACACACAGAGGCAGAAATAATTTAAGGATAATAGTTAGGTAACCATCAATGACATACCATAAAAAACACACAAACTAGTGTACCACTTACTCACTTTGTCATCCAGTCACTACAACAACATTCAAATGAATGTAATTTATGTTAACCTCAGTTTTTCTTTTTAGCTAATCCTTTATTTTATTTTATTTATTTATTTGCACTCAAACGAAATTGCAATAGTTCTGATTAAAGAAGAAATAGGTAGGGTGTGTTAGGTGGGGTCAATACGTCATTAAGCTTATACATGAGTTTCTGATAAACAGCTACAATTAAAACATACAGGAACAATAAACACATCTAAGGTAATCAAATAACATTTTACTGTGGATTAATGACAGAAAACAAAAACTAAATTTGGGTTTTGGTTTATTTTTGTGGATTATCGCAGGAAAATAAAGTAGGTGTCAGGTGTTCATGTTTGTAAGTTTGCTCCCAAAAATATCATTTTAAAGCCTCAATAAGGTCCTCTGGGTCAAATAAACATCTTTGATTTATACTAAAACAGTTTATTAGACATTTGCTGTTTTGAAATCTTTGTATCTTTATATTTATTTTCTTTATATTTATATTTATATTCATCCTGCATTTCATCATGCCATCTGTATGAATATTAGAAACTATTTTTTCTATATATCTGATCTGAGATGTGTAAGAAACAAAGAACTGATTCTTGTAAACAGAGACAACAGCCACAACAAAGTCATTATTGTAAAAACAAACTTTAATTGAAATATAATGATGTGGAGGAGTGAACAGGGGGTGGGATCAACTAAAAAGATTAAAAATTATTGGTATTCAAAATGTTTTATGAAGTGCTTTTATTTACAAACTCAATTCAAATGAGTTAATATTTTATTTACAGATAATTTGAAATGAAATCATCCAAAAGGGTTAAGTCCAAACTTCGATGATGTCACCATCCTCCATATCCAGCTGAGCCGGTGTCTGCCTGTCTGTCACTTTGGAGCCATCGAAGTGGAAGCGAACTTTTCTCTTGTCAACAGCTGACATGTTGGACATGTACTGGGAGAAGATGGAGCCAAGCGGTGCGTCCTGAAACACACACAAACACAGGTCATTACATCTTGTTTGTTCTGCTGCTAACACAAACACAAAACTGATAGATAAGAGAGGAGATACAGACTCTGTGCAGAGAGAACTCCTTCAAAGAGTGGCGGTCTTTGCTCTGCAGCCTCACTGTGATACTATTGATGCTATTGCTGCTTCTGCAGCTGCTGTGTGTTTCACTTAGCTCCTCTGCTGCCATGACATCACACTCTGCAACAACAAATAGAGAATTATTAAAATATTTCATGCACAATGTTAAAGTTATAAATATGATAAATTTAACTGTGAAGCTTGCTGTATTGTGTGATGTTGATCATTTTCTTTACAGCAGCTTCATACTAACACTTAACGCTGTTAATGAAAGGCTTTATTAAAGGTAGTGATTTATGCCATCAAGTGGTGAAATAAAAAAGTTCACCACTGTTTGTTTTGTCCCACAGAGGATATGAACAAAATTGGGATCTTTGTGCATGCATAAAACTAAGTTCAATTCCTATTTAACAGATCACAAAATAAAATGCACTCCCCAAATGGCTCTTTATTTTCTCATTTTTTTAGATCTCTCCAAGAGACGACAAGTTTTGTCTGAAGTTTTTGAATTGAATGTTTGACCCTGAAAATAAAAAAAAGCTCCAACTACTATTTCTAACAGCTCAAAATTTTGTGATTTCATTTCATTTCCTTGTTAGAACAGTTTACTAATGATTGTAAAACAAAAGATGAACTTGTTGTCAAATGACCCACCAATAATGTCTGCAATGCTGAGGCCGAGCTCGCTGACAGTGGAGTCTGTGGGCAGCTCCGTGTCTTCCCTCATCAGCAGGAGACGAGGAGGAGGGACATTCAGGATGACAGACAGCTTCTCCACAACGTCACTTAAAGGCGTTGACTGAAACACAAAGCAGGTGAAACCGTCTCAGTGACTGAGCTGCACACTACATGTTTTCATTCTTTTTTTCCAGAGACGTACCGACAGCACCGGAATCTTGTGGATATCTGTTCGACAGCGGATCTTCAGGGGGATCTCTCTGACCGAGGAGCCATAAGGGGAACCCTGAACCTCAGGGTTGTTACTCAAGACAACGACATCGTC
Source organism: Labroides dimidiatus (assembly GCA_030710495.1). Taxonomy (NCBI): domain Eukaryota; kingdom Metazoa; phylum Chordata; class Actinopteri; order Labriformes; family Labridae; genus Labroides; species Labroides dimidiatus. Next base: position 12,416,774 of record CM061163.1, read on the forward strand.
ATCATCGTTAGGATTTATTAGGATGACATCATCATTATCATCTAAGGACGGTGAACCCTTGTTTTGCTTGGACCTTGTGTTCTGAGATGTAGGGGACAGGAGGGAGTTTACTGCCTGGAGGTTTCTGTCAATCTCCCTGGAGGACGAAAATGAACACCAGAAGAGCTTCAGATCAATTATAAATATTACCAAATAAATGTTGTATTATTGAAGTTATTGGATTTACTGATATCAGCCCTATTGTTACAAAGCTGTAAATACACAAGGTGCAAAAAATTTAGACTCACCTTATTTTCTGCAAAAACTGATGGGAATGTTTATTGACTGGACTGTCTGGTGGAGATGGAGAATGGCAGCCTGTGGCTTCTCTGAAAAAAATAAAGGAGGAAGAACGTTGTGAATCAGTTAGCTTTGTTTTTATCACAGATACATCTAATCTGGTTAGAGATCTCTTAAATCCTTACAGTTTTGCTTTCTTCACTACTTGTTCTGTTTCTTCCTCCTCAGAGTCACTGAGGTTAATGACAGCTGCTGACGTATCTTTAGATGAAAACTCTGGCCACAGACTGTCATCTTCACCATCATCTGTAAAGAGACAAAAACAATTAGCCTTCCAGGACAGAAACCAGATGCTTCTTTTGCCCATGGTTGATAAAAACAACTCACCTGGGTATTTTTCCTGGGTCAGTACAGCTGCTGTTGGCTTCAGCTGCAGACTGCTGCTAACCTGAAAACAAACCATTCAAGTTGCATTGAATAACAACAGACGTTACTACAAATAAGTCATTTTATCCTCAGTTTTTTTGCTTGAAAATTATCATTATCAGCTTTGATTGTGATGTTTGCAAATAACAAACACAGACTGCTGCCTGTTTCTTTACCTTACTGGAGTAGATTGGCACTGGGACAATCACAGAAGGGTCGAGGATTCGTCTGTGTTTAGGTCGTGGCTTCAAAGCCTGAACGTCACTGTCAGATACCTGGAGGAGGAAAAAAACACAGGTGAGTCCAAACTGAAGTCTTACTTGATAAATGATCTGCATTTTGTGTTAATTAACAGTTTTAAATGGGTTTCTGTGAATATTATTTATGCCAAATTACTCAAAGCTGTTCCATCAGGGTTGGTTTTGCAGAAGCAATAAAAACTATAACTGTGTATAAACTTAGAACCTTGGATTTCATTTATTTATTTATTTATTTAAGGGTGACCTGGCCAAGAGGTCAGCAGCGCACGACATAGTACAAAGATCGTTTCAAGAATAAGTCAAAACAAACAGATGAGAATAATACAGATAAAGTGCAAAGAACATACTGGATACCAGTTATACAAGCCTGTGCTGTTTTTGAGACACTACTCTGGACATACTTTCACGTCAGACAACAACTTTAAATTTCTATTAAAGGTGTTCTTAAAACTTTCTTAAGTGAGCACTATTTTCCCTATAAGTAAAAGTGAAACAAAAAAGTAAGCTGGACCGTATGACTCATCCAGTGTTGTGTCCCAAATCGCGTACTACTTCTGCACTCACACTACTATTTAGAGTATCTGTGCGTTCACAATGGCAGTATGGGAAAACGCAGTGTACTCTGGTTTCTCAGCTGGTGCACTCAAAACGGTCATAAAGTTGAGTTTGGACACTTCTCACACTCAATAGTCGCCTCTTAATTTGAAGAGCTCAGATTAAACGTGATGATCGACGAAGCTAAAGCTAATGTCAAACGCCCAATGCTAATACCGTTAAGTCACAACAAGAGACTATTTCAGGGGTTTCCATGACTTCCCTATCAAACTGATAACATTTTACATCGTCAATAATAAATTATTATATCACTTTGCCGCTAGTTTTGATCATCCATCCCCACTGAAGACGTTCTAAACAATAAAATAGCACCAATTCTGTCAAACACTCACCGCTTCAGCCATGGTTAACTCCTCTTTCCGCGCACTGCTGCTGCCTTCAAGGACCCTGGGATAAAATTACTTTCAGCGAGTTACTGTTGCATTCTGGTAAAATAGGAACCCAAATCACTGCAAACCCAGTCAAATACTGTGGTTTATTTAAAATATTACCTTTGTCCTTATTTTAGCTGTGTTGTCCGATAAAGCCTCGTATTTAGAAACATGTTGTCACGTTTTAGGGTTTGAGTTTAAGATTTAAATAAATAAGCCAGCATTTAAACAATGCAATCATACCTAATCTAATGGGTACGTATGATTTTTTAACACTATATACCGTACTTAACAAATTTATCAGACCACCCATCATAAAAAAAATCCACCCAGCATCATGAAGTGCTTTAAGTCTGTTTTTCAGAGATTTTCTTTTATTTCATCATTTTGAACAGGAGTGAGGAAATTTATATTGATTTTGTTTTTTCTTCCCCTAATATATATAAAATATAAAATTATTTTATAAAATTATATGTATGTATGTATGTATGTATACACACACACACACACACACATTTCAACTTTACTTTAAATATGCAATAAGAGACCAAATGAGAAGCATATAAAATAGTCTTTTAATGTTTTTTTTTCAGGTTTGCTCAACATCATCATTAACTTTACATGCAGAAATACAATTCAGGCTCAACAACCAATAAGCTGCCATCAAGGTCTTGATGTTGTTCTAATACAGGTTTACAGACAACTATGCGTGATATCTTACACCAACAAACAGGGAATGACATTATTTATACCTGTGCTTTGTAAAAAGGAACAAAATTTGAATTCAAACTTCAAAAAAACATAAAAAAGTGTTTCCAGTGGTTTAATATCTGTCAGAACTATTTGGTAAAAAATAAGATAATTGTTTTTCAGGTCTGAGCCATGGTGTCATTGGAGTGTCATAAAAACAAAAAAACCCTTCTTCACTGACCGCATAGCCTCATGGAAAAGTAATGAGACAGGGGTTAGTAATTGTAAAAAATAAACATTACCTTTCCCCTTTATGTCTACATTATTTTCCTCTTCAGTTGACGGTTCATTTAGTTTTATGGTTCTCCTAGACTCCACCGTCAGCTGCTCCTTAATGCAAAAACATTTAAAAATCGAGGAGTGGTTTAGTGTCCTCAATTATTCTCAAATTGTCTGAATTTGTTTCACGACATTTGTATTGAAATGAAGTTTGGATAGAGAACACAGCTTATTCTTCATTAGATGTTGAGGTCTGCTGTTTTTTTTGCCTCTCCTGTGAAATTATCTGCTCTTCTCCAGATGATTTGACATTTTGTGTCTCAGAGGAGCTTATTGCAGATTGGAAAGTTACTACTGACAAGGAATTCATCTTTTGTGGCTCCAAAGCAGGCCCCCCTCCATGTATCATTCTGTTGTCTGTCACTTTTTCTTGTTCTCCTTGCAGGCGACCACGTACCGCTGAGCCACGTTAAGGGGAGGGGAGTAACCATCAGCATATGATGTGTCCTCGAACAGCACAGAGTAATCGTCCTGAGGCTGCAAACAAACACATGATAGGTTCAGCTTGAAGGAGAATAACCTGGCTAAAGAGATCAGGGACTGAAGCCACTGTGGTGGTGTCTCCTGGCTGCTGGAAATCATACTTTACTAAACCACAGCACTGCTTTCCGAACTTCCTGTATCTAACTATCAGCTTATTCTGGTGTGTACTGACAAACTTGCATGTAAGTGCTTTTACGTTGAGTGCTGAGTCTCACCCTGTGTGGGGGTGTGTGAATGAGTGCCCGGTAGAAGCAGGTGGTCTGAGGGTAGAGGGCCAGTACCAGCTGGTCCTTGCTGAACAAAGCCTCTGGGTCAGTCTCTGGGTTAGCCTTCCACTGGGGAAGAGGGATGATCCGCCGTCTGCTCAGTGTGTGTCTCCTGATCACACACACAGACACACACACACATTTATAATTTAACATTTTAGAGAAAAAATAGGAACATAATCTGGGAAAGTATTTGCTCTGACTGTCACTTTTCTTCTCCTCTTTTTTTAATCCAGATTTGAGAATGGTAAAATAAACTCCTAACTCTGTAGCAACCCTGAGGGCAGCTTTTCTCTATGTTTTAAAGACTTTGGGTGTTTAGTGAGATGTAACACTCACACACACACACACACACACACACACACTATTGAGTAAATCAAATGTAATGTGGGCCTTTTAACACAGTCAGAAAGGATTTGGTGGGACTGAGGGACAAAGCCGAGGAACACCAAAACAAAAAAGGGTACAATAATTCCTAAAGAGAAGTAGAAGTAAGATAGGCTGAAAAAAACCAGAAGAGAAATTCATTCAACTCACTCTTTGCCCTCTTCATCGATATCATCAACTTCATACCTGAAGAAGGAAAAGAAGAGAAGTCAGATCATCTGAGTTTTTCCATCCTTATATTTAGAATACTATATTTATTCTGTGTGTGTGTTTTTCTCACTTGTTGGTGGAGTGGCTGTAGCTGACCACTTCAGCCAGGATCCACTGCTCGTCTCCATCCACTGCCTTCACCCTCGCTGCCACCTTGTCACCCTGTTTGGCCACATAGTCGCTGCTGGCTGGAGTAGCACCACACAGAGGTGGTGGGCTGGTACAAATGGTAGCACAGGGAGATAAATACAGGACAGTTTATCACTTTGTACCGCCATCATACAAGCACATCAGCTGTTGTTCTAACTTTTCAGAAGGACTAAACATGTTTTCAGTTCACAATCTTTGCTTGTTGGGGCAGATGACAGTGACTAAGATGCCAAGAAATAACGAATAACTGATGAAAGAGAAAATTCCTCAGCAGTCACCTCTCCCCAGGTTTGCCAATCCACAGAGGAAGCGTCATGGCCGACTGCTGAAGTAGCGTCATCAGGACGCCTCGCCTCATCGTCTTTCTGGGGGGGTCACTGTCACTGTAAACTCCTGCCATCTTAGCAGCTGCAAACAACAAAAATCGCATTATGAAAATGTTTATGAATCCACATATGGAAATTTTAGATTTCCAATCTGCACAATAACTCATCTCACACATACCTATTCGCCTTTCCTCCAACAAAGACTTGATCTCTGCTATTTTATCCAGAGCATGACGCAGAATGCTGCAAGAGATAAAAACATGCAAAGCATTAATGTCATCTGGAAAATAAAGGAGAGAATACAACAATTTAATGTAATATTTGTCCTGATAGTGTTGCTAAAAGAAAATCCAGGTTAAATTCTGGTTAAATGTCAAGTATACGGGAGTGGGCTGATCAGAGCTTTAATCCATGCATTATTCCAACAGGTTTCTCTTGTAAAGTTAGTTTATAAATCTTTACCAGAGTCTCCCTGAGATTTTTTTTTTGTTTTAAATTTGGTTGCAAATAAAGAGAGAACAACTCCTCACCTGCATTCTGCCTCAGCATCTGCTTTTGCAGTGGTGTAAAGACCTCTGAGCTTAGTGCGGTAATATGGAGAGGCTGAAGAAGACAGGGGGACAAAACATCATAAGAATAAAATGATGTTTATAGCTGAAGAAAGAGTGCAGGATGTTGAGACTGACTTTTGTTTTCCGTCTGCATCCTCTCGTGTGTTTTCTGAATGTTGAGCAGGTTGTGTTCACTTCGAGACCGCTCCTCCTGAAAAATAAGGCAGGGATTATTTAGATTTATCTCACACAAGTCTGTTCTAAATGATGTGTAAAAATCCTTTAATAGGTGAGAACAAACTGTGAGCACCTGTGTTTGTTTGATGAGCTGATGGAGCTCTGTGAGCAGCTCGGCAATCTTTGTGTCAGCTGACATGTTCACAAATTTCCTTCATGGATTTGACAGAAGATAAGAGTTTAATAAAACGTGTTAACGCATACCAAACCACATTAAGAAAGCTTCAACTTTAAGGCGAAGGGGCTTTTCTGAGAGAAGTGTAACTGAAAAGAAAAAGCTGAACCAGGACAAATGATGTTTTGAGTTTTGATGCGGTATTAAGACGATAACTTGATAAAAGCAGAAGTGTATTTCGAAGCACTCAGGTGCTGGTTAACTGGGTTAGTCTCGCTAACGTATGCTAAGCTAACAGAAAGCATTTTATGGTCATGCTGAACATATTAGATATATTTATTTCCAGTGACGCCACTAAAAGTAATTTTAAACCTACCTCTCAACACTACAGCAGGTAAAACTTTTAACCAGGTGAGTATTTTTCAGATTATCTTTAACTTGCTAACGACGAAGATTAGCTTCTTTTTCTTCTGTGGTGTTAAGTGTGAGTCGGCAGACCCTTTTTAGCGCACCGCCTCCAGCTGGACAAAGTGCAGAACTGCAGAAGCATAGCTGCCTCAGGTCAGGGGTTTCCTAATGTATTTACTGGTTAAATCTTTTGCTTTTAAACTGTACACCACCTACAAAGAGCTCTGATGAATACAATATGAGGTCCTCCCCTCCCCTTGCAATAATGTTCACAAACCCTTAGGGTTTGCATCAAATTGTATCAGAGTCTTTGACAGGGACAGGGATTTTATATTTGATTAAAAAAATCTGTGTAGCTTAATGGGTGTTTGTTTTTGTTTAGCAATTATGTGACAAACAGAATGTCATTTTCTACCCATTTATAATGAATGTCTTGTTTTTGACGTCTTTGTTGTTTCAGATTAAAGATCTGTGTAGAGAGAAATTGTGCTTGTATATCATTATCATTTATAATGATGATATCATTTAAAGACTGAGTTGTCTGTACCTAAATCTAATACATTTAGACCCCCTAAAATATTAGACCCCTTCAGAATATTAATTATATGATATATTCTTTTTCAGGTAATGGGGCTCATTTTTCCATATGAAATCAAACAGTTTACCGTCAATCTGTTTGATTAATTCACAGACATGTATACGTAGACGCCTCAGCGAGCGGGTTGGCCTGTTGCTTCAATTAGTCTTCTTGTGGTACAAAGATTACTGGGCATATTTATCTTGACCTCGGAGTTATCTAAAGACCAAAATACTAACTGCAACCTTTGAGTGTAATGTGGATGAAAACTTATTTTCAAGCTGAAGTTTTGAGCACATGAACTCCAGAAAATACAATGTTAGTACTTTGACCTGTTCCAGATGTCATGTTCAAACGCTGCTATCAACATACTTTGTTGGCAGATAAACACGCGACAGGTGAATGATTTATGTCAGTCAGTTGGTTGGATGGCCATGCATATTGATCCACTTTAGGAAGTCAAACACTTTAGCTGTTAACCCTTTTTGCTTCCTGCATGCATACAGAAAAATGTGGCTAATGTACAGCATGCTATTAACTCTTAGATAAGGAGAGCAATGCATCACTTTTTCCGTTGAAGAACACCAAATAGGTACCACACTATATGATGTTTTTACTGGTTAGACTTGAAGGCCTGGTTGAAAGTGATCAATAAGACAAACACAAAGTATGAATAGTGTGTAGTTTTCATTCATGCTATTTAGTGACCCATTTAAAACAAGGTTAAACTGTTAATATTCACCAGTGTGGATCAGACCATAAAACTGTCTCACTGAGGGATTATATCTTATCTCTAACCTGGTTAATATTTCTGTTTTTGCACTGGGTGTGTTCTGCGCCAAGTTTTCAGAGGCAAACTCTCACAGTTCAGAGAGATTGGCTCATAATCCTGCAAATATTTACTCTGCTGAGTCTTGCTGCTGCTGGATGAGAAGGAAAAGTCTAAAACAAGACTTATAAACTTTAGAGTGACATGAAAACAACATCAAATCAGAATGAAGGTGAACTCCTGGAGTGTTTTCATAAACAGCAGCAACAAGCAGAGGGCGAGTGGTTCCAGACGCCTCCTCTCTGGGACTGAAGACTGTGATTATGGAGCCTGCCGCCTCATATTTTTCTCTCTCAGCAGAATGTTCTCTCCTGTTTGCCCCTGCCTGTAAACAGTCACGTTCACTGCACGGTGGGGAGGAGCCTCTGAAGGAGGAAGGAGGCACCAGCTATGATTTTAGAGCACAGTGTGATTCATTTAGATTAAATAAAAAGTCATGAGGACAAAACACGTTTTATAAACAGTGAGACACATGACTGTCATGACTATGAAATACAAACAGTAGTCTTACAAATACAGCTGTACGTTCACTATAACTATATTAGCTCTGCTCTGTGGTTTTACTTTGATAATTTAACAAGATGAAGTTTGAAATACAGCAGAAAGTTTCACATACTATTCTTTTTTATCCTAGACTGTAGAGACTGAAGTTGAGCTTTTGTGACCCTGTATGATCCTTTTCTTCCCTTTGTGTTTGTTATTGTGAACTTAATGACTTCCAGCTATGCAGAAAGACGCAGCCATGAAACCTGAGTTCTCATGACTCACTGTAACATCTGAAGTTTTACCATCAGAGGATTGTGAATGTGTGGGCTGTAATCATAGAGCAATGGAGATGGAGTTCAACATAAGTGTGTGAGTCGACTTTTCCTCTCTGCTGTGATTGACTGTGTTTGTGTTTGAAGCTGCACCAGGCAACGCTTATGCTTGAAACTCAGAAACATCACTAAATCCAGACTGTCACAACACTGAATGCTTCCCTTTCCTTTATAAAAACAGGGACAGATTTGCATAAAAGTACAGAGATGGAAAGAAAAGCAGTAAATAGACAATAACATCAAACATCATCCCAATATTAGTCAACTTAAATAAAGACTAGAAAATAAACCCTGAACCTATCTTTGGACACTCTGACTTTGTTCAAACTTTATCCTACCCTGAAATATCACGAGATGTTTAAACAGAGAGATAAAAACACACCCAAACACTGCGCTGTGTTTGTTCACTTCAGGTCATGTGCACAAACAGGGACAGTGAATCAGGTCAGGGCTGCAGCTGCTCCCAAAACACACCACAATGTTGCTCTGATATGCTGCAGAAACGAGGGTTAGGCCTCAAGTAGCTCCATATTCTGATTAGGTTATAAAAATACACTCTGTTCATTATTTATGGGAAGAAAAAAGACCATAAGTGAGGCTCAGAAAGGAGGTTTGTGCTTCAGGAGAAACAGGGCAGGGATGAAACAGTGTTGCACCTGTGAGACGAAAGAGACTAATGTACAAACACAATATTTGTGTTGAATTATTAACTTTTTTTTTTTTTTAAATCTTGAACTGCCACAGAATTAATTCATGTCCCTCAACTATTCATTTCATTTATGATCTTGGATACAAATTGTCATCAAACTTTATATTTGCTTTGCATGTAAAATCTGTAAAATAAATGAAGCTGTTCTGATGTAATAAGGAGTTTAAATAAAAGTGTAAAAATAAATGGTTTGATACAAACTTATCTGGACTGGATCCAGAGACTGACCTGAAAAACTTTGTTCTCCACCATTGTGGAAAATTCTAGTGTTTCTCTGCTGACGTGAAGTTTTTATTCGCATGATGCAACATTTCCGCAGCAGAAAGTGGAAACCTGGAGGGAGGAGTGTCTGTAAGGAGGAGGAGGAGGAGCTGTCTGTCTCGCTTATAAAATCCCACAGAGGTTTGTAGAAAATAACTTTGTTTTTCTCCTTAGAGAAGGATCAAGTGAAGAGAGACATTTGTCGCAAATTGCGCTGCTTTTTCACAGATTTTACCTTTTTCTGAACAAAGGAAACTTTTTATTTTGCTACTTGGAGCAAACAGATAAACGAAAATGAGTCACGTCGATGTGAAAAATATGAAACCCACCAACTTTGAAGACGAGTACTACGACCAGTATGAATATTACAACCTGACCGATAAATACACAGGTGAGACTCTTCGTATTTTTGCACCGTCACTTCCAGGATAACGCGAGGGGATCAAATATTTTATGGTTTATTCGTTAAAATTTGACTCTGTTTTTGTGTTGTTTTTGCAGAAGGGTCAGCTCGTAAAGGAAGGACAAAGAAGGAAGCCAGTGATAACACGAACAGGCATAATCCCGGAGGACACGAGCGCAAAATAGTGGAGAAACTTCAAAACAGCGAGAAGAAAGCCAAGGAGTGAACACTGAGGTCAGCTGATATTGAGATGAAAAAAGACACTATTATTTGTTTTTATTTTTCATCTTTTGTGGTGGAAAAGTTCCTGAAATATTTTTAAAAAAGTTTAGCTTGTAAATCTTTTAATATGTTTGATTCTTTCCCTTTAAGAGTCTGTCCCCCTCAGCTGTTCTTCATCCACAGCCATCAGAAGATAGATGCTTTTGCTCTGAAGTGTTTGCTTTGTTTTCATTCTTCTGTGCCTAGTTTAAACCAGTATATCTCACAACCGTATCCTGCACAAAATTTAGAAATGAAGGAAAGGGTTAGAGGATTAAATTAAACCACTTAAAGAAACTTTCTCCTCCATGTTCTTGAGTGCGGCCTTGCTGCTAACCTGCACAAGAAAAGAGGTCATTTGTTTGTGTTTCTATAAGCTAGAAGCAAAGTTTTGGTTTGACACTTGTTCTTTTTGGTGAAACATTTAATAATCTGTGTTTGTTGTGTTTTAGTAAATACTTGAGTTTATGTAAATCTGTAAATGATATTTTTTCCAGTTGTAGTTTGTCAAGATGTTAGACACACTTAAGTTGGATATATTGAATGTTTTGCCTGAACTGTCCTGTGTGGGCTTTCAGTTTGCTGACTTTGATTAACCCTTTATGCTTCCTTGATTCATGAATGTAGAAACTGCAGAGTTAATTTATATGCTCTGTTTTTAATTTGGTCTTTTTTTGGGAGGACATTTGGAAAACAGGACATGTCTGAAAGGAGCACTGACTCCCTCTTGTGGTGATGATGTTGATGATGATGATCACAACTGTCTTGCTTTAAGTGACAATCAAATCTCTCACCTCCAGGGCGACTCGGACGGCTTAACCTGGAAACCGACCACGGCCTCCTTGGCGACAGAATGAGACATAAACTGGCAGGAGCGCTCTGAGCTCCAAAGGGTGAGGTTAAACCTGGGCGTGAGGACGAGCCTACAGATCCAGATGCTCCAGCTGAGTTCTTCTTCTTGGCAGCAGATTGTGGCTCCAGCGCCTGAAGGCATTGCCCGGCACTCACCGGTGTTTGGGTGCACCGGGGTCCCTGTTCAGACCCCACTGGTGCACTTGTGATGGTGGTGGTGACAGTGGGGTGATTTTGATGCTTGTTGATGTTTTAAAAATATTTTTATTATTAAAACTACTCCGTTTCAAATTACTTCTGCTGTTGTGCTTCTTTTTCACAAAGATGTTTCGTGACATAGACTCTTGTTTTGCACAGTTTAATCTGTGTTAATTAAGTGAAATGGGATTCATAAAGTAGTTATTTCTGGTATGGGTAGAAATGTGGCCCATCTAATAGGACTATGTATCCTTTATTTGTTTATGGGTGAATTAATTTAACCAAGTGTCTATAATGAGTTTATGGCAACACTCTTCCAAATTAACAACCACAAACCCAATCTTGCTTTAAGTTCTGAGTCTGCCCTTTGACACAAACAAGGCCGCCTGAGCTAAATGTAAAAATATGAAAATGAAAATACATTAAAGTAAAAATAAACATGCTAACATGTTTCTGTTTGCTGTTTTTATTTCATCCAAAATGGTGATTCATTGTGTAGGACTGATATAAAGGCAACATACTCACATTTACAATTCATTCACGTTTAACAGATAGTTATGATCCTTTGAAATATTTAAAATTTTAATGTTTTGTCAAAAAGCATTTAGGTGAGAGCAGCTCACAGCACCAGTAAAGCATTTGTGGCTCCAGGTTCAACATATATTCAAATGTTTGAATAATCCCTCAGTTTTGAGTCAAATTAACATCCTAGACTTAGATTCAAGGACAGCTAAGAATATAAATTGATTTATTAATACATTTATCTACAGAAAACAAATTTGCTGCTACTTCCTGTACACTTGTACCTGTTTTTTTTTCCCACCTGTAGCTTTCCCTATGAGCTTTCCCCACATTCTCGCCTGCAGGGTGAAGTGTGTCAGTCCTCCAGCAGGGGGCAGTGACATCCAAACTTCCACAGGCCTGGCACGAGTGAGTCACGTGACTGCAGTGTGTAGGATTTAAAACACAATCAAAACCGAATTAACAGATTAGTGTTTTGTGTTTGCACCTCCACAGTAGCTAATAACATCACAGCTCCATGTGAGCAATTACAAAAAGTCCTTTTAGAGGGTTTGAGGATTAAACCGAACAGACAGCGTGTTTGTTCAGGAAGTTTGTATTTTGTTCAGGCCTTAAACACTTCTTTCTTTCTTGCTCTGCTCGTTTCTTCTCCTTAAAGAGATTTTGCAGTCGTGCTGGGTTACATAACAAGAAGAGACTGCAACGCTGAGACTGAACTTAAGGATGCGGCGAAAACTTCACAGTCAGGTAAAATCGAATCAGCTTTGTTTATGTGACACCTAACACACAACACAGCTGATTCTTAAGTAAGGAAGCAAGTGAATGAAGGATACAGACATCAATGATAATAACAGCAGCAACTATTATCATCATCATAACCATTGACATCATCATCATCATCATTTCTAACACTACTTCTGTCACCTTCTTCCCATTATCACCATCATAATGATAATAGAGCTCAGGGGAAACAGCTGAGTGGCTTAGAGGCAGTGAATCAGATGGTGGTGGTGGTATGGAGGAGAAGGGGGGTGTCCACAGTTTTGGGGCACAGATGGAAAAGACCAAATAACCCTCTGACCTTGATCTGTGGACTGACAGGAAGTGTTACAGGCCAAGATGCAGCTAGATGTGACCCATCTGTTTCTCAGATAATGACTTCAAAAATGAAAGCTAGCTGTTTCATGAATTGTATGATTAATATGAACGTCACTATGCCTTTTTTTATAAATTCAAATTGTTAATTTTTTCCTCACATAAAAACTCACAATGTGCAAAAACCATAACTGACACGGTGATGCATCTTTATTTCTGTTGATCTGTTCTGTTTTCTGCAGCAGACAGGTGCTGAATTTCAATGAGCTACAGTATAAATCTGAAGTGTTTGGTTCTTTATGAACACAATGAAACACTTAGCGTGGTGTATTTGACTCAGGAGCTTTAAAGGTTGTTGCTGTTAAGAGCTGCTGGGTTTTACTCACCTGAGGTGATAAAATGTTATGCTTTGATATTTATCACTATCAAATCTCCATTTAGGTCCCAAATTAGCACCAAGTCCACTGCACTTAAAGGAACATTGCAATATTTTGAGTTAGCCCGTAGCTGCACAGTGTGTGGATGATGATAGACTGTATTTGTTGGAAGAGTGATGTTTGTTCAGAGTTCTGAAACTTGATTTACAGACAGAGAGATGTAGCTCTTACATCATGCGAGCAGAGCCTGTGGGTTTATTTCTGTTTATTCCTGAATAAATGTTCGGCTTTCCATGTTTGGCACAGTGTTGGACTGATGCTTTCAGCAAATCTGCTGTTTCCTATGGCAAACAAAAGGAAGAAGGCAGCACGGTTTGAATCCCTCGTACACCTGCAGCTGGAGGGATTTTGGCTCCCCATCACAAATCTGGGATTGGGAATATTTATAGACTCTCAGCAGCTTCAGACTGAGTTGTTGCATAATCATTCTCACCATACAGTCTCAAAACATTAGTTAATTCAATGTTTTTGTATCTGTATCTGTATCACACACACACACACACACACACACACACGCACACACACACACACACACACACACACACACACACACACACACACACACACACACACACCTCGCCCTCAGCAGAGGAGAGACTAGCTTTTAGAAACCCCCTGGTTGCCTGGCAACTAGTCCTCAGGATTGTTTAAGGAGAGCACGATCATCTCTGTATTTTTTATATGTATATATATATGGCAAAAAGATACACTGCAGTAGCCGTGTGGGTGGTTTGTAGTCCTCTGATGGTCCATCCTTCGTGTATGGTGTCTCACAGTGGACACACATCCTTTAGTCTGGAGCTTCTGCAGGTTTCACAACATAGAGTTAATGAAGCAAAAGTTTTATTTTACCCTTCTCTCTGCATGCTTCAGTGAGGGTAAAACAAGCTTTAAATCTGAGTAAATGTCACATTCACTGTTCTAATTACAGATTTTTAAGTGCTTTGCTCATTTCCTCTGTGTGCCGCAGAGTTTATTCAAGAGTTTGTGGGTTTAATTCAGCAAAGCTACCAAGAGGAAATGAGGAAATTTTATACTTTGTAGCATGTACCTGACATTTCTTATCCTCTAGTTTCCGCAGCGCCTCAGATGTGTTATTGACATATGTTTTAAAAGGCTCACAGTTAGTTTTCCTCTCAGGTCTATGCTCTCTCTGGATTGATTTCAGCTTCTGATTTCTTTGGTTTTTCTTCATCTTTGTTGGCAGCTGAAAGAAGCTCAGAGTCTCGGTGTGCAGCTCAAAGATCAGAGCGGGCAGGTTAACAATTGAAATCAATAACTTTGATCTTCTACCATACAGCTGGATGGGAACAAGAGATTTATCCAGATAACAGAGTCGGTCTACAGGTGATAACTTTCACAAAGAAAGCGATCACATGTTTGATATCATATAATAAGAAAATGTCAGTTGGATCAAACCTGCTGCAGCCTCAGACTCTGACAGCTGATACGTGACACTGGCTGTTTTTATTAAATACAACATGATCCCCTGTGGTGGTGGTGGTGGTGTGTGTGTGTGTGTGTGTGTGTGTGTGTGTGTGTGTGTGTGTGTGTGTGTGTCAGACTGACCCATGGATATTGTTTTATAAGTGACCTACAGGATGTGACTGGAAAACAAAAGGCAACAGCGGTCTGAAAAGGTTACATGAAAACCAACAAATCCAAAAAAATCACATCACCAGAGAAGCCGAGACATGAAAACAAAACCGGTGTGAAGAAGAAGAAGAAGAAGAAGAAGAGAAATATCAATAAAAAATACAAAGTGAAGCACGAGGCGAGTCGGCTCATTTCGGCCTCTGCCCACTTTAACTCACTGCTAACTGGATCATGACGCCCTCATTTACATACCGTCATAAATCTGTCCCTGAACGCAGCATGGAGACATGAAGAAGGATTAAAGAGAGATTTATGAGAGGGGAAATCAAATCACAGTGTAACTGGTGTTTTATGCTGCTGTTTGACTGGGATTTGTTGGCCTATTTAGACAGACCATTTAAAACATCAATCTGAAAACCAGTGAGGCCGATATGACATCTGTGTCACAGCTCACTGATTAACACCAAGAAATACACTGCTTTGTTTTTTTCCACTCCAATGGTTGACCCCATCAAACCTTAGGAAAAATCCTTCTTTTCTCACCTCCATGTGCTTCACCGTCATCAGACATAGAGAGAGACAGCCTGAGGCATCATACAGGACAGAAATGAGACACATATTTCCTCTGCACAGCATCGAGCTGGACACCCTCACTCTGAAGAGGACATCATGTCTCTCCCCCCTCAGCTAATAACCCATGGCTCTGTGGTTGGGATTGAACTCTGTCAGTGTGAGAGTGGCTCCTGCAGCAGCAGAGAGAGGAGGTGCTGAAGGCTTTCCTCCACACTCAGACACCTGGATAATGTTCCAGTGGAAAAAAATGTGACTCAAACTGTGCAAAGGGCATCGGATCAACAGGTGATACAGGAGGAAGCACTCAGAGCGCTGCATGAAACCCCGGCTCAGAGCTGCGTCTGTCAAGGTTTAACTAACAGCTCAATGTCCCTTCATCGTTTATTTCTCTGCATTGTCGTCCTTATAGACGCTGCCCTGATGAACGTTAGAAAATAAAGATCTGGAATTCTTTCAGTGCTCTCTGAGCAGAAATGGTCTGTGCTTTCTTTAACTGCAATAAAACTCCACTTTTTTTAACAGCTGCAAGAGCAACAACATCCCAGCAACTCCTCCTGTCTCCTTAATTAATGACTTTGGACAGGAAGTTGACATCAAGCTAGTTTTCTCTTCTTTAAAATTTAATCAGATCTTTTACCCATGGCTGCTACAGAAAATCTCAGCGGTACAATTACGAGTTTTTTTTTTTTTTTTTCAAAGAGCACAGAAGCCAAGGTGACAGAGATGAGAGAGGAAGTGAAGAATAATGAGGCTCAGAGGGAGCGATTGCAATCAACAAAGAGGTCTAAGAGGACCTGACCCTACGAAGACCCTGGAGTGTGTTCAGGATTGTCCTCTCCACCTCCACATGTCACATCAGGGCTAAGCTCTAAAAAGAAACACCCACAAATTTAACCCACACAGGAGAAATGAATGAACGTGCCTGGACTGATAATAAGGCACCTGTTTTAAAGCATTGTGTGCAGAGGAGGAGGGAGTCAACCTTGTTCTGGTAAAGACAAAGATCAAGTCCAGCTCCAGCTTTAATATCTTGAAGGAGGTCAGAAAAAGCTCTAATGGTGTGTTTTGTTAACCTAATGCACAGCTTTAAAAGAAATTGTGTTTTTTGATACATTTTTAAACCTCTGGAAGCCAGAGGAGGAGGAAATAGTGATGACCTGCAGAACCAGCACGAGCAAGAACTGAAATACAGACGCTATGCGCTTCTTAAATTACATGTCTACCAGCTGTTTCTCTCTGGTTGCATCAGCTGCTTTTCTGTCACTCAGGTCACAACTTTAAGCAAAACGTGTCGTTTTTTTCATCATCCATCATTCTGTACAGTGAGCTGTTGAAATGCAGGCCTGATTGGACACATAATGAAGTCACGCTGCATCCCGAGGAGCCAAAAGAAACGAGGCTTAGTTACACAGAAACCATCTCAGTGTGAAACATTTTACAGCCCTTGGATACTGTAAACACCTAAACTCAAACATGACTGGTGCAGGAGTTTGGTTTGTTAATGCCTTTTTAATTATCTTTCTCTGGGCTCAGGAGGAAACAGGCTGATGGAGTCTCAGATGGAAATTCAGTTAAACCCACAAGACTGAGGGACATCATAGAGGATTAAAATCCTGCACAAATACCAGTTTAACGCTTAAGTGAGCTCAACATTTCTTGTTTGATTATCCATGAAACACATCAAAGACTGTAAAGAGAAATTCCTGTGAAATTTAGGGTTTGTGTCTGCTCAGAGGTTATTCAGCCCTCTGAACTCATTAATCCTGAAACCACTGCAGCATTTCGTCTCCTCCTTGTGGATGTTTTAAAAACTTTGTAAGCTTCATGTTTAATTTATTTGATGTCATTTTACAAATTTATTGAAATTTATTGAAATCGTGTCATAGCAGCTGTGGCAGCTCTTGTCTCTGAAATCATGCTGTCTGCTTTAAAAAGACAGTCTGGTTACTTTCTCCTCTCTGCAGACATCTCTCAGTTCTGGCTGAGAAAGTTGATGTCAGAGCCCCGCCTTTTCTTGATTCTGATTGGTCAGTGACTAAGACAGGACACTGGAAAGGATGCTGGTTTTTAAACGCTGCAGGAGCAAAAACAGTTGGGTTTATCCACGCAGCAAGCCCCTGTCAAAAAATATGACGCCATTTGCTAAAAGCTGCAGTTCATCGAGTGTCCACTCGAGGCTGGCTGCAGAAAGACCATAAACCACAAACACACCAGTTTAACAGCATTTAAAAAAAACAACGTATTTTCAGCCTGCTTCAAAAAACAGCACACACTGCAGGAGGTGAATTTTTTCTAACTCAGTGGTTTAGAAGATATTAAGATAACCAGTTTGTCCAATCAGAGGGACAGACAACAATCTGCTTTGTTACTCTGTATCAGAAACAGGTGGGTGATGTCACAGAGACTATGTTCTCTTATTATACAGTCTATGGATTTATCAGAGACCTTGTACACACATAGCTGGGTGTTGTCACAAATGAACATTCCCCCTCAATTATTTCATCCACACCTGATAGTTTACAAAAAACAAACAAAAAAATAGCATAACCGGCAAATGCTCTGATAAGTGCAGCTCTAAGCATGCCAAACCCATAAGTGTCACTGTTTTTCCAACGTGCCAGCCAATCAGAATGAACCCCCCTCATTCCGTCTCTTCTGCCAGAGATTCGAACAGAGAGTGGTAGAGTAACTTTTAAATGCAGTTTTAGAGTCTTAACTAAAAATAAGAAAAGCCAGCATTTATGCTCACCATATTCATGCCTGACATAAACAAATGACACAAATGACATGTGATGTCATTGGATTTTTTGTTGCAAGCTGTGACGTTTGAGAACCAAAAACTCTGTTTCCTGGCGTATACATGAGACCATGAAACGGGAGTTTTCCAAAATCTTCACTTTGGCCGTAGTTTTCAGAAAAGATTATTTTTAGTGACGTAAAACTGTGGTTTCCTGTGGATGACAGACCTAAAGGTATAAAAATATGAGGTTTCCCAGATAACCGGCATTTCAAGGTATAATCAGTGAAGCAGAGAATCCATTCAGGTGCCTCAAAACTGTTTCTATTACCTTTTGATTTTCAACCTCTTTGCAGATGATGCGTTTTGATGGGCTTCATCAAAATTGGACCTCCAGGAGAGCTCTAAACTTCCTTTTCTGGTAGGTTAGGGTTGGAGGTCTTGACATTCATGAATGGCAGTAAAAAGAGGTTGTATGGTTCTAAGATTTCATTTAGCAGACGCTTTTGTCCAAAGAAACATATAACACAAGCAAGAATATAAACAGGAAGGAAAAACCTTGGTACCTTGGTTAACTGATGAGTTGGTGCAGCATGAGCAGTGATGCAGGGTTTTGCTCACATCTGTCACAGTGAAGAGAGGGATCGAGCCTGAAGGCCAACATTTGATTTACCGATCGATTGATCAATCTGCACTTTAACCCTCAACACAAGCAGCCAATTTAAATCTCCTCCTCTATGATTGAGTTATCTGATTAGGATAACACCTCCTGAGGAAGTCCCTGGAACGAGACTTTGAGGTAGACTCAAATCACCAGAGGCACAACAAAACTACACAGCATTAGCTCTGTGTTGGTAAAATGTTAAGGATTTTTTAACTGAACTACAGAGAAAAACCTTTAGAGCGACTTCCCGTTGTGCTCAATTGGATAAATTCTGTGTCTGCAATTTCTAAGATGTGATAAAAAAAAGCCGTGGGTAGAGAGAGAGAGAACATCATGACGGACTTAAAGTCACAAAGAGTTGAAGCTTTGGTCTGCTGGTCTGAGTTTCAGAGTGACTCGAGCTGAAAGAGATGAGCAGGGAACAGAGAGGCTTTATGGTGTTGTCTCTGAGTGAAACGAACATGGCTGATTCACTCGCCAACAACACGTTCTTGGGTGGTTTAAGATTTGTTTGGCCAAATCCTTTCAGCAGTGTGTTCTCCAATGTGTCTTTGGAACCATTTAACTCCTCCTGGTTTTATTTACTCATGTCATTTAAAACGTGCGGAGGTGTAGAGCATGCAGCTTACTGGACGGTGAACAAAAATATGTGGCTGCTATCGACTCAGTGAGGAGAGGAATATTGATTTTTTTTTTTCACTTTAAGACCTGCTTCATACCAATACTGTCAAAACAAAACTAATGATGTGTTCACTGCAGCTCCTCTGTAGGATTTAATGTATAAAAAGGGAAAACGTAAACACCAATAGGACTGAGAGAAAAGGACGATACTACAACAGCGGATAAAAGCAGTTCCACTCCCACTCTGCTGCAAACTCTCCTGCAGACTCTCCTGCAGACATTCCTGCAGACTCTCTTGCAGACTCTCTGTCCTGCCCTTGCTTCACTTCTCCACAGTGTGTACATGTTGGCACAAAGCGAGGCGACCCTGCACTGCTGAACAGCGGACTCACCCAGCAGGCACACTGAATCATTCATTATCCCGGCCACGCTGTGCTGCCCTCTGATGGACGAAAGTTTAATCAAAGTCCTGCAGAGAAGGTGAGACGGTAAATTAGTAGAACACCTTTTCTGCCTCTCCCTTACTCCCTCAAGCTATTCTTCATGGCCAACAAAACGCGCAGCTTCCTGTTAATGATTCATAATAATGAGTCAGATCATTGAAGGTTTCAAGCAACATTGCAGCCTCCTCCATCCCCTGCTTCATGGCTATGTGCTGCCAATGAAATGGTCATGCATAATGCAGACTGAGAGTCATTAACCCTAATGACCCATTAGAAATGAGACAATAACCATTCAGGTCTAATTTCATCTGCATTCCTCTCCTCTCTGTTAACCCCACCTTCACTCTTATCTTCTGCTGATGGAGTCACGGCCGACCCCTATTTGACTGAAACACATCTACATAATCCAACAGGAAATTTAACATAAATGGCAAACACTTTGAGGAAGGGTACAGAATTGGTTCCTGTTTTTCACATACAAGAGGATATCCTGATTCACTTTTTCAGCTTTGTGAACGGAGATGTATTTTGAAAATATTCAGCTTTTGTCTCTCTTCCAGATAATAATCAGTATGAGCCCATTTACCTGAAAGCATTCAGAGCTATCAACGAGGAAGAGAAGCCATTCAGTAACCTGTTATTTCCTTTTTTTTCCATTCTGTGCTGGATTCCTGCAGGTCTCTGAATCACTTCATAACTGCTCACTGCACCTTCAGTCCAACACTCCTCAGAGGCAGTAAGAGCTGCTAATGAACACACACTTCTGCACAGTCAGTCGCAGGCTTAATGTACAATTATCGAGCTGGGATTGTCTGTTTCCATTGTGTTACTTGATTCTTTTTCCCTGCAAATTCAGAAATGCTGTAAAGTAAAAAAATGCACACAACATATCAAAAACATGCTGCTTAAGCACCGAGAACAAACCTATAGCTCCTCAGGGTGCTTCTGTTTTATGGATGAGGGATGCTCCTCTGAGGACTCTGTCACTGCACCGGAGCTGACAGGTTGCAGTGCGTTCGCTTCCACTGAACCCACTTTGTTGTGTTTCAGCAGGTTGGAGCGAGATGTTGGAGCACGATGCATCAACCAGCTCAGAGCAGGATGAGCAGAACAGGAAGTCAAGAACAGGAACAACATTAAAATATCTGATTGATTTTCAGAATAAAAGTTTGGTGAAGAGCAGCTTAAAACATCACTTTCAGAGTAAAACACACGTCGTCCAGTTTGATGCCAGATGTGTCATTTAACTGCAACATCAGACTGTTGGATTAGGCCTGCAGGTTTGAGGCTTGTCAACGCCAATTAAGACAACACCAGTGAGGAGATAAGTGAGGCAGGAGGTGTGTGAGTGTGTGACAGACTTCGTCTTGTGACTCCTGCTGTCTGGTCTGTTGGTGTTGGTCATGTTGAGAGGGGGCAGGATGGAACCAGACGGATTTGATGGAAGTCCAGCGTCAGGAACTTGATCAACAATTGCTAAAAACACTGGCTTACTGACAACTCTTGTTTATATCCGAGGAAGCTTTTTGAGGACGCAGACATGGCTGAGGGGTTTAGGTTGTGCCCGTTAAAGTGAGCCTTTAAGCAGGTTGATCTCACCTGGTTTCCTGCTCCATTAACTGTCCTGTCCTCTCTGAATAAAACCTGAAAAAATCCCACATTGACTTATTGACTTGTCGGTTTAGTCACATGAAAAACAAGTGAGCTGATGTTACAAATGCACTTTTATTTCACTTAACTGTGACAGTTTGCTTCCTGTCATTAAAGAGTCACTGACAGCCCATTAAATGAAAGCTGCACTGATGTGTCATTAAACACTTTTCACTAAATCACATTTCCAAAGCCTCCCAACCAAGCTGGATTTATAAATCAAGGCGTCAGTTGTTTTTTTATTCCAGCCTAGTGACTTGTTTACCCTGAATAAACACCCTGTTTTCTCTCAGCAGCAGAGATAGTGAGCGGCTTTGCTTTGGTCAAACTCTGCTGTAGAAACTGAAAAAGGAAGAAACTGTTTCATCTGGGTTTACAACAGAAGCCCCTGCAGCCTTATCGGCAGCAGCAGTGGATGTTTTTTATTTCCCTCCGAAGTGGCCTGCAGGGTTTTATATATCGTGTTACACCTCGCACAGAGGAGAGGTATCGATGAGAAATGAAAGAAACCATCTCAGGGTTTCCTAAACCATTCGGCATGCATGGGTGGGCTGGGAGAGAGTGTGTGGGAGGATGAGATGGAGAGAAGCAGAGGAGGAGGAGAGCGGAGGGTTATTTTAACGAGGAGTTCTTTCACCCCTGGGACGCTGACCATGGGAGGAGAAGAAGAGGGGGAGGATGAGGGAGAAACAAGAGGGGGAGAGAGCATCAGTGGGGGTCCAGATCCTTTCCACCCTTTCCTGAGAGGGAGGACTTTCTATCTATGTGAGCTGTATATGTGTGTGGATGCACATATGTATCATTAGGCGTCATTAAGCACAAATTATAGAGAGATTAAAACAAAGACGGATGCTGCTGCTGGCACGTTATGTTACACTGGTCTCCCCTACAATCTGCAAGGTTCAGAGAGAGAGAGAGAGAAAGAGGGAGAGAGAGAGAGGGGGGGGGGTTAATCTAATACATGTGTAGTGTGATTAAAGAAAGACCTTCATGGCTGCTGACAGCTGAGATGAATGTGAAGCCCCGAACAAAGGATATTAAACAGAAAATCTCAGCATCATGAGGAAGACAAAGAGTTAAAAGTCCAAATCTATTACAAGGAGAGCTCTCTCTCCCCTCTCTCTCTCTTTCTCTCTCTCTCCTCCCTCTCTCTCTCTCGACCACTCAGCCGCCTCTCTCACCACCTGTTAGTGCAGACCCCTCGTGCACTGACACTCACTTGTTTGTGTAGGAATCTTCTGCACTCACACAATCAAAGGTAAGAGCTTCATTTTTCAGTCTTTCTGCTGTTCATGGAGTCCCCCCCCCCCTCTCTCTCTCTCTCTTTGCTCTTATTGTTTCTTTTATTTTCTACTCCTAAAGAGTGGATTGCATTTTAATATCTTTTCGTCTGTCTTTCTCTCTTCAATGTTGGCTGCTGTGTGTGAGCATCAGCTGTGGACAAATGCTGTTTGTTAATCAGTTTAATTAGTATTTTTGACAAATTTTTAGGGTGTTTTTTATTTATTCTAATAAATCTGTGACAGTTTGGATGCTTTATTATACATTCACACTTCAGATCAGACACTTCATTAAAAAAAAATAAGAAAAGCTGAAAGAAAATCTTTTTTCGGTTGTTTTTCTCTTGCCAGTTTGCTCCTGATCCTCATGACAGCATCATATTTTTAATTGTTGTGTCTAAAGTGTTGTTTTGCCAAATAAATACAACTTTAACATGATCCCTTTGTTGAAGAAGACCTCATCACCTTTTTTTTCATAACTGGAACAAACTGTGACAACTTATCACCAAGAACTTACTGATGTAAGTCAGATAGAAAAAGTTCCTTTGGGATCAGATGCGAGCGTCTTGGTGATTTTTGTTTTGCATTTTGCGACCACGAGCTGAGACGTCTCTTCTTGCGTGGTGTTTATTTCCACAAAGTAAAAGCTGTGATGCTTTACACATTAACTCCTCTGAGAAGCTCCTGCTCATCCGTCTCAAGTGTGTCTCAGTTTCACTGTAAATAGTGAGTCACACAGAGGCTTCGTGCTGGCTTTCTTCACCTTCAGGAGCCAGAAATGAAGTATTTTCTTGTATTTACAACCTGACACAAGACACAAGCATGGTCAACTTATTAGACCAGTCTGTTTTTGCTATCAACATATTTTTCCAGCATCTGCCATAGCCTGCTCTGGTGTGATTCTTGTGTGTCTAAGCTTCTTAGACTTTAAATGTAAAAACAGAGCTTTTACGTTGCTGAAAATCCAGACCATCAGGCCCTGAAGCTTCATTTTTTTGCAGAGTCTTTAAGCTGTTCGTCATTGTGGAGCTGCTTATAGAACGATTGTGATCTTGGAGGTGCATTATTAGCATGGTGAGGAAATATACCATCATTTTTTTCAGAGCTTACAGCTTTCAAATAAATATAAATACCTCAAACCTACCCGCAAGGATTTTGTTTAATATGCTTTACGACTTCCAGCACCAGAAATGAAAATATTAGTCATATTAAAGCACAAAGAGAAAAGTAAACACTGTAACATTCATGTTGTGTTTGTGCTCAGAGGACGAGTTTAGTTTTTTTTTTTTTTTTTTTTTTTTTTTTTTATTAAAGCCATAACTCTGCAGCAGATTCCTCTACTGCCCGCTTCTCTTCAGGAAATGCTTTTTACACCTCTTCACTTTCTCTCTGCGAATGCTCCTCCTTCAAACAGCCAGTACCATCAGGTCTGTGTCAGTGCAGAGGCAGTATTGATTTACATGCAGCTGTTGCGGGGTATGAATTATAATGTGCTGTTTCAAAGACTGGAGGATCCCAGAGACTTCCAGAAAATGTTGGCAGGTGGAGAGAATTCATTAAATTATTATTTATTATTATAATTTTTTTATTATTTATGCAGCAGATGTAGACGATGAGCTTCAGCACAAGACAGGGGAGTTAGAGTGAAGCCGTGCGGCAGCGATGGTCGATCACCGCTGACAGTGGAGGAAGCATTGGGTAAAAATGTCACATAATCATCTGTCATGGTTTGAACACCTCTGCCCAGTGCATGCTGGGAAGAGCTCCAGATCTTGCAAATGTAGCAGTGCTAAAAAGAGCAGAGAGAGAGAGAGAGAGAGAGAGAGAGAGTACTGGCTTGAGAACCGGTCAGAGTGCGCAGAGTTCAGCCAGGCTAGTCCTGATGATATGCAGATCCACTAAAGGAGCTGTGTGTGCATGTGTTACCATATGTTCGTGAGTGTATGACCAGCTGTGCATTTTTCTACATGAAGTTTCACTGAAAAATCATCTCATTGGCATAAATACATTTTCAGTGGAAACCTCCTTGATTGATCACCTCTGCGTCAGCCTGTTTCAGTCCTGCTGGTTTTAGCTGGGACTGTTTGAGTTCCCTAAAAACAGGAAGCTGATTGAATTAAATGAGATGCAAAGTCACGTCGCTGTAGGTGCACTTTGAGACTTCCTGCTCTACAGTTGAGATAGAAATGCGCGGTGGCCTGTAGGTGTCAGATGATTTGCAAATTAGAAACGCTTTGCAAAAGGAAACAACACAACCAACAGCAAAAGTTAAAAGAGGTCAGCTTCAGCAGTTTTCTAACAGACGTTTATCCCAACAGACACGGAAAAGCTGTGAATTAAAACGTTGTTTTCTTTTTTCACTTCAGCTCTGATAAATAAAGCTGGTACTTATATTTGTATAATATTTACTGGTAATGTGTCATCTTCTATTGAAGAATCAGTCATGCCATCACGTTAGCATTATAGCTATATTTAAACATCCAGTAGAAAACTGCTAAAGTAGACCTCTTTTCTGTTGAGTTGTTCTGTTTGCATTCCTGTTTTTCATTGGTGTAATTGATTTTTCCTTTTCCAAATCAACTAATATCTTCTGGCCAGCATAGAAATATGCATAACTTATGCAGAATAGGTGGAAGGGAGTTAGGAAGATGAATGCATTTGCTGATGAAGTGTCAGTGAGGAGATCCCTGAAGGAAAACTAATACTCTGGATTGTAGATTTGACCTTGTAGAGCTTGCACACAGCTTATCTTCTGCCTTCATTTTATGAATGTGAATCACAGAATGTAACATGTAAAGACAAAAAGCATCAGATAAAAACAGCCTGATGACCATCTGCTGTATGCAGAGGCTGCAGCCTGATCTCAGTAGCTCGGTGTGCTGGTCCAACTTATTGATCCTCATGTAAGAGGTCTCAACATCTGTGAGTGTGAGGAAAACAAAGTTTAGCTGCTGGGTCTCATCTGTGTGTTTCTGACAGTTTGTCATGAGGTCTCAGGAGAATCTGTTTTTCATCAGGAGAAAATTACTGTGTAATGATTTCATTCTGAACCCTAATCATACTCTGATCATGGCTGATTTTTATCTGTATCAGTCATCACAAGTATCACAGGATGAAATTCAAACTTGTTTCTGAGTCCTGATTGGTCAAACTGGATAGAGAATTCCTGACATGATACGTGAGGCTTTAAAAAAGGTGAAGATGTGCTGCTGACTGAGTCCGTAACAGCTATCAGTCACCGTTCCAAGAGAAACATCTTTAAACAGCAGAAAAACAAGCCACACCGAGCAAATGAAAGAGGGTTGAAAGGCTAAAGAGAGACGCTGATGAGAAGACCTGCTGGAGTGACAGGAGAGACAACCCAGCAGAGGGAGGACGGTGAGGATGAGGGGGAAGCATTTCATGTGTCTTCATTAGCATACAGTCCGCTGTGCTTTTCTCTCAGATACAACCTCAGCTGCAGGATCTCAGCTGTAATCCCGCTGTGACTGGAGATCATTCACTGGAAACCCACCAGATTTCACTCTGAGTGGGAGAATGTTTCTGCTGATAAATGCGAACTCCCCCTTTAATTAAACATGACTGCAGCAAAGCAGCAGCCAACCCAAACACCCACAAAATACATGTCCATACCATGAATAATTAAAACAGACGTCAAACTCTTTTTTATGAGATTATACATATTAACACATAATCTGAAGCTATTGGTGCTATTGGAACTACGTGTGGTCTCAGTTTAGATCCAAATGTTCCAAACATCTTGGTGGGGTCATCTCATAGTTTATCTCTGGAGCAGCTTGCAGAAACACTTTGACGATATGAGCGCTAACTTTATCCTGGAGTATGAATCAGCTTCTCTTTCCACACTAATCAGTGAATAAAACACCTCTGAGGGGAGAATCAGCTGAGCACAGCAGATGAGACTCATAAACCCGGCGCTCTGTGACTCATTTCTCACTTGTATGGACGCGTAGTATACGACTTTCTGCATTTTAAAACACTTCTCTGGATCTTACGAGTCATACAGATGAAGTTCATGTTTGATCCACCCCCTCTCACTTCCTACAGCAGTTATTTTAGATGTCAGACTCTGCTTCAGCCTGCAGGGCGTCTTTCAACAGGGAACATTTTCTCTCTCGGGATTTCTTTTTCATTCACACAGTCTGTGAAGTACATCCAGCCATTATCAGATTCTCCCGCTGGATTCATATCTTCAGTTCTTTAAATATTTGATTTGTTATCTCCTCATGATTTCTGCCTCCTATTAAAGAACATGAAGACGGCCGTGGATCTTTAGGTTAGAAATTACACAACTTATTCTATAATGTTTGAATTATAGGTTAAATTACTGGTATAATTACTGGTATAAGTTTTCCTCTCACAGTTTTATCAGTTTATGTACTTCCTTCAAACTCAGATTAAAGAGAGAAACATCGAATCTAAAAAAAAAAAAAAAGAAAAAAAGAAAATTGTCCAACATGGGGCACCCTTGTTCATTTTTTTCCCCCATTTGCTTTATTTTACATTTCTTTTCTTGTGTTTCTTGTGTTTCTTATTTTATATCTGTTTGTATTAAATCCTTATTTTACCTTGCTGGGTTGTCATGTATTACCTGTGTTTTATGGTAAGATCACCTTTTTATGATAGAGATAAATTTG
The DNA here is from genome assembly GCA_030710495.1 of Labroides dimidiatus. Classification (NCBI taxonomy): domain Eukaryota; kingdom Metazoa; phylum Chordata; class Actinopteri; order Labriformes; family Labridae; genus Labroides; species Labroides dimidiatus. The sequence continues at coordinate 12,444,071 of CM061163.1, forward strand.
GTTGAAATTCATCTGCAACAGTTTCAGGCCAAACATGAATCACTTTGTGTTCACTTGCTCTGATTTCTTTCTGACAGGATTTATTTTTTCATACACTGTTTTAAATGTTAATAATGTCTATTTCTGAGGTGAACTAAAAGACTTGAGATTTAATTTGTAATTGTGAATCAGTCCAGGGAGCCAGTTTAGCTTTTAAGTTTGAATGCTTGAAATGATCTGATTTTATTTGTGGATTTTTTAAAAATATTTAAACTGTTCTTGTAATTTTGGAGCCAAATATTTGATTAATGTATTAAAAAAAAACCATAAACCATATTCATCCAGAACGAAAGAAAAAAATGATTCTATTTAGAAGTCTGAATGTGAGGTGTGTGGTTTAATGTCATACATGACTCGGAGACCTTCACAGCAGAGTTTCAGAGAGTTGACAGTATTGACAGTAAAGTTCTCGTCTCTCATAGGTTGGGATATTTCCTCTGAGTGATGCAGCTGAGGAAATAAAGCTTCAGACTTCCTGCTGTGAAGGAGAAGTTAGAGTTTGTCAGTCAGATATAGAATAGAATAGAATAGAATAGAATAGAATAGAATAGAATAGAATAGAATAGAATAGAATAGAATAGAATAGATAATGTATTTCATTAATTATTGAAGGGAAATCCAAGAATAATATCAGAATTTAAGCAGCATCCAGTGAGGACTGAGTCTTAAAGATACAGGTCTTGAATTTTAAAGATCAGCACGTACATCATGAAACAGATCATAAAGAAACTTTAAGAAGCATCAACAGTGAAACTCACCAGAAGCTGAAACACATAACTGTACACAGTGAAGCAGGCAGATCACAGGACCACTGAAGCAGTTCAGCTCACCCTGGCCATGTCATGTGTGTGAGAGAAACATATAAACCTCATTAGGGAGTTGTCTTTGCACCCTCAGGTGCTTCTGGTCTGGTATCTGGCTCCTATATCTTCTCTTTTATTTCCACACATCGCTCCTGTTTCAGCTGGCTGTCAGTCAAAGTGCCTGCTCTTAAACTCAAACACGATCCCTGCACATGCCGCCTCTCTCTTTCACTCACATTCAATTTATTTCCTCTTTTTATGTATCAGACACTCACAAACACACTGTGCTCATTAAACACCTGCTGCCAGGCCGCGCAGGCTGCTGCTGGGGATAAATCGTGTCAGATCGGGTTTGAAAAAAAAGAAAGGAAAATGAAATGAAATGAAAGTGTCGCTGTGTGCTCCTGTTAACATCTGGAACCTGATGGTTGAGTCGCTGCTGCTCGGATTCTTTCTTAATGACTCCAAACTGCAGTAGCCTGGTGAAAAAAACAGCTATCTGAGCTTTTATCTGTCTGTCACTTGTGCTTTAAAGGGTCACAGAGAGGCTTGATGTTTTTATTCCTTAATAAACGCATGTTCAGCCTTGAGCGGGGATCACAGGCTTTTATATCTTCTTCTTTTGTGACAAATTACTTCCTCCTGTTTGTGATGTAAAACTACAGGTAGCAGCTTTTTTCAAGGGAAGCTCTGATTCTTTTCTTAAAGACTTTATTTTTGAGTGCTTTTAAAGATTTCAAGAGGAGGCTCAAGGCTGAAAGCTGCAGATGAGATGTCAGAGAAGTACACTCCAGCTACATCTGAACCAAAATCTGAGATCCTCAAACTGAAACTAGACGAAAGTTTAGCTTGAGTGAAAGCAAACTTTAATGAAAGAAATTGGGAAAAGTTTTGAAATGAGCCAATCTCAGAGGTGGGCAGCTTGGTGTGACTTTTTGAGGCTGTGTTGCAGCCACATTTAGCATCTAGCGACTTTAAGCTGAGATGTTCTGTCCGTTGAACTCATTTCTTCTTTCCTTCAGACTCTATGACGGTGCAGAGAGGAAAGAAGCTCAGCATCTCCATCCAGGAACACATGGCCATTGACGTCTGCCCCGGCCCCATCAGACCCATCCAAACGATCTCCGCCTACTTCCCCCGCCGGTCCCCCACCTCCCCGAACCCTGCCACCTCCCCTCTGGCTCTCAGCCCTGGCTCCGTGGCCTCAGGGATGGGCGGGGCTAATCTCTTGTCTCCCCTACTGCCTCACGGACGGACAGGAGGGGGTGCGTCTCTGTCCCTGACGAGCAGCGTGGACACGTCGGTGGAGATGAACAGCTCCGACAGTGATGACTGCAGTGAGCTTCGCTGTTGGCATGTGTCTGTGTGTCTGTGTGTCTCCATTTACCCTCACTAAAACACACTGTGGCTGGTCACATGACTGTCGGCATGACTCAGCATGATTTAGAAAACGTGTTCGATAGCTAGAGAAACGAAGGATCATTTTTTTCAGTGAGTGTGTGTGTGGTGTCTGCTCCTTTTGCAGCCAGCCTCTGGTGGACACTTAAGGAACTGCAGCTTTGGGATTTCTGCAATACGACCAGAGGCTGCTGCTGCTTGATGCTACACATTTTTTCCCTCCATGCAGTCTGTATTTTCTACATCCTACCTGTAAGGTCAGCATAACAACAGAGAGTCAGAGGAATGATGATGGTTTTCCCAGCAGAGGAGCGGAGGAGATCACCCTCTTCACACTCTGTGTCATGGCCTCACACAGAGGGGGATAAATTGTGATAAATGACTTTTCGCTGCTGTCAGAGCTGCTCTGACTCTGACAGGTTTTCAAGCCTCTCTGTCATTCAGATCTGCACCACAGCAAAGACTAATGAGAGGTTTTTATTTCCTCATTCACATGAACCTGTTATCTCTGCTTGATAAATCTATTTGTTTTTCTAATCAGTCTCTGAGGAGGAGAGAAGTCTGGAGCCGAAACTTCAGGCTTTGATCAAACATGAAAAGACTGTTTTTAATGACATAAATCTTTCTGGCATCCTCCTTTGTGCTCTAATGATCCCTGCACAGCTTTCATCCACAGGCTCACATTTTATGACTGCAGAGATTTCTTCGCTGTTCAGCTTTTGATGCAGGATCTTTTTTTGTGTGTGTGTGTTGCTGCAGACACTTGTTTCTGCCCCGGGCTGCTGAGAGTCTGCAGAGGAATTAGAAGCACAAGTGTCCAAATTTGAAAGACTGCATAAAATATCTGAGCGAAAAGGGCACAGAGGGTGATTTTATTTCCTCTCAGAGCATAGCTTTAGTGGAGTCAGCAGAGGAAAGATATTAATCTCTAACTTCAGCCCTGAGACGGTTTGTTTATCTCTACAAACTGGATGCAAGAAAACATCCTAAATTTATTATCTCCCTCAGAGTGCACCGTCGCCTGCTGTCGGTAACAGATGAGAGTTAGTTTTATAACCCAGAGCTCCGGACTTGAAGGATGTTTTCTTGGAGAGAGGGTGTTTTCTGCATCACTTCATTTCACTGAATTTTAAAGAAAAAACGTCTAAAAAATTAATTCATCTTTGAGAACTTAGTGCTTAGAATTTAACCTGAAGCTAATTTAAAGTTTCCTAAAACTTTTAATGTTAATTTTTTTGTGTGTGGGTCTGTTTTATGATGAAAATACTGCTTTAATTCTTTACACGGTTTATTGCCGGAAGGGGTGGAGGTGTGGATGGTGAGCAGACAATCTGGTGAAGAGCGGATGAGGAGCAGCTGTTATTCCTCTCTCCAGACTTTGTTGTAAGAGGGAGACGGGGAGGAGGAATCAGAGACAGCAAGCAGCAGCCTCCAGTCTTTAAATGTGAAGCTAATTAGGAAATGTTGAAAGCTGCAGTTCCTCGAGTGTCCACTAGAGGCTGTGTGCAGAAACGGCAGAAACCACACACACAACCATTCAAAAAGATGATCTTAAGAACAGAAGCAAACACGTTTATTCTGATAACTGTGCTGAGTGGACGTAGATCAGTTTTCTGCCAAAGTGTAAGAATGACTTCATTCAGTTATGATTCATTAAGACACTAAGATTCAACGACTGAGTCGAGCAGAACACAGCAGCTCCATCTGTTTCTCATCTCTTTGAGGTTCAGTCTTCGCACTTCATGTTTTCAGCTCTTGAACCAGTTTGTCTTGAATTATTTGTGCGTCTCGCAAGCCCTTTCTGCATCACAGCAAAGTCATTTCACATTTTCTTTGTTGGATATTCGTGCCGCTTCTTTGAGCCTCTTTGTCTCATTTCATGTTTTTCACAGTTGGCATTTAATCTCTGAGCTCGTCTCTTTGAATTGTACGGTGTTTCATTCTCGTTATTTTGATCTTTTGTGCTTTGTTGATGATTCCTTTTGACTTTGTTTCACTTCTCACTGACATTTTGTCACATCTTATGTTCTTTATTTTTGATTTGTCTCTCTGTAATCATCTTCATCTTATTGTGCATCTTGAGGTTGTCTTGCAGTTGTCTAACAATGGTTTTACGTTTCTTTGTCGTTCATGGATTACTTCATTCAGCTGGTTTAGGAGTGATCATGTTTTAGCCTTAGCTGTGTTAGCGGTTCAACAGTTTACAGTCGCTTGTGCGTGGTGTAACACAAACACAGTACGTTGTATAAGCTGTGGTTTGTTATGTACGAGCTCTGATACCTAAAATGAGCGTCCTAATCCCTGTGAATCAGATGCTTAATGTGTCCTCTTATATAAACCCACTGGAGGAACAGCAGCGTGTGTATGGCGTGTGTTTGTCACTTCCTGAGAACATGTTTGTATTTCACTCAGTATTCATGCATGATAGAAAGCCGCCCAGAGGAGCGTGTTGGCTCACCATTTTAAGAGGATTTCCTGTGTTGACATGTGATGTGTTGTGTTCACGTTCATGTGACAGGTGCAGCTCCTCTAAATTGGATTCCCATCTTCTGAACGCATGTTGCTCCTCACGCATGCTTCCAATTTATTCTGACAGGTTTTCCAACAATGCCAGTTTTTCTCTCTGCTGATGCGAATATTGAAAGTCATGTTTTTTAATGGGTTGAGATAACCGGGTCTCTCTTTTTTCACTTTTGGTGTTGTTTCTCTAGCTGCTCTGGGAACGCTGGAGTTTGAGCTGAGATATGAGCAGAGCTCCAGTGAGCTGCGCTGCACCGTGCTGCGGGCAAAGGTAAAGACCGTGCTGCTGAAACCAGCTCCACTTGGCTGTGCCGGGTTCTGCAGTAGGTCCATAAACCAACACTGCAGCCCGGAGAGCTTTTCACACACTGGTTTGTTTTAATTAAAGTGTTCTGAGTGACTAAACCTCTGCTGAACAGCAATTAAAGGAGTACTACACAGAATTTAGCAGCAGTTAGTAGAACAGATGTAGTGGAAGACACACTTTGTTTTTGTGTCAGTGTGAACACACACACACACACACACACACACACACACACACACACACACACACACTCTCTCCTTGATCTTTGCTCCTTCCAGCAGTGGGAACAGCTTCATGACAGCTTTTCTGATTATTTAACTAGAATCTGTTGTTTCCACTGAGAGTTGAGGAGAGAGGAAACATCTTTGTAAAGCTGGGAAAGTGTGTTTGGTGCAGTTTCTGCATATGGACAGTTTAGTAGCATAAAGACAAGTCGATGACAGACTCACAGGTGTTGTGAACTCTAAACCCAACAAAGTGTCGAACAAAGACACCTGAGGACCTGAAAGAGACAGAAATCTATATATCTGTCATTGTCCTGTAGATCCAGCAATGATTTCTGTCCATTCCCTACTCGAGTGTTAACAGGTCAATAAGAGAGTGACTCAGCAGTTCAAACTCACAAACAGGAACACTGAGATCTGTTCTCGTCTGATTCATTCACATTTTAGTGTCCTCCATCCTCTCCTGATCACCTGCTAATCAGAGAAGCACTGAAAGGCGTGAGGCGCTCTCAGAAACACCTCAGAGATGTTTACGTTACGTATAAACACCAACAGAGGTCTGAAACGAGCAGATCACTGCGTATGTATCCTCTGCTTTGGTGTGATCACCTGGATTGTTTCAGCTCTTAATCTTGTTAGCAGTTAAAGTGATGTCTGGATGATTGTCATGTTGTTTGGGGTGTGAGAGCAGCAGGTGGGGAATGATCCTTCCTCCACCTTGTGACAGCAGCTGGATTAATGTGAGTCTCACTGCAGCAGATGTAAAGAACACAGTCTCATCCTCACAGAGACATTAGAGACATTAGCACATGGGTAGAAAGAGAGGCCGGCTTTAAATTACTTCCTCTGGCAGATGGGGGAATCATTGAGCACTTTCTGCCTTCGTATCCTGCATCTGCTTCATCTGAGGACCTACTTGAAGGCCTGATTTCCCTGCTGGCTTCGGCTCTTTTCTGATAGAAAAGCAGTTTCAGATCTGAACAGGTGGACTGTCAAGACGCTGCCTTTTCACTGTGAATATCGAGAAAGATTTGATCGTCAACAGCTCAGCAACAAACTAAAGAGATGTCAACTGCTGTTACTGAGGATCAGATCAGATCAGGGCTGTGCTTGCTTAGGTCAGGGTGGTAGATTATGATAGCACTGTGGGAGCAGCTGCAGCTCAGAGAAAATGTGTGTGAACCATCATTCCTGTTACTCAGGGTGTGGACGTCCTCATTTTCAGACACTGAGGTTATTGGTGCAGCCTGACTGTATTTTCACATGCTCCAGGTCCTTCTGGTCCCCCGGCCTCCAGACTGAATGTGTTTCAGGCTTATCTTTAAGGTCACTCTCTCTTGGCTCCTGCAGCCTCATTAAAAATCCTGTTAGGGAGGAGAGACAAATCGATCTCTCCGCCGTCGCTGCAAATGTCAAAGCTGTTGAGAGAAATTTCGGAGCAATTTCTCACGATGATCTGCGTCCCACTGATGAGGTGAAGAGAACAAATGGAGACGTTTGATCCCTCAGACGTGTGTGTGTGTGTACGTGGGTGTGTGTGTTTGTGAGTGTGTGTGTTAGAGGGGGAAAGGTGTTCACCCTGCGGCCTGTCTTGAACTCATCGTGGTCACATCAACGAGTCAACATGAAGTGATTTATATGATAATAGGACTCTGGCTGTGATGATCTGAAAACCAGCTTTCTGTGATTTATTTATTGTAAGATACTCAAATGTCATCAGGTTTTTAGTCTCAGCAACTGGTAACAACACGACTCATTTCTGGCCTCATTCACAAATATATCACCTCAAAGGAATACAGTTAACCATTAACTACAGAGAGGTGATATCTGATTGGTTAATAGTTTTCATTTCAGTTTCAATCTTTGATCCTCAAACTGCTTTTAAAGAAACAAAATCAGAGGATGAGAAAACACTGCTTTGTTTCAGCCTGATAACATCCTGAATGAGTCAATGTGTCGTCTGTTGTTGTGGCTGTAGTTGTTGTGTGTTTTGGCTCACTGGGAGCTGTCTTTGTGTTTGTCTGCAGGGCCTGAAGCCCATGGACTTTAATGGTTTAGCTGACCCGTACGTGAAGCTTCACCTGCTACCTGGAGCCTGTAAGGTAAGACAAAACACCACAATCTAACCATCAGGTTCAGTGTTTGTTACTGTGTACATAAATTGGGTTGAATGCAACAAATTCCTCTTCCTGTCTTTCAGGCCAATAAGCTGAAGACGAGGACAATTCGAAACTCTCTGAATCCCGTGTGGAATGAGACCCTCACATACGTCGGGATCACAGAGGAAGACATGCACAAGAAGACGCTGAGGTGTGTGTGTGTGTGTGTGTGTGTGTGTGTGTGTGTGTGTGTGTGTGTGTGTGTGTGTGTGTGTGTGTAAATTGGAAGTGGCCTCATTTCGGACTGATTGCACTCATTCATTAATCAGGCATGAGGACATCTTAACACTCAGACCTGAGTGTCCTGGATGTCATCTTTGATTAACTGAACTGTCAGAGCTCGTGTGGTTCCAGCGTTTGTTTTTTGAACTCTTTCTGGACTCTTCTTTTTCTGTCTCACAGACGCCCACAGAGAAAAATCCACAGTGAGGACTGAAGAGCAGTGTAATCAGACACAAACAGATTTGCTTCTTTTCACAGAATCGTCCTGCTGCAGGGTTTCAGAAATGAGGAATTAGGGTGTCCACCTCTGAAGGCATGGACTGGATACCAGAGGAGTGTGTGCATAATCAGCAGAAGTGTGAAATAACAGCGCGGAAAGCCTTTAATTGCAGAGCCATGGAGGCTGAGTTTAATCTGAAGTAAACAAGAGAAACAGTATCATTACAGTAGCAGCCAGTCAGGACTCATATTTGCAAAGTGGATTTATTCCCATGTTTCTAATGTTAGGTGTGATGTTTAAATAGAGAAATTACCATTACTGTAGCATGTGAAGTATTTTAAACTCATCTTATCAGTTTTAGAGTGATAAATGTTTGGTGGAGCTGATTGGAGGTTTCTGCAGTAAACGTGAGGACGGCGTCACCTTGGGTGTGTCGATGACAGGAAGGATCCCGCTTCATCTGGGATTGCACTTTTTCTCTCCTCCTTAGCTTTTAAACCAAAGGGTGAAAATGCATTCAGTGGTTCCTCTTCAGGGCCTGGACATTTGTGTGTGCGTGTGTGAGATGGAGTTTTCTTGTTTGTCTAACTTTATGAGGACCCTGACTTCATCCATACTCTGTTTAAAGGCTTTTTTCATGATTCACAGGAAGTTCTAAAGCTGAGGCCTGAACCGTTGAAGCTAAAGTTTGAAGGGAATTTAAAAGCTGTGATGAAGACCTTTAGCGGAGTTTTTGTCCAATTATTACAGCCGATAGCCGAGCTTACTGATCTGCTGCATCATTACAGTAAACACCAGAGATCTTTAAAGTTCAAATCTCATATTTTCCAGGACAATGGTTGGAGGACTGTCTCGAGTCAGATGCAGAAAGGTTTTTATTCTCATCACTGTGGAATAAGTTTGCAGATGAAGATGGATTTTGCAGGAACAAGTGAAGTTGTTTTAACCAGAGGATTCAGATCCAATTTTTCCTAAAGCTTGGAGAAAATCGTTTTCAGCTGGATTTCAGCTCCACGAGCTGATGACCTCTCAGACAGTTTTCCTCATATAACTTCAGATCTCACCCTGATTCGTTCCTTCAATAATAAAAACACATTAGAGAGGATTCAGAGGTCAGACTTTGCCTTGGCTCTTCAGCCTCAGCTTCATGAATATTATTCCTGTGATGAAACCGCTTTCAGTTGTCTGCTCTCTGGTCTCTCCATCTCTGGACTTTTTCCCAGCTGTGGTTTCACGTTGTTTACCTCCACATTTAAAATGCTGTTTGTATTTGCTTTAATCCTCGGCACCAAGCTGTTCTGTTTTAATGCATCTGTGTCTTTAACCAGACGGTAAAAGAAGCCTCGTTTTCATTTCAAAGTAGGCTTCAAGGCACAAAAATAAACTCACTGTTTAATGATGTTGTCATTTCTAAGACTTATCCTCAATGTGTGAACATTAAACTTTCTCAGATCATCTACATTTTTCACACAAGCCTTTAATAAGTTTTTATTTCCATAATGTCCCCATTTTACCAGAATTATTCCCCAAAAATGCCCTCGCTCCTCAAAATGATCTCACTTGTTAAATCTCCTCTCTACCAAAGTTTTCAGCCTTTTCTGTCCTGATTTTATTCAAATATCCTCTCTTTCTAAAATAACTCTTCCCAAATGTCACTGCATTTAATGAATGTTCTCTCTTATAAAGTAGCCGAAATTTTCAAACTGTCTCCATTCAATAAAACCACCTCAACTTTCCTCTCACCTGAAATAACCCAGAATAATCAAAGTCTCCTAACTCGCCTCATCCAGCGTTATAATGCACCGAAATGCACTCATGTCTAAAAATCAACCTAAAGATCACAAAATGCATCTTTAATGGGTCTGACATCACAAAGTTCAGCAATAACCTCTCTCCTCTTCGTTTCCTCTCTTTTCTCCTACCCCTCCATCCTCTCTGCAGGTTGACAGTGTGCGATGAGGACAAGTTGACTCACAATGAGTTGATCGGAGAGTCTCGGGTCCCTCTCAAACGAGTAAAACCTGACCAGACAAAACATTTTCACACCTGTTTGGAACATCCACCTCCAGTAAGACAAACACACACACACACACACACACACACACACACACACACACACACACACACACACACACACACACACACACACACACACACACACACACACACACATGCATATATACATCCACACACATCTGACATCATCTTCTCTGTCACACAGCTCCCCTCTCCCACCGCCATGGGTGAGGCCCTGAGAGGAATATCCTGCTACCTAAGAGAGGTGAGAGAGTCTTCTTCACTCACCCGATTTTCTCTGCGAGTGTGTGTGTGTGTGTGTGTGTGTGTGTGTGTTACCTTCTGCTCTGTGGTTTAAAGTGTTGTAAGCAGTGTAACCAGAGCCCACTTTCATCACAGTGATGAAGGTCTGATGAATTCACGTCAACGACAAAAAGGAGGACAGTAACCTGAGGTATTTCTCTCGTAATGAGGCCTGTTGTGAAAACAGGTCCTCTGCGGGTGTTCATGAATAAGTGAGTAAAGAGATTCACCTCATCGATGCATCGAGCAGAAAGTGAGAGTGAGATCTGCTCTCTGAGCTGGACTCAGTCGAGTATCTGTGACGCTAATTAAATATGAAAACCACAGAGCTGCAGATTTTTATATTTCAATATTTTATCAGTGTTTGTTCTTTTTTTTAAAAAAAGATAGTTTTCACACACCTGCACAAAGTGCTGTATTTAAGTAGAAATCTTATATTGCTGTTTGAAACAGTGAAATCACAAACTGGAAGAGAAGGACGTCTCAGCAGCAAGCTTTTCTCTCTTCGTGTGATTGGCTCATGCTGCTGTGGTTCCAAAGTTTAATAACAGCAGTGTACAGATCTCATTTGCTTTTGCAGCTCATGAAAGTGGCATCTGGATTGATTTCAGTCTGTTTTGTCTGTGATGCTCCTCACATGAGCTTTAATAATGATAAATAATGATGCAGCATGTGAGAGTGAACACACAGTGAGGAGGGTGTGTGTGTGTGTGTGTGTGTGTGTGTGTGTGTGTGTGTGTGTGTGTGTGTGTGTGTGTGTGTGTGTGTGTGTGAAAACTTCCTGAATGTCAGGACTTTTTTTGCTGCAGAGATTCAAAGACCACCGCAGCTCCCAGCTTAATAACTATTTGAAGTTTAATTAAAACCTAGTTTAATTGGACCCGTCTCCACTCGTTGCGACATCCACCTGCTGCATCTCTGTTACAGCACGGCGACACCCCAGAGCCTGGACCAGGTCCCTGCTGTGAGGGGGCCCTGCTGATACGGTGCGGTGTAACCAGGGAGGGTCATTAATTAGATTTCCTCAGAGCACAGTGCAGAGTAATGAGATTATCCCCTTCCCTCCCTGTGACGGTGAAGTAATTCAGTGAGGGAACGTGAAATCCAGGGACAGGTCACACAATGTCACCTCGCAGACTGAACGTGGTCTCTGATCCAGATGAGCCTCCAGGAAAAACAGCAGGAACTGAATCCTCTGAAAACCCAAAGTGTATCCCTGAATCATACCTCATCCTCTTCAGTCCTCAGATGGACGGCTGAGAACTTTAATGAGCTGCACTGTAGAGCTGGGTGACATGTCCACTTATTCTAATGAACACACACACAAACAGCTAAATCACACACACACACACACACACACACACACACACACACACACACACACACACACACACACACACACACACACACACACACACACACACACACACACACCGAAGACTAAATCACAAACAAGACAAGTCCAGGCAGACAAACTATCAGTGATATGTTTGAATCTAATCTCACTTTTCTAGTTGTGTGATAACTGGAATAGATCCTGGTTTCCAAGTCAAGATGACCCCCAGCTGTCAGCTCCTGGTGTTCCAGTTTAAAGAGTGACCCTGTAAATTGGAGACCTTCAGCAGTTCAAACACAGATGAAGTCCCCAGGAATGCATCCTAGTTTAGGTTTTTTTTAAAATATCCAAATCTCTTCACGAGATAATTATTTAATGATAATCTAAAGACATCTAAGAGGGATGCAAACTGCTGAAAGTCTCCAGTTAACAGGGCCGCTCTTTAAACTGTAACACTGGTCGATCTCTGATGGAGAAGTTCCTGGAACTAAAACTTAAAAAGCACCTTTGGTGTTGCAATGTGTTTCTACCTCTTTCCTGGAGCCGGCTGACCTCTTCTTTTTCATTTTCCAAAATCAAACATGATGTGAAGAAATGAAAGTTTCTCCAGAAGTCGAGACACTGCTGAGTTTTATCTGCTGTTTACACCTTTACTCACAGCGGGCTTTAAAGTCACCCTTAAAATGTGACACCAGAACACTAAGAAAATATCGGCTCCTGCTGCCAGAGCGCTCTCAGATAGAAACTAACAGTGAGAGAAGTATGAGCAGCGTCAGAGAGCACAAACCTGTGTGAGCGAGGCGTCTGCACCAATAAAAGAAAACACACATCAGAGCAGGGAGTGTCTGCAGGAGGAGAGAGAGTCAAAGAGCGTGATGAAATGAAATGATTGATGAAGGCTCACCCTGAGGAGTTTCAGCCTACAAAGAACAAGAGATGATCTACCGAGAGGAGCAAACAGTCCAGCACTTTGCTCTGTCCTCAGTAGTTCAGCTCTGAGTGAAGAGGCTGAAGAGAAACTGGGGTCTCCTGCTGAGCACACGCTCACCCTGAGAGGATGAAGTCCAGTCACGAAGCAACAGCTTGTTAAAAACTTGCAAACTCCAAAAGATCTCCAACTTCCAAAGAAACTGTCTGACACCGTGAAGAGTGGAAAACACATTAGTTTGGATAATGATTTTTATCTGCAGTGACGAGAAAGAGAACATTTTAGGAAGGCTTATTAGGGCTGTTGTTTTTACTGATAATGAGAATAAACTTTAGAGAAGAGGCTCAGGGGGACAGAGTCCAAACATCAAAAGAACAAGTTATTACTGTTCGAGAAAAGGTTCACATTTGTTGTTCAGAAAGTCGTTATTTTCACTACTTTTCCACGAACACTTCTGTCAGTGAGCTGTGGGATGTGTGAGAGCTCGTGAGGTTCAGAGAAGGTGAAACATCAGGTTGATTGTTGAAATCAGCGAGCTGTGGCTGCACCACCGTTCACTAAAATACAGTTTATTTTCCTTCACTTACCAGACATCCCCGCAGTGAGTCTTTGCTGGGGAAACCAAAGGAAAGTATCTCTCACCTGTACCTTTAAACACTGCCACCTGCAGGCCGAAATCTCAGGCACTAAAAGGAACTGTTATGAGGAGAACAACAGAGGGAGGGTCTTTTTATTTTGCTCCTCGGATGTCACCTAGAGTTCACTCTGCTTTGCTCCATGTGGGCCTATAACACCAGCAGAGTGGAGACAAACCTGTTCCCTTAATGAATCCTCATTATGTGCCCTCTATCCAGGACCATTTCTACTCCATTAAACCTTCAGGAGGTGAAAGTACTCCGACAGTTTTCTGACGACCCTCAGATCTCTTAACGACCTCTGAGGTCTCTTGACTGTGAGTTTCACCTCCAGGTTTGTTCAGGTTTATCTCTCCAAATCTCCAAACGAGCAGCAGGGTGTGAGGGACGATGACCAGACCTCAGAGGGGCGTCATGAACATTTCCCACACATAAGTCATAGTTCGCTCCTCTGGGGTGATGCTTTTGGGGGAAACACCTGGAGAACAACACCTGGAGAAAACACCTGGGGGAAACACTCTGTCTCATTGAGTGATCTGCTCTTGGTGCAGGTTTTGACTCAGCCTGTTGGACTTCTTAACTTTGGACTTGTTCATCCTGATCAGTGATGTAACTTTGGAGGACTTGTCAGTCCTTAACTTGGACTGGCTCTAAGGGGTTAACTAACTTGATTCTGCGTCTGAAAGTCTTTGGATCTGTTTGTTGGTCTGCTGGTTGCTCTTTTTCTGACTTGTTGAATTTGTCCAGGGACATTCTTGGCATTAAAAAGCAAAACTAGAAGGTTCAGTTTCTAACTACTGACAGGTACAAGCTTTGGGACAGGGTCTGTGATTTGGTGTATTTTGACTAAAAAATCCATCCATGATGGCGGTCCCTTGTATCGCTCACCCACCACATGCTGTCCCTGGTGTCACTTTAACTTTTAGCTCTGATGTGTTTCCTCACTCTGTTTAAAGACAACAAGACTTCAGGGTCCAATTAGCGCCGTTAAAAGATTTGTTTACATTCCTGAGGTGTTTGGGACGTACTCGATGCTGAGCTTCCTGATGGTTTGTCAGCGCTGCTGTGAGTCTGAACCTGGCCTGAGCTCATTAGCCACCTGGCTTTATTGAGCAGGTGTGTATAGCAGCACAGCTGTGGGTGTGTGTTGGTGAAATCCCTCCAGGGTTGTCAGCCAGTCGAACTTAGTGTGGTGACAAACAGGAGCTTTGTCTAATGGCTTCCTGTCAGTCTTCGCTCTGTGTGCTCACTGATCTCAGAGCAGCGGGCTTAAAGACAGACCTGTTAACAAACAGCTGCTCTGTCAGGGACTCAGCTCCATCTCTGCCAGGCTTCACCGTCCCCTCTCCAGTATGACTGACATGAAGTTTAATGTAAACACAGGTTGGACTTCATGCTGGTTGGAGCTCTGGCCTCATTAGTCTGGCCTCAGACCAGCAGTTTAGTTTAATTTTGGACTTGAGTTATTGGTCTTCCCCTGGAAGTCACAGACTTGACTCAGCTCTTAGATTAAGACCTGTCAGTCAGGTGTTGGTCATATCTTGACACTAATTGGTCTCAACATCAGTTTTGACTTTGGACTTGTTCTTGCTTTACGTGTTAACTCTGGGTTTGGTCTTGCCTTTTGACGTCTTTGTCAGGCTTCATGATTTTAATTTGGCACATGTTTGTCTTTATTTTGGTCTCAGGTTTGTGTTTACGTTTCTTGACTCAGGGACAACAAACACAAAAAGCTGTTATGGCTCCTTGAATCAAACTGGGTGTGTCAGTGAAACCATGAGGAGCTGTGTGGCTGGATCTCTCTCTCTCTCTCTCTCTCTCTCTCTCTCTCTCTCTCTCTGTCTGATAGGACGCTGTACATCACACACTCACCTGAGCCTGACATCTTTATTAAAGCATGCATGGAGCAGGTCTGCGGCTGCACTGACGGCTTATTTTCAGCCTCAGAGGCTGACTTTGAAGATGAACTCTGTGCTGGAGAAGATTTCGGCTCAGCAACATTCCCAGAGAGCTGTTCCCACAGATTGAAAGTGGGTGGAAGATGAATCCTTCCAAGCTGTGCGGATTCCTACAAGATGTGATCAATCTTGTTTTTCTGACCTGGTTTTTCCCTTTTTTGCTGCAGCTTATTGTGACGGATGATGGGAAGAGAGCACTGAATGCAAACATTAAAATAGCACAGAGGAACTAAAACCTTTTGGTGTCTTTTGAAGCTTGATGTAGCGGTATGAGGCCGTGAGAGGTCTGTGTGTGATGGGGAGCAGAGAGACTCACAGAGACAGGTAACCTCACCACAGGGGCAGACTTAAGTACTGATCTTCTCATCCTCTGCTGGGTGAAAACCTAAGGGTTCATATCAAAGACGTGCACCAGGAGGAGTGTTACTGTACGTCATTAAAGCTGTGTAAGATGTAGGATCACAGTTAGGTCGGGATAAAACTCAAAGCACAAATGGAGTCTCTGGGCTTCAGCTGCTCACATCACCTGCTGTAAGAAACTCTTTGGAGTGAAACTAAGTTTGCAGCTCATCAGTAGAAACCGACTGATCAACATCTGCTGGTGTGAGTCCAGACAAAACCAAGCAGAAACGTAACACCTCTGTTATCCGCTCACGTCTGAAGCTCTAAGTGTGTCTCTGATCCTCGCTCTGGTTCTCAGCAGTGATGATATTAAAAGTTCTTCATGATGAATCTTAAAAATCCAGTTTTGTAACAGACAGCAGCTGACCCTCCAAAGAAAAAGTCCAGCGACGCCCACGAGGAGCGAGGACTGAAATATCCAGAGTGGGTGAGAATCACTAACAGTGTGAATCAACAGTCAAACAACAGATCATGATGCCCTCACCTGTGGGAGGGACTCCATGACTGAAATATCTTTAATTTAAGATGCCTGAAGCAGAGAGAGATGAAACGCCAGAGGAAAGTTTAGATGACGATCATTCAAACAGACTTAAAGCTTCAATTGGACTCAAATCCTGAGGACCTTTCCTGGTTTGTGTTTTGAGTCTGTGGAGATCCCTGTTGGGTTTCAGTTTATCCGTGCTGATGATGAGTGTTATCACTTTTGGAAACAAGAGGAAACTCTGAGCTGCTGATGGCTTTAAAAGAAGTCAGGATCTGTGTGAATAATCCTCTGAGCATCATGAGCATCTTCTCCTCACAGTTCTTCAAACTTTAAAGGCCAAATAATCCATCTGAACTAATCTGATTTCAATAATCTGATCAATTATCTGACTGATTTTTGTCCACAGTGGGAGAAGGAGCAGCTTCATAGCCTGGAGGAAAGAGGTCGTCTTCTTCTCTCTCTGCAGTTTCTCCCTCCGTCCACTTTGGAGGATGAAGACAAAGAGGGAGGAGGAGAAGAGGGAGGAGGTGAGGGACGCCGTAGCGTAGGGGGGCTTTGCGTTGGAGTGAAACGCTGTGCTCACTTGGCCGCAATGGATGTCAACGGATTCTCCGACCCTTACGTCAAAATGTAAGAGGCTGAGATTCAGGGATTTCTGCAGCACATGAATCTGAACACTTTTGGTCCAAACATCCAGCAACATCCAGCAACATCCAGCAACATCCAGCAACATCCAGCAATATACAGCAACATACAACAACATACAACAACATACAGCAACATCCACACTCTCTGTTCATATTCAAAATATGGAACAGCAGAATAATGCCACTTCTTGTTGTGTTTTGTTAAATGCTTTTATTACATTAAATAAATTATAATAATGCTAAAAAAATGATCATTTTCCCCCCAATCATCATCTGAAAACTGACAATAATACCGTTATTTGGTGATACAGGAAGTGTCTGAAGTATTTTCAGAGCAGCTGGATTTTTTGAGAACGTGCTGCTTCACAATAATTAGTTTGGCAGAGACGGTAACCTCCTTAAAGAACCATCAAGTGTTGAAATACGGATTTTTGAATGTGAACTGGTCTTACTGGGTCCCAAATGAAGAGTCTGGATAGACCACTAAGGAGGACAGATAAACACTGGACTTCAGCTCAGACAAATAACACAAGCTGGAGTTTTGCCATCTTATTAACTTTGCAAATCGATGCTGCCGTTGTTGAGAAAGCAGCACCATCTGTTTGCCAGCAGGACGGGTAATCAGCGAGCAGAGCTGCGTCTCAGCTGAGCTGTCGGGAGGAAACACCGGGGAGAAGTCGAGGATTTAAGGCTTCTCTTCACTTTTGTTCTCGACACAAAACCGTCACGCTCCGTCAGGATACGTTGAGTCTCAGTCAGAACAAGATGGCGAGAGACAAATTCAGAGCTACACTGACAAACTCAGAGTATCACTGTGCCAATATTCACCAAGTCGAGACTCCAAGAGTTAGAGTCAGCAAAATCAACGTCTAAAAAACAGCTGTCAACAACTAACTGACAAAAAACACTAAAATATCTTTACCGCTTGTCCTGGTCAGGGGTTTGAAAAACTATTCCAGCCCTGTGTCTTGCTTACAGCCCAGGTTTCCCATCCAAAAGTTTAACCAGCCTTAATTTGTGACAGCCCAGCATGTTGTACAGCTACCGTACAGAAAACCAGCTCTTCAAAACCGCTTCTTGGAAATTAAAACAAAAAGATGACACAGAGAGATGATGGAGTCCAGGGGCCCTGAAGCAGTCTCAGTTTTCCTCTTATTAACCTGAAGCAGCTGAGCATATCAGGCCAGGCTTCGTCTTTAATATCTGCTCGTGTCATGTGTTTAGATATATGGTCAGAACTGGTTTACAGCAGATACTTTCCACTGACGAAGATGATTTATGAAGATTAGGCTTCTGTTAGAGTGAATCACTGAGCCCACAGTGTGTGTGGGTAAACCTGGCTCCATCCTTTCTTTATTAACGACTGTTTTATCATCATTATCTACAAAATCACATGACCTGGAGGCTTCATTGAGTCACGATTCTTCCCTTCACATTCACAGAGACGTGGGAAAGTAAAACACTGACCTCATAAATAAAACACTTCATAAACAAAGAAAAAGTGGATAATCAAAGAGGGAACTATGCTACATGTAATATGAAACATAAAATAAAAGCTAAAGGTGGTCAGCAGGGGGAGCTCTTAGTCTTTTGCCTTCAGTTCTGAGGATTGAAGTCAACATGGTCATGTATTCTTATGAACGTCCTCTGATTTTCTGATGGCACAGTGTTAATTTAAACAAACAGGGTGAAAACTTTCGCTGCTGTTAATAAAAACTCAGTTAAACCTTGTCTACATTCAGCTGTGATTCTTTTTACCTTCATCCCAAAGTTAAAACATAATCTGCTTTTTGTCTCTCAGATACCTGAAGCCTGATATTGAGAAGAAATCCAAGCACAAAACCACGGTGATGAAAAAAACCCTCAATCCTGAATTCAACGAGGTGAGCTCACGTCCAGCACTGTGGGGACGAGGTGAACCATCTCTGTCTCCGTCTGTCTCTCTGTCCATCTCTCTTCCTTTTACAGCTTTTGTTTTATTCAATCCTGTTCTCACCGCTGCTCGCTGACAGAATCGGGGAAAACTGCAGGGAGACTCTGCTCTGCTTCGTCTCCTCCTGACACGCTGAGCAGTGTTTCTCCCTCATGAATCACAACCAAAGTAACATTAATGAAGAGACGTCAGACACATCCTGCTCAGCTGCCTCTGCTCAGTGTGTCTTTAACTTTGATGTTTTCTCTTTCTGATCTCCTCTGCTGCTGTTGAAACCACCAACCATGGCATGTATTCAAGCCTTTAGAGTCACATCATGGTTGTATGTAGTCAAATTTACTACGAGTGAAATATTATGAAGCATAGAAGGATTTCAGCCTCAGATTAGACACACATACACACACAGGATAGATGTTCATCTCTTTGTCCTGATTGAAACTGCACACTGCCTTCCTGTTGCTTCTTTCTCATTGTTTTCTTTTTTTTTTTCAAAAACAGAGAAAGTACAGTCATTGCTCACACAGCCACAGGAGATAACACTCCAAAGTTTGGTTCGAGGACTCCATTATTCATCTCTCTGTTTAAAACCTCGTGAGACCAAAACAATAAAAGGTTTTCACTCGTCTGTCGATACCGTCTGACTTTATGTCTGACGGTTTTATCTTCCTTTGAAGACATAAAAACTACCTCACTGCTTTCAACGTGAGTAGGTCTCTACAGCTGGACCTCACAGACCTGTTTCTGGACTGTCTCCCTGCCTGTGTATGTGTGTGTGTGTGATCAATGCAGGAATTCTTCTATGAGATCTCTCTATCAGAGCTCACCAACAAAACTCTGGAAGTGACAGTTTGGGACTACGACCTGGGGCGCTCCAATGATTTCATCGGTGAGACTCTGACCTCTGACCTCTTTCAATATACACTTTCATTTCAGCATCAGAGCAGCTGCAGTAACTTCCTGTTTGTCATTTTCCAGGTGGCGTCTGTCTGAGCTGTCACTCCCAGGGCGACGCTCTCCGTCACTGGATGGACTGCCTGAAGAACCAGGGCCGGAGGGTGGAGCGGTGGCACATCCTTACCAACGAGCTGCCCCAAACCCTCAGTCACGACTAAACCCTGCGCAGCATCCTGCAGGCAGTCGCTGTCAGGGATCAGGTGGGGACGCGGAGATCCTTGGGTTTTTCCGAGGATGGACTTGAGCAGCATCACTTCAGGAGTCAGAAAGTCTGGGAGTGTATCATAAAAAGATGGACAGAGAACAGGGTGGAGCTTAAGCAGCATGGTGTTGTGCCTTCATTATTGATGGGTGAGTCATCCAGAAGAAAAGCACATCAGCTCCATCAACACCTTCAACATCTCTCTCTCACACACACACACCTCATTGTTAGCCTGAGACTGAGAGCAGGGATGAACTCAGAGATTAAACACAATCAACAGCTGCAGACATCAGATTGAGATTAACTGCATGTTTTTCTACGACAGCATTCTCTCACTTTATGATGGTGTGTTCTGAATCCATTCACCCAAAGCCGTTTTTTATTTTTACCTCTTTAGTGTGATGATGCTAATTTCATTAGTGAATGTCAGGATTCCTCAAACGAAGACAGGAGCTCACTTTCACAGAGTCTACGTTTAGATTTTCCACACATCCAGGTCCAAGCGAAACATCTTCTTATGCAAAGATCATTTAATTCTTCAGCCAGCAGGGGGCAGACAAACTTGTTCCAGGGGTAAGTTTGATTACAAAGATGGCATTAGAAGGAAAGTATGATCCTAAAAAATAGCCCGATACCCTCTCTTTAACATCTACTGCCCAAGTTGATTTCTCATGTACCTTCAGGGTTAGTCGTCACACTGTTTCTTCTTGTGTGAATTGCTCATCATCAAAACATCTTTCAGTAGTCATTCCTACATTAAATTAATGCTTAAGGTGTTGGCGTGTATCCCTCTCATTTTCAGACTCATTGTGACAAGACAGTTATTAAAAATCAAAGACACTCTGACACAATGTGACAATAGGATGGTTGTCACTCTCTGTGGGGTTGTTTGTCAGAATGTTATTTTAATGGGGAAAAAAAATTAGAAAAAAGGCAAGAAGGCAGAACTAAATTTGAAAGTTAAATTGCATTGAGAAGTTGACAAATACATAATTTAATACATAAACAGGAATCATCTTTAGACCAGCCTACTGTATAAATGTGACAACAAACCCCAAAGAAAATGTGACGACCAATTCCAACTGTAATGTCCTGCTAGCATCTAGGCTAACCAACCAGGTAACGACCAGTTAGCTAGCTAATTACAATCTAAACTATAGCTTCCCTTCACTATTTTAAAGGGTAACATTTGAATGGTCATGAACTCATTGATGAGCTGTAAATTTCCATACCTCTGTTTAAATGACAGCGCCCCCTGGTGGTGAAATTTCATGACCGTGATAACCAACCAGGGTGACAACAAACCCTGTTCTTCCCTATCAGGAGAACAAGGGTGTAGATATCACACATCTCACACTATATAAGGCTTGTTAGAGCCCAATTTGTAACAATGACCCCAAATGTAATTTAAAAAAAGTTATAAAAACTGAAATGTAACAGGCTCTTACAATTTGGGCAAAAATCATGAAGAGTATGAAAAGTGTGAGAGGACAAACAGAAGTCAGCTTCACTGTTTAAAGACTCAGAGTCCCTCCAGGGCTCAGCCTGTAAAGGTAAATGAATGAGGAATAGATTCATGTCTATATTGAACTGCTCCTTCAATGTGCTGAAAGGTTTAAGTAGGGATCAGTCATACATTTCACCGAATGTCATAATCCATGGGTAGGTTTAGATAAAGCCTCAGCCATAAAGAGGAGAAGAAAAATCTTGGGTTAGATTTCTTTCCAAGCATTTCAACCCTTAAATAAATCTGCCGAAGGGTTAAAATGTTACCACTCAACCTAAACTTTATCTGCCTATTCAAAAATGGATGCACGGCTCTGTGATTATAATAATGATGATGATAATACAGTGGAAACACCATCTCAGTTTAATGACCTTTTCAACACATTTGCATACTGTAGAAATATTCAACACTATTAACTGTTTTGCATGAGAGGTTTTAACAGGACAATCCAAAAGGCTAAAGAGAAATATGAAATATTCAGGGCCTATTTATTTATTTATTTTTTTGGGGGGGAATAAGTTTTATTTAGATCGTTTTTCCTTAGACAGACAGATTCCCTCGTGTTGACATGATGCTGACGATCTCTTAAAACACACAGATGCATGAGATGGTGTGTGTGTGTGTACTTGTATATAGCCGTGAATATGAAACACAAAGACTGGAGCAGACAGGAAATCTGGATCTGATAAATCTGATATTTTCTCTCTGTACATTAAACAAAGCAACCAAGGAGGCCTGCGTGGGTGATTTTATAGTTTAGCCTCTTTAATTAAAATCCACAGCACTGTGAAAAGAATCTACTCATCAACATTTAGCAGCTCATCTTGGCTGGCTGATAACTTTAAAGCTCCTGTGAGTTTTCAGCAGCAAGAGGATTAAATAATAATAATTTAAAAAGGCAGATCTGACTTCATAGAATTCAAACATCTCTGAAATTTAGATTAAAGTCAAGATTTAAGATAAAAAAAAATCTCATCCATTGGTTTGAGTTATCTACAACTAGCTTCAACACAAAGGATGTACCAGCTAAGAGATTTCCTGCAAACAAATCCACAAAGTGACGCAGTGATATCCAACCACCAACTTCCCTTTGTAGCTTTAGCTCGTCATGATAATGCAACCAAAACAGTCACAACAGTGCTTTGTCTTTTAAGTTATGAACGTATGAACAGACACTTCCTCTGAGGTTTCTGGAAACTCAAACAAATAACACAAAGCAAAAAATGAGCTTTTCTTTTTGTTCTGCTTGCAGTGTAAAACCAGCCCCACTCACCTCTTAGTAAAGGCTGCTCACCTGTGGCTGGACAGGTGCTGTTCAGCAAGGACATTCATCAAACAGTTAGAACGAACCTTCATTATCATCATCTTCCATTGCCTGCAGAGGTCTCCTGTTTCAGACTCTCATATCAGTCACATCATAAAACTCTCACTTTCCTTCGGATCTCTTCTCTGATATCTTCCATGCTGTGAAATGCACGGATCACGTTACGATTGCACTCTTTAATACATTTGTGATGATACAATTTGCATCCTGTTGTTACTGAAACTGATGATGATGATGACGACACAATACAAGTGGTTCTTCCTCGTTGTTGCATGATGCAATATGTTGATATATTTCTATCTCTATACTCCCTCTGCCTGTTTTCTAACTGAAACGTGTTTACATACGGGAAACACTGAGGTGTGCCTCGTGTTCAGTCCTGCAGTTTACAGTGTTATTGTTTATGCACGACTGAATGTATGAATGTGGCTTTCTATACGATATTGTTGAACTGTTGTTTACACTGATCTTGTGCATTACAGTTGTTCTTACATTTCTATCAGGTGTCTTCTGTACGATGCAAAAATAAATTTGGAATGCAACACGGCCTGGAGGGAGAGTTTGGGGTTTGTTTTAACTCTGTTTTGCTCCTTAACGTTTGTGGTTCACTACTGCCCTCTACAGCCAGAACAAGGAACTACAGCAGCAGTTTTTAAACACTACACAAGTAATAATTACAGCTTACCGATAGAACCGTGACTTTTTGCAGTGTTTCTGTTTCAATAATTACATTAATTCAGGAATTTTGCATGCATTTAAGTTTTTTATTATGATCTATGTGAATTGCTGTTTTATATCAGGGTTGTAAACAGTGCTGTATTTTCTAATGTTTAAAGATCTTTTTATTTAAAGAGATCAGAGAACAAGTACAACAGTTTGAACATTTATTATGCCTAAAAAACAAGATGTTTCACATCAATACAAAATACTGCTAATCACACAGAATGGAGTCTCAGAGACAATCATCACGTTCCCTTGCTTAGGCTAACAGGTACCAACAATGACTTCACTTATCGTCTTGTTTTCTGCAAAAATATCACAAATCTGTAAGTTCACCTGCAGCGTGGAGCCACTTCCCTTCATGTTTTACAACCAGCTGCTTCCTAAAACACTACGTATCTCCAGGAGTGATATCAGACGAGATGAGAGGCTAACACTGATGAAAGAGAAAATAAATAATATATTATTCTATGTGTAGTATTTCAGCAGCCAATCTGCTCTGAGGGAGGAGAGTCTCTTCAGTAAGTGTGCACTGAAACAGTCCTTGGGTACATTTATCTGACGTGTTTCTCTCCTGATGAAGTTCATGTGAAAACCAGAGAGACAGCACAGCGAGGTCTCAGGTGTGCACACCCGTTACCTGAGCTAGAAGTGTTCAGCTGCTCCCTCACCCCCAGCTTCCATACAAACTATCACCGTGTGGACTTCTGTTCTGGAGAAAAAGAAACACGCCGACTGGAAAGAGTGAGCAGCTACATGACTAACCAAAGTATACAGGTAGAGGCAGACAGTCAGAGGCTTTCTATTGAGGTGCTGAGCAATACAAAATCTGAGTCCTGGAGCTGGTTTCAATTACTAAGAAGCCTGACAGTTAAACCTCAGCTACCACAGCTACAAGGCAACCAGTTTTACTAGTTATCTAACACATGTTTAGGGCAAGTACCTCTGAAATACAAGCTACTGTTACGCAGAGTTTTCCACGAGCTCAGAATATCTTCCTCAGCAGTGGAAGTCTTCTTTTAGAAGTCGTGGCCTGTTTTTGTCCTTGTGTGCATGATAAGTGTAAAGCTGTATTCCTCGCATCATTTCTTAACACACACCCCACCCCCCTTCCCACAGGTGGTAAAGTTTCTTCCTGTCTGGATACAGTTCTATTTTTTCAGAGGAGACACTGCGATGGATCCTCTGAAAGGTGGTTATTCCAGGAAAAACACACTTACTAGAAGTTAAAACTTAAGATAAAAGTGATAAATAAATAAGTTAATAAATAAATATGAAGGCATGGAAGATCAGTGTAGCTGCCTACAAACTGCAAACTGTCCACTTCAGGAAAACAAAACGTTTAAGATGTTCAGCTGGAGGAACACTTAGAAATTTAGCTAACAGTGAGGAGGATAGTCGATCAGGTTCCTGGTTCGTCGCAGCCCTGCCTCCCCTGAGCTCACTGACCTCATCGTGGCCTCTCTCTCCTGAACTGACCTATCAGGCGTTGACCATGTAACACACATCCTTCTTTAAATGTATCTGCAGGCTGCTTGAGCCAGCGAACGTCTTGGAGCACTGATCGCCACGGTCTGCTTTGGCTCCTGAATGTGTGCGTTTATGTTTCTTCATGGTGTCTCCATCACTGAAGGTGCGGCAGCAGTATGGGCAGCTGTAGGGTCGCTCCCCGGTGTGGATGCGCAGGTGTCGCCGCAGGTTTCCTCTCTGGCTGAAGCTCTTGGAGCAGAAGTTGCAGCGGTGCGGCCTCTCACCCGTGTGTGTTCGCAGGTGACGCCGCAGGTCTGCAGACTGTGCGAAGGATTTGCAGCACCACTCACAGGCGTAGGGTTTTCTTTTCTGCTCCAGGTGGAGGCGGAGACTGCTGGCCTGGTCGAACGCCTCACCGCAGCGGGGGCAGCGATGGACAAGCTCAGGGATGTAACCCACTGCTGCTGCACCCTCGTTACTTCCTATCAGCTTGTCTGGTGACACTTTTTTCTTCCTGTGGACTTCATGTTGGTCTGAATGCACCAACACTGTCCGGTCTGCATCTGCTCTGAAGCTCAACTGTTCTTGCGTGACGTATACAGCTGCTGACAGAGAGTCTGTGCTGCCTTCAGGTTCACTCACTTTGTATTCCTCAGATTCAGTTTTTATCACAGCTGGAGCAGCTGCCTGTGAATCCTCTCTCAGCACAGGAATTTGAACATGAATTTTAGGGACTGAGGCAGCTGGAGGATTCAGGGAGGAGTTGGTAGGAGGGGGTGATGCTTTCAGTAATGCCTCCTTGTGAGGCCCAGGCTTCAAGACAGTCTCCCGAGCCTCCGCAGGCTTCTTGTTACCTGGCTGGTGGATCTGGCCAGGGGGCTTCTCACTCTGCTGCACCTGAGGCTGCACAGAAACAACCGGCTCATGAATGGCTGGTGGCCGTTTGGGCTGGGTCAGGGTGGAGTCTGGCTCCTCTGATTGGGGCCTGATCTGGGGCTCATCTGGAGCTGTGAAGCCTAGAGTGGACCTGGTCGACCCTGGAACAAAACACAAAAACCTAACTGTAAATACAGCAGAAGAGAGAGGGGGCTTCAAAGTTAGAGGCACAGCTTTTCATTTTATCAAAGTCACTTCATATCGTTACACGTAAAAACAGCTGAACGCAACAACAGTGAAGTCTCAGATCTAATCAGTTTTCCAGCTTGGGAAAACGTCTCACAAGAACCTATACAATATTCTGCCTATTCATAGCTATTTTAAGTAGCCCATGGGTTTACCCGTAAGAAGAGCTTATTTAATTCAATCTATTCCAATACATAAATGAAATCATACGGATAAATTCATCAAAACAGCAGCATATCTTAGTTTCAGCAGTTAACTTTACTTTGAAGCATCAGCTGACACCAGACTGAGGGGAAAGAGGAAATAGCGGGAATAGCAAAAATAGTCCCTTTTGAGGGAATTTTTTTACAGTTTTACTAAAAGTCACCGTTGCCGAATTTGAAGCAAGGATCTCTCGTTCACCAATAAGTATGCAGTTCAGGTTTTAGTCGGTGTTTTACGTAAATTATCTTCGTAAATCGAAACCAGACTATTTTTTCAAGGCAGTTCTGAGCCTTGGTCTCGGAGCTAGCCGACTAGCTCGGCCCTTACTCAGCCACTCTGTCTCGGCCTCCAGGAGCAGGATGTCCCGCAGCTGTCTCCGCAGGCTCTCGTTCTCCCGTTGGGTTCTCGCGGTCTCTTCCCGGTACTCGGACACCGTGTCCTCCACCACGTCCAGGATCTCCTTCACCACCACCGTCAGCCGTTCGGTCAGGTAGGCGTTCAGGAGCTGGAGTTTGGTCATTTTGGTTCCATAAACAGCTGCAGCAGCATCCACAGCGGAAACACAGCCAGACAACAACAAACGAAACAGGAAACGGCTCCTCTGATTTGCGTCGATTGGCCGCCCTTCAGTATAAAAGTCTCTCACATTTTTTTTTCTACATTCAATTTTATAATGTATTATTTTAATGTTTCATTATTTCATTATTTGTTCGGTTGTTTATTAATCTTTCTTTTTAAATCGTAGTATAATATCTGATCGTTTAGACTTCCCCAACGCTTTATTATTATTATTATTATTATTATTATTATTATTATTATTATTATTATTATTATTATTATTATTATTATTATTCCATCTATCTATTTATTTGTTTTACACCACTGAATTAAAATAACTTTTTTTTTTTTTATCAAGATACGGACCCATCTTGCTCTATCTTTCTCTGTCATGTAAGTAACAAAACTGGTTTTTCCATCATAACGGATCAATTCACGTTAGTATCTTGTGGACAGAAATGCTTGTTTCGTAGAGACAATCATCACATATATTTATGCCCATTCGTAGATTTCAATAAGAGAATGTACTTTTATTTACAACTTCCTGATGCGGCCACTTGAGGACGGTAGAAATCCATTATCTTAATTTGACTTCGGTTACCTGCCAGCACAAAGACAGACATTAAACCTTTCATAATTAAAATAAAAACGGACATTTTGTCATTTTACTGGTGTAATGAATTTGTTAGTTTCTAATTAAAGTTTTTTTTTTTTTTTTCATTTTAAGATGCACGAGTTTATGGTAAAAGATGCAATATTGAAAGTTATTTAAGCATTGGTTGAAAACGTCATGATAGGATCATTTAAAATAGATTTATCATCGGTGTGGATGCCTTTATTATCTCAGGGAAAATGTGGAGTTATGTTCAGAAACTGGTGCATTGTTGGGATGTGCTCTGTCAGCAGAAATACGGCAGGATGGGGACATGAAGAGGTGCACCAAAAAGCCAACGTTCATCACAACAGGTACAGGAAATAAGACTCATATCCTTCAAAATAAAAGTAAACAGTATTCACGCACAACATTAACTGAATTTAAGCTTGGGTTACTTTTTTCCAGCAAATCGTTTTGCAAAGTCTTCGATTTTACTGTTTTACCTTTAAATTCAAACAACTTTGAAATGTTTATAACAGTAATGTGCTTTGAACAGTTAAGTGGACAAATGATGACTTGGGCTCTAAGCTTGGTCTTAACCAACTCGAATAAACGATCAATACGGATCTAATATCAACAGGATCTCTAGACATTTTATTGTATATAAATGCTGTGATTTATTAATATTAAACTACAATTTAAATAATTGTACCACTTTAGAATTTTCTTCAGTCTGAGGTACGCACACAACTTTTATTTTGAATGTTTGAAATAAAAAGCGTCTTTCACTTGAGCGAGCTTCACATGACGGAGGATAGAAGATACTGTAGTGAAAGTGCTGCCTCCTTCGCGCGCGCGCACACACACACACACACACACACACACACACACACACACACACACACACACACACACACACACACACACACACACACACACACATTAAAACACCCCTCCCTTTCCTTCCACCTCTTGCAGTGGAACAGACTGAGAGCTGCTGCAGCAACATCCCACCGCTCTGCTCCATCTCAAACCTGAATCAGGTTATTTCATAAACCAGAACAGCTACAGCATTTTTTTTTTCTTAAAAAGCCAACAGTTTTTTTTAATCCACAGTGTTGAATGTGTGATTTTTTTTATTCTTTTCAGTTCAGTTGCTGCATCTGCACCATTGGATTGTAACTCCTGCAGAGACACCATGAACACCAGCCTGCAGCTCCCTGTGGATTAGGACCAGGTAAAAAAAAAATCTGCTTTTTCCACGCTGGGTTTGTGAAACATGTGCTGCTGCTGGTACTCTCAGTCAGTGGGTGTGTCGGCTCCCTTCTGCCCAGCCTGCATCACACTTTTTCTTTCCTTTTGTCTGCATTTGGTGCATTTACAGTCAGTGAAATCTGTTAATTATGTATTAAGACATGGCTGGAGTCATGCTGCTTTCAAGACTGATCATTCAGTTTCTACGCCCTGCAGCTCCACAGTTTGTGGTTCAATAGTTCTGTATTTTATTTTAATTTTTTTCATAGCAGAAACAGAAATAATTCAGTTATATTCAGATGTTTGGTGTTTTTAAGTGACTCTTTGAGAAGCTCCTGTTCTTTCTACATACTTAATAAAGGGGGTGGGGGTGCACAATGGTGATAAGAAGCAAATGTGATCAGCATTTTAACATTTCGTTAAAATGTTTTCTGGTGATAAAATGGCATGTTTCCAGAAAACTTAAAAAAAAAAAAAAAAAGAAGAAAAAAAAAACTTGTGGCTTTGTGCTTCAGACAAGTAAATGGTCTGACTTGGGATTGCAGTGAGGAGATGGAATAAGTGGCAGAGGGTTTGCATTTTTCTTATTGGTAAAAGTGTGTGGAGCTATAGTAACACACATGCTTGTGTACGTGTGTGTAATGTAGAAACGGGGTCTTTGTTAACAATGTTCATCCACTGTCCAGAACACAGACTCAGATTCAGTGCTGCTGTCAGGCTGTGAGATCTCTTTATTGAAAGCTGACCTTCAACCTTTGAGATGTTTTTTTTAAAAAGCAGTTCTGACAAGAAAAATCTTGTGGTATTGTGTTACGGATCGGAACAGAATTAATAATATAACCTTATGAACCACCTTTGTAACTGAATACCTTGCTGATCAGCTCATTTTTAGGGTGGATGAAAAAGCCTCTAAGGATAACGTGACACTGCGCTATTATTTGCTGATTTCCCAGATGAGATTCAAAAAGCAATCTAAGGAAAACTTCAGAACCATAAATGATTTTGTCAGTTATTCAGTATTGAAAATGGCTTATTGAATATTAATGAAATTGCAAACAAGCAAACCTGAAGCATTCAATGATCAGAATATGAAGCATTAAATACTGTCAGCAAAACTGAACATGTGGTTTCAAAATTATTGGTGGTGTAACATTTTAAGTTTTTATACTTGGCTAATACTTTCTGAATCCTTTTTTTTATGTAAAAGAACTACGATACTCTTATTTACCCATAAGGCTTAGAGAAATAGTCAAGTACTCAGGAAGCAATTTGTCTTACTGCCCTGAAAAATCTTCAATAGCAGAGGAAATAAAACCTTTGTTAATAAAAAAAACATTAAATATAAAAAAAAGAAGAAAAGATTTGATGTCATGTGACTTCCTGGTTAATTGGAACAGTCGCATTTATTTTCTGCTTCGTTTGAAAAAATCAATCCTGCAGCTGCACAGGCACGTGCTGCATCTGAGCCTCTGTGGAGAAATCTGCTGCTGTGTGACGACTCCTGAATATAAATAAACTCACAGTGAGCACTTTATCAAAAACACAATGAACCATCCTTGAATCTGCCTTTACAAACACTCCATGTTCCCTTTGTGTTGAGCCTGTCAGAGTGATATTTATCAAGCTGTACTGAGTGTTGAACTAGGCTGATTTACTGAAGAGACTCAGTGGTTCCCGAGGTCATGGCAGAGCTGTCGGATCACATTATGTCGTGTAGGTACCTGATGACATTTCCAGTTTGTGAGCATCAGATTTAAAGTGCTGATCTCAGCGAAAGTGACAGCTTTTTTTTTTGCATGTTTTCATTTCTTGTTAGTTTGCAGCTCTGCCAACGAGAAATGAAAATTGATTTTTGTTCTAAAAGAGGTCTGAGGAGGCAGAAAATCAGCCTCCGCAAAATGAAGCTTTGCTTTTATTTTTCCCAAACTGTCTGTAGAACGTAACTTGGCACAACGCTCAAGTACAAACTTCTGCTACTCGTGTCCTCATGGACATTCTCCTCTCAACAGAGTCCCATTTGGAAGTTTAATTACATCTTGTTTCAGGAGGATGGACTAATAGAGTATGTAGACTGACATTTACAAAGATTTTGTACTTTTTTGCCGCCAAGTTGAGGCTGCCCCTTGTGGCCTTTTAGAAGAATGCAGGTTTAGGCACTTTTTCATGTGCTCTTATTTGAGCATGAATGTACATACAGTCTGTTTTTGGCCCTGTATCCTCTCAAGTCTCTCAATCTAACTCCAAACTGTACCGACCGACACTCACCATTTAATGGCGTATCTCATCAGGCAGATACATCAGCCAAATGTGCGTCCAACCCTGGCATGAAACAAACATTTTCAAAGCACACAGTCATTACGCTGCTGCAGCAGAGCTAAAAACAACAGAGCCTGATGGCTTTAATGGTTCCCACTAATTTCCCTTCCAGCTTCCTAATAAGTGTCTGAGGCAGCTCGATGCAGCCGATGCTGCCTCCGATGTTACTGA
Source organism: Labroides dimidiatus (assembly GCA_030710495.1). Classification (NCBI taxonomy): domain Eukaryota; kingdom Metazoa; phylum Chordata; class Actinopteri; order Labriformes; family Labridae; genus Labroides; species Labroides dimidiatus. The sequence goes on from CM061163.1 coordinate 12,474,999, forward strand.
GGGAAGAAGGAGAGCAACAGCAGGTTAATTGTTGTGGGAGTTCAGTCTGTTTGGATTCTTACCCCTTTAATATGTTTCATGTTTCATTTAAGACCCTTGAGCCAATCCTCAGCTCTAAAACTGTATCAGAAATTACAGGGGAATTACAGTTACGTCTCCAAATGATATTATTTTCCTCTTAACAGTGTTAAAACTGGAGCTGTTGAATGATATTTTTAAATCCTGATTGTCTGGAGTCAGAGAAAAACATCAGTGGGGTTAAAAAGGATTCAAAATTGATGTGCAGAATATATTTAATGTATGTTTGTCTGAAGTGAATGATGCCTCACTTAATGTCTAACCGGAGGTCCATGCTCAGAAACACGTGGGGGGCGTTCACAGCTTCCTGCAGAGGTCCTTTGAAGAACAACTGTATCCTGTAACATGTGTTAAATTACACTGCAGCTGCTCAGCCTGCTGCTGCTGCAACACTCACACAGTGTAACTCAGGAAGAAAAGACTGCGTTTGTCAGCTTTTAGGGAGCGAGGCAGCACTGCATTGTTTGCTCCTCTGGGGAGGAGGGGGACAGTACGAGTCATCCATCGAGCCCTGGCAGGTCATTACGGTGTTGAGGGTGCTGCTGCAGCCGAGCCCTTTCCCCAAAATCTGTTCACAGTCCAGGCTGCAGCTCCGATCGATGAGACTCTGCCTCAGGGATCATCCTGCCACACTGCAGAGAAAGGAACTTCTCCTGGGTGCAGGAACATTTTTTTAACCCAAATGGATTCAATATGGAGGAAATGAACCGGAGAAAGAACTGCAGGGGGCAAAAGTTTTATGGCCGTTTGTCAGAAAAGGCTGAAACCAAAAGAAAAATCAGTATTTAATGAGTCAAAGGTTTTATGTAAAGATGGATGGCCTGTCTCCATCCACCCCTAATGTATAAAAGTGAAGATAAAAAATATTCATAACAGGTTTTGACACACTGCTTACATCACTGTAAAAACTATAAAAATAACTTTTAATCACTGTAATTGTTCAGTGTCCACGACTGAATGATTAACATTCCACTTTTATAATTCACAACACTTCACATTTGAAGGTTTTCAGTGACGTATGAGTCTAAATCAGCTCCATCAGTGACCCGTAGGATTTCAAACAAACAGCCTGAGCTCATGTCCGCCTACACCCAGGACCTGGAGCCAGAAACCTCAGCAGCTGGCAGCAAGGAGCAACCTCATCAGCCCACACATATCACAGTTATATTTATATTGAGCTTCAGGTTACAAAAACTTTTCCTTCTTGGAAACTGTCTTCTAACTGCAGTATTTGTGTGGCTGTCCTCATCTCTATTTGCTCACAGTAAAGTCATTACAGTTTGCAACGTTTGATGTAATACCCACCATCCGGTCACTCCACATTCTGCAACTTAAAAGTCCATAAAATGATCTGCACTTAAAGCATTCCAACGTTTCCTGTACAACTTCAACATCTGTTTTTCATCTCATCTGCCACAGACACGGTGCACATCTCAACTTTTGTCTGGTTGGATCTCAAAGTCCCGACAGAGATGTCTGAAAAATCTAATAATAATCTTGCATTATTACACAGTGTTTTTTAATATTCTGTCAAACCTCCAGGCTTGAGATTTTAATAACAGAGCAGTTATGAGGTAAAGATAGACAAAATCTAAATGCAACAAGTGATGTCGACTTTCTGTTAAAAAAAAAAAAAAATCACAAAACAAGGAAATATGAAACGCCAGTTTTATCAAAGATTGAGTCACATTTGTGAGAATAACACAAATAAACTTTTTAATAACCAAAATTTAATCAAAACTACAAACACTAAAAATAATTGAATGGAGACTATTTTATATAGATTCTTGGGGTCACAGATCCTTTGATATGCTTCAGTAGAAAATGTTCAAGTTGATTGGAAATGCAGGTGTGAAAAAAACAAAACAAAGTAGGGCAGAAATCCAGCATCATCATGTGCAATTTTTGGCATGCAAAACACGTCCAATTTGGTTGCATTAGTTTTAACATTTGTACTGACAGAAAAAGAAAAAATGGAAACACCTCCAGACCCTCAGTTTTTATGAAAAGCTGACAGAAAGCTCCACAGAAGTGAATATTTTCATCAACCAATCAAGATCCATAATGACCTCTGATCACTCCTCTTTATTCCATTTCAGAGCACCATCCTGCCTTCAGCTTCTCTCCAACCCTTAGCTCTATCTTCGCCTCATAATGGCCACCAGTCCCTCTGCCCCTGCAGCAGCTGCTGCCGCCGCCCAGCCTTTCAGCAGCATGGACGAGTCCCAGCAGCCAATCAGCACGCAGCAGGAAGGTGCTGCGGTTACCTCCCAACCAGTCAGTGCAGAGCATCAAGCTCCGACCCTGACAACAGATGCTCCTGAAACAGAGGCAGGAAAAGACATGGACCTTCTTACGGTGGTCACTGACAACCTGGAGACCAGTAAATACACCACGTGTGCATGACCCTCCATGGACACCATCCAACACTCAGTTTAACCCAGACATTTCATTCCTTTCCTCCTCCTTCTCCTCTTCTTCCTCCTCCTCTTCCTCCTCATCCCTCCTTGGCTTCTTTTTCTCCCTCATTAAATTCCACTTTCAGTGATATTAGATGATTGGAGTGAACAGAATATGTCAAGCATCTCAGCTCTGAGCTGAAGTCTACCCTCTTTATTTCTCCTCCTTCAGGTAATGGCGTGGGTCCTGTGAGGGCTGACTCCTCCCCCACAGTGTCCTCTGTGTCGCCCAAACTGCACGCCAAGCCTGGTGGACATGCTAACGGTCGGCCTGGTTTGGGCAGCCGGTCCGGCTCGGTGGCGGCGGGCTCACCCAGGCCCTCGCTCACCCGCCAGCCCAGTGCAATCACAGAGGCCACTGTGGACGGGTCCAAGCCAAGAGACTACCTGTTCCTGGCCATCCTGTCCTGCTTCTGCCCGCTGTGGCCGATCAACATCGTAGCACTCACCTTCTCAGTGATGGTGTGTAAAGAGCTAAGGGGTTTCATCCACCCTCTACACCGACTAATGAACTACTTCAGTCTCTTTTTCACTCAGTCTCAGTTTGGATCATTTACCAACTTCATCCTCTCTGCTGTGTTTTAATCTCATTCAGTCCAGAAACAGTCTGCAGCAGGGGAATGTCGATGGAGCTCGACGTCTGGGCCGGAACGCCATGGTTCTGTCCATTGTCTCCATCCTGGGAGGTATTGCCATCATCACCGCCGCCATTGTATTCAACTGGGGATGTGAGTATAATCCCTCCTCTAGATTCAATGCACAAAGTGTTTCGGATTTCTCTCATCAAAGAAATGTTCCTCGGATAAATGTCTGAGTCATCCTGTTTTTTCTGCCCACAGTGATATTAAAATCTTGATCAAACTGAATGTCAGACTAACTTCACATCAACACCCGACCGACACGACTCCACTCCCTCTGATTTCCTTAAGCACTATCCTTCTCAAGCGCCTGCACCAGATGAAAAGAAAATCTGTTCCTGTACTTTGCTGTTGTTTCTTGCTGCACGATGAGCATGGTCTGCCTGACGCTCTACCTCCAGCACAACCCAACAACCAACCCACACCTGAACCTGGGCCTGATTTGGAAATGGATAAGGGAGACAACAGATGGATCACCAGATGTTTATTTCACTCTGTGGTAGCGAATATCTCCTCCCAAGACCATTTTCTCTCATCGATGAACAATGGGTCTGCTGTCATGGGAACAGACATCCGTCTTTATGGAAACAGGATTATTATGACCTTTTAATGAAGCTCCACGCCGCAGGTCCAGTAATGAGCGAACTGTGGGGCGTGTTTTTTGACTTTTTGATGCCAAAAACTTTGAAACCTTAGCTGAACTGAAGCTGGAAGATGCTGCAGCTATGATTGTTCGATGTGATCTGAAAGGAAGTTGTCAGTTCTTTGTTCTGCAGGAGCTGGAACACAAATAGCACGGCCTGTTTTTGGAGAGAACGGTGGATTGTGTCATCCTTCATCGTTTCCTGTTGGTGTTTGCGAAGCACACTCACACACATGCAAATGCCACCTCAAATGTGCTTCTTTGACTCTCATTGTGTATCCCTGTTCATCTGTCCTGTCCATAGTCAAAGTGTACGACAACAGACCTTCATATTAGAAGCTGAAATGTTTCTTTAAATTACAAACATCAATGTAAGGATGAGACAACTCTTTGTTAATCCGTCATTTTAACACTTTCGACTTCCTGTTTGTGGCCTCGTCTCTAAACCAAACATTCACCAGACACATAAGTGTAATGAGGGTTTGCATCGAACATATGGGCTCAGAGCTAAACTAAAAGAAGCTCCCAGAATTTGTTCCCTCATTTTAATCCCCCTTGTGGCAGATAGCACACGTTACATGTAACAAACACCTTAAACATCACATCCTTCTGTGCACTGATGGACAGATTTTATGCTAAATGGTTAAATTACTACCTCCACCACCTGCTTTAACCATCACACCACATATACCACCACATGCATCCTTTGGAGAGCAACTTTGAAACTGGATGTAGTTTTCAGCTCACGCAGAAGCAGCAGTTAACCTTTGCACCGCTAAATGAAGCAGAAGGAAACGTCAACCTTTGTTTTATTGATTGAAAAATCGACTGGAGCAGACTTTTATTATAAAAATTCCAGATCAGCCTGCCTCCAGCTGTGAGACATAGTGTTTCCTTATGCTGATCCATTATCAAGTCATGCTTGATAGATGTGTGTATGGTCACTATGAGAGAAATGAGGAACCGTGTTTGACTGGAGAGTTGAAGAGGCTCAGCTGTGGTTGTTGGGATGCCTTTAAGTGCATCTCACTGCCTGTAACTGATTCCAGCTGAGTCCCTCTGATTCAGATCTATTTAATTATTCTGTTTGACCGCAGTATGTGCAGCTTTTTCTGCTTAATGGACGTGAAGTGATCGTCAGTTTGATGCTGCCCCCTGTGATCTCCAGGCCATCTATTAATTTAGGAAATTAGGGTTAGGTTTCCACCACAGAGCTGCACTCACTCTGACAGTTCCTGTGCACAACGATGGGGTAACAGATCAGTGACAGGCTTTTGTTTCTTCTCTGGGTTTTTAGTCCTTCTGATGCAGTATATTTCTCTTTATACTCAAAGATTCAGCCATCATTGTTCAAGCTGTGCAGTATATCTGAAATTTTAAAAAGCTGACCAGGACTTTAAAAAATCCTAAACCCACACAATGCAGAAACACCTGCAAATGCATGCCAACCCAGCAGGTGGTGTGAACCTGTATCCACTCGGTCTTAATACACGGTGCGCATGCGTGATGGGCGGCCGAGCTACTTCTTGAGCACGCGGTGAGTGAAAACAGCTCTTTAAACTTTGAACGGGGGGGGGGTTAAAATCAAATTAACGTAATATATTGATGCTCGGAGTACAAAGAAAAAGGTAAACAGTGAAACTTACCTCCGAACACGCAATTAAATAAACTGTACCGAGTGGACGTAAACAAACCGATAGTACGCCATCTTAGCGCATGCGCAGTAGATAATTGATCTGCGCAACAGGCTTTCCCAAAATTATTCTTTTAAACCGTATAGAAATTCATGAATTTATTATTATTATTTTCCCCAAAGCTTTGTTATTTTCCTCCCTCTGATTTGTTTGATTTATTTATTTTTATGCGGCACCTTCTCCGTGTTTCAGCAGCTCTCTGCAAGTGACATTTTTGGACTATGGGACAAAACAGAATATCTTGATATAATAATTTATTTAATGAAATTTATTTTTATTATATTTTGTCTTTTAGACATTCTACATTTGAAACCCTAATTTAAATAAATCTGCAGATGGAACCCCATTAAATAATCATTATGTCTAATATGAAGGTCTGTTGAGACGTTTAATAAAACCGTATTCACAGTAAACTATTTTTGAAAATGACAGATTTCACGGGTGTATTTGCATGTCCTGTGACATTTGATGACATTATAAAGTCTGGTTTTAACTGGTGAAATGCTGTGACACCTGTCAGGCTGTACCTGCTCATTAATAACCTGAGTTTTAATCAGTCATAGAGTTCATCTTGTCTAATCAGCTTTGCTTCAGCTCAGCGTGATGCTGTGCCAAACACCTGAGTGTGTGCCAACCTGCACAGAAGCCACCCTCATATTTCTGTTAGCCTGTCACGTCTTTGTGAGCTCAGAGACGCCGAGTCAATATTTGGTTTTAAGGGAACTTTGGAGAAATAAGCTGCTGTTTTGAAACAAAATCAGCCCTTCATATACTATAACCTGTGCATGTTTACAGTATTTATTACAGGATGCTTTTACATGAGACTGTAGCCTCATTTAGCTGGAAAGCTAACTGAGTAGCACTTTGTATATAAATAATTTGGGAAATTGTAATATGTACACCCAGATAAGATATCCCCTTTTCTCTACTCAACCTCCTGAAGATGTAACTGACCTGCAAATAACTTGCCGCCAAAAATTCCCCAAATTGTGACTCTTTTTCTGAAAGATGCTGTAAAGAGGAAGCACATGTCTGAAAGCAGTAACACATTAGAAGCGGTCAGCTGGTGTGTCTGTTTCGAGGAGAGGTCAGGTGAGGTCAGGTGAGGAGGTGGAAGGTGGGGGCAGAGGGTCCTGCTCACACCTTACTTTCCCCCACCCTGGCATTGTATGTAGCATGCCTGTTTACTATTCACATTATGCAAAAGAAAAAATATATGGTCTCAGCTCGATGTCAGTATGAATGCTAGCTTCCCTGAGTTTTGCTATGGTTGTGAACCTGAACACGGTTTTGTTTGGAACTTGCTTGCGCTACCTCTCAGAGTTGCCTACAGTGTTTTATCAACAGCAAAAACGTTGTTTTGATTTGATGATTTCAACTGACTGTTAAATTTCTTGTGCTATCGTTTGTATTTTGCTCTGTTGTGGAGATTTTAACCACTTTACATTATTACTCTATTAGTCTGCAGGATTTTATTTGTGTACATGGTCCCACATCTATAGTCTTCACCTTTAGTGCAACTGGCAAAACTTCTGTAAATAAGGACTCCTGCGACACCAACGTATTTACTTACAAGCAGAAAACTGCCTGATTACAATCAAGTTGTCTTACAGTGAGAAATCAACAGTTCTGAGGAAGGTTTTTGGTCCCACTTTGAGGTGCAACCCCTATGTTTGCCAGTATTTGGATGTTTGTTCAAATTATTATAAAACTCAAAGTAAAGATTCAACTAATAAGCACCCCACCTTCATTAGTAAAGAGTAGACCAAAGGGATAGAGCTATATTTTACTTCTCTACATTGGAATACAAAGGAAAACTTAAGTGTTGAATTCAGAATTATTTGAAGTGATTTGTACTTTTTGTGCCTAGCTTATGATACAGGCAAGAAGTAGCTTGAATACTTGCAAAGCTGACCATCCTCTCATTATAGTTTATGTTCAAAAATTATTAAAGATAGTTTAATGGATAAAAATAGTGGAAAAAAAGAAGGATAACTATCACTTATTTTTAAAACTCTCTATATGTTCTTATTGAACTGATAAGGCTCTCATGTGAGTATGTTGTAGGTACATTTATTCCATATCTGCTTTCCTTTTCTTATTCAGTGCCTTAAAGGGATTTACAAACCTTTACCAGCCCATGTTTAAAGAAACTTCAGAAATACAAGAATAAAACATTCGGTGCCTTCGTAGAGAAACAAATAAAACTTTTACAATCATGATTTGATAAATTGTGGTACAAGGAATATGGATTTTATGTAGTTTTGTCCTCAGGATCCGTTTGCTGAGGAATGTTATCTTTTTTTAAAAGTATCATACTTTGCGATTTAACAATTCATGTGCCCTAAATGATGTTTACCTTTAAATCTGAGACAAGCTGTCAGAGTTCAGAGTAAAAAAATGAGTTTCCCCGCTCAAAAACAGTTAAAAACCAAACTGAAATGATTCCGCTGCAGTCTGATAATAATTCATCCTAAAGGTTAAAAAACTAAAAATCTTCCGCAGAACTTCACATTTCAGACACACAAACTTTTGTACATAGATTCTGTGTTTATGGTTCATTTAATGTTCACTTTCAGTGAACCTCTCTGATCCTCTAGTTTTTTGTGTTGTTGTCACATTTTTTTTTCACTTTTTCATTTCAGTAGTTTTTTTGTAAATGCTTCTCTGTCACCTCTTGCACCTGATCTTTGTATTTTTTATATTTCTATTCTCCAGGTCTCTTTTGTATGATAATCTACTGTTTGTGACGCTCTGTATTAGCTGCTTCCTGCTCGCTTTTTTAAACGACCACAAGGTTTGGGGGGACGCTATTAGCATGAACAGACTTCATTATGTCTTTCTCTATTTATTGATTGCTATCTCCTGACACTGGACTCTTTTTGTGCCTGTGCATGCCTTAAATCGAATGCTTCATGAAGCATCCAGAATGAGTATGATTGTACACGATACATTTATCAAAGACACTATTGATCTTGACCACTGATGTTAAGTACCTGAACATGTTTGAAGGGAATAAATCCCAGTTCAATAAAACCTCTTCTGAGTCTGAGGTGAATTGATCACTCAGAGGGAAAGCTGTGTGTGACACATTTACAGGTGTGATGATTATAAACAGGCCATCCTGCCTCTGTGATGGTGTATAGCAGGAATCCTTTGAGCAGAGCACTACAGGAGGCAGACTGGTGTTTTGACTCATGACATCTTAAAATCAGTGACTCAGGAAAGTGTGTGTGATCTCATTCTCTGACTAACTGCTGACTGATAGCATGACATTATGGCATTTTCTGGTCAAAATAAAAAAGAAAACAATGCATTATAAAACTTCAGATAAAAAAAAATGAATTTAAGGATGATAAATCAATGTATGTAGACTGGCTTATTGGGCTTTTTTTTTCTCTTTACACTCATCTTTCATCACAGCTCAGTTACTGGAAACCGAAGTTTCTGTCAGAGTACTCTAACAACTGAAACCCGTTGTCTTCTTTTGACAGTTAAATAAGTTCTGGGATTTGGGAATTTAGGAACCAGGTGTGAATTATGCACAGCCTCCAGCAGACCATAAACAGGCTAGATACACCATCAACTTTTAATGACAAAGAAACTTCCAAAGAGTGGATGGAGCAGACAGTTTAGATTAACTGAATTTCAATACAAACTAAGGTTAACTGACTAAAAACAGCATAAAGTGTGTCTAACAGGAGCAGTCTGCACAGAGTGTGAGACAGAAGAATGTGTCTTTAAAATAAAATCAGTCTTTAGTTTCCTGAACCAGAATCTCCTTTAAGTGAAGACGCTTCATTAGCTTCATCTCTCTGTTTGTGTCACACGCTCTTACTTTTGCAGAGTCTAATGTGTTTAATGTGACACAAAGACATAAAGAAAGAAAACACGCAGTGGGAGGATGGAGCGGGCTTGGTTTCTGACGCCCTGTTTCTAGGACGACAGTGCAGGTTGTCAAGGCAACCACCAGCAAGGGAGTGAGCAGCAGCCCAGGATGGCGGGACGGAGAGAGGTCTGATTCCTTACTGGTGATAAAGATCACTCTCTCTCCGTCTCTCTCCAGGCTTCATTTGAATTTTAGATTCTGATGAATTATTAAGAGACTCCAGCGCTGAAGCTACAAGAGATAGAAGGGTGGAGGGGGGAGGAGATGGAGGGAAGGGAGCAAGGGAAGGAGAGGATGTCTGCTGAGAGAAGAAAAGAAGAGGATGTGAAAAGTGTCTGCAGTGTGTGTATGTTTGTGTGGAGATGGAGGTTTCACGGAGATGGATGGAAGTGTCTCGGGGTGTGGGTGGTTTCAGGGAATAAGGAGACAGAGGAGGAAACAAAGGTGAAGAAGCAGCCAAGCGCTCAGATAAACAGGGATGGGGGGGCTGGACGAGGGAGGCGGTGTGTCATAATGCAGATGAATGTGGTGAGATGAAGCACCAGGAGAGAAGGAGGAGGAGGAGGAGGTGGAGGAGGAGGATGTGTGCGGTGAAGACAGTAACAACAGACAGGATAAGTGACTGTAAACACTCTGTGGTGGGAGGAACGGCAGGAGAGAAAATTCTTTACACCTGAAGAACGAAGGAAGGAGACCAAAGTTGGATTAAAGGCGACAGATCCTCCATTTGTTGCTCTTTTTGCTGTTGTGATAAAGACTTTGCAAACCAAACAGCAACCTTTATATCTATTGAAGGCTACGGTAAAAACTGCAGTTCCTTGAGTGTCCACTTGAGGCTGGCTGCAGAAGCAGGAAACCACATACACACCCAGAGGATTAGTTAAAGTGCTTTAGTGAATTTCCTTCTTGCCTTTATGTTTTCTTCTTCTTCTTTTTATCTTGTTCATGTCGTGCTGACCTCGGGGGCTGCAGCAGACGCTTCCCGTCTGTTTCCGATGGTGTTTGTTGGCTCTCTGAAGGCTCAGAGCTTCTTCCCATCGGACTGTTGAGCCATTTCTGCATTTGATGACAAACACAAGCGCTCGCTTCGCTCTGACCTGCGGCTCAGTGGGGGATTGATCTGTAATGTTTCGTTTTCTCTGCGGTTTCTGATGTTCTGCCTGTTTCATGCTGAAATAACACAACAGCATAAGATGGAATCAAAGAACAGAAATCTGTGGCAGTGAAGCGCAGAGTCGTGTGGCTCCTTCAATGTGTTGTTTATGTTTATTTTGACATGATATCTTGATGCGTGAAGAAATATCCAAAAGGCATGTATAACACAGACGTAGACATTTTTCTGGACTCGTCAGCTTCATGTCAAGTCTAATAAAACAGTTTTAATAAAAGTAATACAGAAACACTTGCTAAGATTTCTGATTTTGCATGCATTAAAGTTTTAATGGTATCATACTTTTTCTGTGATAAACTTTTGCTGTAGTACTTTTTTGTAGAAAAGGCCAAATGAGGATCAACTGCCTCTAAAGGGGATGAGGATCTGCAGTTTTTAGTGCTTGGTCATAATAAGGTAGAGGTTATCACTGAAAGTCTAATCAGTGAATTCAGGTCCTTTTGGTCTCGTTGGAGGCTGATTTAATCTGTTGGCGATAGAAACATGATGGTCAGAGGCCGGGCAGAGACAGGGCTGACTGATCTGGGATTAAAGCTGATAAGATGCAGAATAAACAAGAAGAGACAGTTGGAGAGAATGAGAGTCAACCTTGAGGGATTAATTATCCTCTCCTGACTGAATTATCCAATCGATGAATTGAGTTAGGAGGAGCCACCTCTTCTGCTTGATCTGCAGTCCTGTCCTGTTGCCCCTGTGGACGCGGCCCATTCCCAGTCACAGCAATAACTCTCACCGTCTGCATTTTACAGGTTTAAAGTGGACTCACAACAACTGACTGGACTCCAGTAAAAACACAGAGGCTGACTCTCAAACGGAATGGGAGCTTACTTTGTTTTTATCATTATCACTGATGTGAGTTATTTTTCTTACACCAACTTTTTAAGATCCAGGAACAGAACAAATGAGAGGAGCTGTGTTTGATGTTAGTCTGAAGCGGTTCAGTTTAGGAGCTCACAAGAGGCTGAATGGACTTCAAATAGACGGGGCTCTGGGGTTCAGGTGTGAGGCTCAGGTGTGGAGCTCAGGTGTGGAGCTCAGGTGTGGTTCATCTTTTTCTCATGCTGGATCCAGTGACAGGTTTGACAGCGTCTCTGAAACTCTGAGCTCCATCTAGTGGACGGCTGCTGGCCTTGTGAATGTTTGTTTAATGTCTTATTTTTTTATTGTCTTATTTTTTGTGTATTTTCTTTAACATATTTGTATTTTTCTGTTCTAGCCTCTGTTCTTTGGGACAAACCCTCCTGAGAGAACCAGGTGAGCAGACTGTCTTTAATCCCTTTCAGAAAAACATCTTTCTGGATGTGCTTTTACAGGAGATGTTTTAATCCTTCAGGTGCTGCTTTTAGACTGATCATTTGTGTCTCCTGTGATGTTTAATGTTTTCTATTTTGGTTTAGATTGATGTTATTATATGTTGTTGAAGAAGATAAGATTAAAATATAATTTAGAATAAAGTCTGGAAGCGTTGCAACATTCAGACTTTAATTCTACTTACAGTAAGTCATGAAAATCTTTATATTTTCATCCTCCATTGTAATGTGAATTTAACATGAGATTTATATTAAGATTTTTACCTAAATCGTCGCAGTAATTCCTGAAGCACTCAAACTTCACACTAAATGTGGAGTTTAAAGATAATTCCCAGAACACTTCCAACCCTTCCTGTTTGGTCTTTAAGCTCTACAGGAACAAAGTGACGGACTGCGATGTGTCTGGATCCAGCTTTTATGGAACAGGAAAGCTCAGACTAATCAGACCGCCTCGTCTTCTGTAAATAGCTCAGTTTTGTCAGCAGGGTCTTGAATCTTTGTAGCTTTGAGATCTGATGGCTGTTTCTGTGATGTTGTCACAATCTCAGAATAACAATCTGAGGCTAAAAATACGACAGAATAAAACCTGCACTCGAAGCAGACACTTTCATCTGACACTGAAGCCATAAAAAGCGTTTCACTGCAGCACTTTTTAAACTTTTTATACCTCTAGCTTATTAGATCGATGTATGTGTGAAAAGTTTAAAACTGGTGAGAGGAGAGGATGTTTGATGAGTTAAGACAAAGCTGTGGGCATCATCATCACTTTAATCAGGTAAGTTAAGGAACAACAATAGAGAAAGGCAGTCTGCTCGTGCATCTTTATTTCATCTTTCTGCACAAAGAGCTTGTAAACATCAGCATCACGGGTTCACTTCTACATTAAGTGCAAAGCAGAAACACAAATCTTTGGCTGTCAGACGATAAAACTAAACAAACTTCTTGTTTGTAGGCACATTTCTTCTTATTTTTATGAGAAACTTCATTTCTTTTTTTGTCCAACAGTAAACCTCAGATCCTTTGTTCCTCTGAAGGGGGTCAAAGTGCAAAAGTGAGCATGAAAGAGGCAAGAGGGTGGCCACAGGAGGGCAGCATAAACACCAACAGCTTCACAGGCACAGAAAGATCCAGAGGACAGAGGCGGCTGATGACTGTGGGGAAAGAGTCGAGCAGCTTTGATGTGTCAGTTATCACAGTGTTTGTCAGCTGAAAGCAAGAGTCTGATTCATGACGACAGAATCTACATCTCCCAGGATGCACTTGTAAAACAATCAACTGTAGATCTGCAGAGCAGTCTAACATGAACCTTAAAGTATCGTCCAATCATAGAGGATTCTGGTGTGTCGGTTTATTTTATGTCAGTTTAGTCAACCTCAAAATACTGCATATCCCATAATCCTCAGCTGTAGTTGACAGAAAAAGAAAATCATCTAGAGGAAGAAAGAACTGCTTGTTCTAACATGACTTTTAGTTGATTTTTAATGAAGTGCATCCTGGGAGATGTAGTTCGCTGTCTTTATTCAGCTGTTAACTTTAGGACAGGACAAAGTGGGAGCTGAATACTTGAATTATTTTCTGCTTTACTTTAAAACACAATGTTAGTTCACGTTAGAAGTCATTTCCTGTTCTGGATTTATCCAGATATGAAGGCATTTATAAGGCTTTTTGTGAACCCTGGGGATAAATGTATTTTTTCCCTTTTTGTTAATTAAATAATATTTATTCTTTGTGTCCTGTACCAGCCTTTGTAAACCTTTATCTGCTCTCTAAATTAGTTAAGAGTATAAGTATAAAGTCTTCTGTGTAATGTTAAACTTCTTCGTTGACATCATTCTTTTAATGACTGATATTTCTCCTGCCCCTCAAGAGCTACAAAAGCTGATCTGGACTTCATTAGAGTTATTTACCTGTAAAAAAATAAACTCATTTGTTTCAGGTTCTTGTTCACTGGCGTGAAACTCTCTCTATTACATTCAGGATGTTACTTTAGTGTCCCTGGCCTTTGTTTTTGTTCCCAGCCTGAAGAACGACACAGTAAGGACAGTGTTTTCTCTACTCAGTGCAAATCACTGCATGGAAGGAGCTGACTTTAAAGATGCACTTCCTGGTTTTGCTACAGGGCAGAAAGGTTCATATCTGAGGCGATTCAACAAACCGGAAAGAAGCATCTTTAAATCTGCAAAAAGGCACAAAGTCTCGCTTTTATATCCCCCGTCAGAAACACCAGCTTTACAACATGGTGTAAGAACAAAGAGCATCTGTTGAGGTTTACTTTTGGACATTTATTCCTAGTCATTCACTTCCTTTTCTCTCCTCACTGTCCCTGTCCCTGTCCCTGTCCTGGCAGCGCCCCCAGCAGGCCGTTGGCAGTGGTGAACAGGTTGATGGGGGACGAACCATCAGTGATGAGGGTTGACTTCAGGCCCAGAGCCTGCAGCATTTTCACCTGGAGGACAGAAAGGAAAGAAAGAATCTTGAAATAAAATAGAAATAGATGTTTCTTCTACAGTAATTGTGAAAATAGTCGTATTTAGACGTAGCAATGTGTTTTAAACGTAGTAACGGCTGGTAGTTTTTTGCGTTCGTACCTGCATCTCAGGCCCGGCTCGAGCCATCTCCTTCAGCGTGTCGGCTCCCAGACTCTCCACCATCTGACTGAAGCGCTCGATCTCGATCTGAGCCAGACGCTTCTGCTTGTCCACCTCCAGAGTGTCCATCTGCTGCTTGTAGCTCAGCTCCTGCTCACGAGCCTTCGCCAGCCGCTGGAGCTCTGCTTCCTGCGCAGAAACACACATACAGCAGTGATCAGTGACTTTTCAACTCTCGAGTAAATAAAAAAGACTTTTTTAAATTCTGACAGAGGACAGAGTGTCAGGACGTACCGCCTCGATCTTTTGAGCTTCAGTCTTCAGCTTGGCCTCGTTGACTGCTGCCTCTCCCTGAATACGAGCCGCCTCTGCCCGAGACTGAGCCTCAGCTTTAGCAGCTCCAGTACTCTCCACCGCAGCACTGAAACATAAAGACACAGATTAGAATGACATGTGTACATGCAGTACGATAAAAACATACCAGACTGTACATGAAATTAAACCCACAACTCCTGTGATTACCTGAGAGCCTCCAGCTCCAGCAGCTCCTTCCTGGCTCTCTCAGCCTCGGCCTGGTCTGTGATCCTCTGCCTCTCCAGTTTTCCTTTGGCCTCCTGTTCCAAACGCTCCGCCTCATGCCTGAACACAGACAAAGAGAGTTTCATGAAGCCAACAAGGTCTTTATCTGATCATCAGTCGGTGGATCAGCAGAGCTTCAGACACCTGCAAAGAAGTTATCAAGTGTTTTTCTGACCGTGCTGCTGCCTCCTGGGAGTTGGTGGTGATTTCAATAGCCAGCTGGACGCTCTTCTGCAGAGCGTCTCGTGTCCTCTGGTCTACGGGCTCAACAGACTGGATATCAACGCTGCTGATCACCAGCCTGTTCTGGTTGAAACGAAGGCTGGGACGAACCGCAAGCTTTTCATCAAAGCCAAACACAGCAGAGCAGATGATCCGGTTCGAGTTCTGCAAAGAAGACAGTTTTAGCCTCAGGAAGTGATTATTTCCACGTAGACATGATCGCTTTCAAACAACGCAGACCGATACGCTTTGAAACTAACCTTGTGGAAATCATCAAACTGCACTGAGGCGACGGCCCCTCTGATGCGGGAAGCGATGGCTTTACAGGCGTCTCCAACAAAGTCAGGAACAGAGAACAGAGCTGCAGCGTCTACTGGGTCAGCTGGAGACTTGATTTCAAAGTACCTGAGAAAATAAGTGTGAATTATTTCCTCCTCATCCTTTGCTTTGCTGCCCAGTTAGACCCTCAGAAAGTTTGATTGTTGTTGTACCAGTTGTAGGAGAGCTGCAGCTGCAGGCGGGCATGGTCGGCTGTCTCGATGGTGATGATGTCGGTGCAGAAGTCGGGCCCCAGCAGGAGGCAGATGGCCTTGATGACGTTGGCTCTCTTCGGTTTGTCTCCAGACAGCGACAGCACAGTGAACTGCTCATCAGGTCCCAGCATCACCATCTCCGGTCCAAACACCACCCTGAAGACAAGATCCCAAACCACATCAGCCTGTTGATGCACATTCAGGTTCCTCCATCAGGACATGAACCCGGAGTCTCACCTGGCCTTCTTCTCTCTGTAGTCGTAGACCTGCACGGCTGCATTATGTGGGACCCTGTAGGAGACCACTTTGGTCTTGTCTCTCTGCTTGGCCTCACCGGTTCTGGTCCGATCTGAGCGGTCAGCCAGTGGGTCCAGAGGAGAGGCAATCAAGGCTTCGACGTTAGGTGGAAGCTCCTTCTGCCACAGCTCCTCGTCCTGGGTCAACATGTAGGTGTGACCGATCACAGCTCGCACCTGAAGGACACAAAGACGCACGGATGGTGAGAGAAGCAGGAGGATGGTTTCTGATTACATGTAAATAAAACCAAATCCTCCTTAAATCTCTCAGCTCTGTAACCAGTTTCCAGTTTGTTGGGAAAATGCTCCTTCCAGACACTCAGACTTTTCTTTTCCCGTTTTTTTTTTTGCCTGGACCTTCTCGCTCAGGTGATTTCTAACTAAAGAAATCTGCAGATCCTTTTTTTTAAGTGGCATAAATAAGAGGTGGTATGTTCCTTTAAAGAGAACACCTGACCCTGGACTCATACCTTTCCTGTTTTGATGTCACGGACGTAGATCCCCTCGTTCTCATCCAGCGGGATCGCCTGTCTTCTCAGCAAAACTTCAACAGCAGCTGGAGGGACATACTCAATGGGACCGCGCAGCATCCAGCGGTCGCCGGGGCGGCGCATTATGCCGCTCCTGCGTGAGCGCTTCGCCCTCTCCTGCCTGCGCTCCTCCTCCTCACGCAACTCCTCTTCCTCTTCATCTGTGCCCTGGCAGAGAGAACGGGAGAGAGACAGGTGGAGGAGGGAGAGAAGGGTTAACGTGGCGATGCATCGGAGAGGTGGAGGGGTGGGGGAGGGAGGGGAAGGAGGGGAGGAGGGATGGGGAGGAGGAGGAGGAGGAGGAAGGGGAGGGGAAGGGATTGGAGAGGGGGACTGGGAGGTACCCCAAAAATAAGAAAGGAGAAGAAAAGGAGTGGATGAAGAAATAAAAGTGCCGGGACAGATGTGGATTGATGTAAATAAAGAGGGAGAGAAAGAGAACAGAGTCGGGTTTTAATGGATTAGCAAGGTTAGGAAGGGAAGATGGTGCAGTGGCGGGAAGAATCGTCTCAAATATTAAGACAGGAGTTTATGGCTTCTTCATTCACAGCCATTATCACCATACATCATGTTTCCCTCAGAATTCACCTGCAACACTCCTCCTCCTCCCCCTCGTTTCACTGGAGTAAAACTGGAAACCGTCTCCTGTTCGAGGAGTCTGATCCCTCAGTGCTGCTAAACTTTCTTTAACAGATGCTTCAAGGCTGAGAATCAGACATCAGGTCCAAATTTCTCTGCTTCATCTGCAACCAAACAACCTAATTCCTATGGGAAACTCTGCAGCAGGGCACACCTGCACACACACCCAAACACAACATTCATGGGTGTTAGGTGCGGTCCAAGCTGTCAAGACCTTTAGACTTGAGGGCAGAGACACACCTCTGAGTTATCGCTTCTTTTCAGGCTGTTAAGGTCTGTGGTCGGATCAAAGTCGTCCAGCAGGTAATTTACAGGTTCAGCTTCTTTCAAACAGTTCTGAGAGGAGACAAAGTTTGCTTTGCACTCTTAACTCAACTGGCAGCAAAAAAACAAGCTTCACCAGGAGTCAAAGTATAAATAAGTTTTTCCAACTTCTCTCTAAATTCTTCAGAGCTCCAGGAAGTCAGTCTTAGAGAGAGATGTTAAAGATTGAAAAGAAACAAGAGCAACATGAACAGCACAGAAAAATCTGCAGCTGGAACTCTTTCCTGAAGGGATAAAAGGAAATATGGGAGCAGAGAGCGGGGCAGAAGCCATTTGAAGCCATAAAGAGTTCAAAAATAAGGAGACACAAAAGCGTTATCTTCACTGAGCAAACCAACCACACATCAAGACGTTCACAGCCAATCAGAACGAAGCAGCAGCTGGACAGAGGATCCCCAGAACAGGGTCTGAAGCAGGTTGTCTCCTCACCCCGTCAGTGTCATTGAAGGCCTCCACAGCTCGCAGCACCAGACCCTCCTCCTCTGACAGCACGTACACGTCCTGGATGCCCTGTTCCAGGTCCTCACCTGGCTGCAGGAAAAACGAGCGCTCACCCTGACGGAGAGAAAGAAACGGTTAACACAAGGAGGAAGTGATCAGGTTTCAGCATTTAAGATGAAACCACTGCAGGGAGAAAGAGAATTATTCAGAGAAATGAGTGAGTTAAGAGGAAAAATAAACCTTCCTTCTTTCTCCTCACCTTCACCACTCTCTTCTGTCCCAGCTGAGGTTTCCCATCAGGACCAACAGGGTCCAGGATCACACAGTACTGCCTGCTGCTCAGAGTCGTCACGTCAACGACCCCCACCACCTCCTCGGCCACAGAGGGGATGTGAGCTTCTCTGTCCGCCATGGTGACGAGCCACTCCTCGCCGGTACGACGGTCCCGCCCACCGGCGTCTTTGAAGGGACGCAAGGCGCGGACATGGAGCGCTTTCTGAAAGTTACACAGACAACACGTGAAGGTTTTAGAGCCAACAAAGAGACACTTTATGAAACGGTTCATCAAAAACAGCTCAGTATCAGAGGTTTTAATCTCAGAGTGGATTCATGATGAAGAGAGTTCAGGAGCAGCTGATGTTACCTTGTCGGTCAGGATGAAAGCGTTCACTATGTCAATGACCTCCTCATGTGCCCCTGGTAGGTATGCTCCCACCTTACTGACCAGCCACTCCTCACCTGAAAGCAAACATTACAGCTTGTAGTTTTTCTCACACTTTGCTCACAAGCTGTCAGGACGTCTTCTTCATTTAATGTCTCTGGTTTATCTCTTGTCCTCTGTTTCATAACTTCTTTTTGATTTTTTTTCCACCTGTAACTTTTTATACATTATTCATTTTATTGATCCGCACACATAAAGCTGCATAAAATACAGCAAGAGACCCCCAGAGTCCAGAACAGAGCCAGCATCAGTGATGAGACCACATACAGAGGTGGAGGTGGTCTGTAAAGAGTTCTGAAGCAGGCTCCAGCAGTTTAAATAGAAGGACAGTCTGTGGCCTGTCTGGACTGGAGTACCTGTGACCCTGCGGGTGCCTCCTCTGTCCACTCCCTCCTTGCGGGCTCTCAGTCTGATGGCCTGGTTCTCTCGGATCACTGTGGCTTTGATGGTCTCCAGCACAGCCACTTCCTTTTTGGGAATGTAGGTCCCTGAAACACAAAAGGAACCAGAACAACGTGTGAGTCAGATCAGAAACGTTTGGAGAGCTCAAGTTCTCATGACGCAAAGCTGGTATGAGAGGAAACATCTAACACACAAACTTTCTGTCTCAAAGATGAGGTTTTTGTTTTAACGTGCTGAGGACGGTGGTGAAAGTTTGCAGGTTGTGTTGAGACTCAAACATTCTTTAGTTTTAAAGACACACTTTGAGATGAAATACAGACGTACGAATAATTTTTCTGGCTTTCCAAAATGATGTCTGAGGGTCAGTGTGCACTGAGCAGCAGTTTTCTGACAAGTGAACATTACTTGTTGACAAATTGAATTTGTTGTAATTATAAATAATTGATTCACTCTTAAAGTTAGCATGTGAGCAGAGATTTGACAGGTACGGCCAAAATTATGATATAAATGGAATCAGAGGAACAAACCGGGTCCTTCAAACAGCCACTCATCTCCAGCGATTCTCTTCTCTCCTCCGGTCTCCTCAAAGTCCAGAAGAGCTTGCAGGCGCAGTGCCGTGTCCGGGTACACAATCTGCAGCGGGGTCACGTCCTGATCACACACAAAAAAAAGCTTTTTATTAACCTGAAAACAAGTGGAGCTAATTTCATAATTTCACTTTAACATCTTTAAACGGGTGAAGATAAAAGGCTTGAATCCATGAGAGATGATTAACACAAGGAAAACTACTGAAAGATGAGAAATTCTGCTGTTTCAGATCTTTAATCCACTTCAAAAATCTTCCAGAATCCCAGTGGGACAGACTGGATACCACACAGACCTGCTGGACCTCCTCCCCGGGGTACAGGGGGAATGGTTCCTGGGTGAGACGGATCTCCAGATCGGCATGGCGGAGCTTCGCCTGACCTGATTGGTCAAAAAGAATCTGGTTCTCATCGTCACGGGCGACTGGGTTGGAGACCACGCAGTAGTGACGCGGCGGCACCATGATCATCCGGACGGGAGAGAAGAGGACTCTGAGGAGGCGGAAGTTTAAATTCACAAACATGATTTGTATATTTTATTCCCTGAGCGTTTAAAATTGAAACCTCTGACAACGGCAGAAGATGGATTTCTGTCCTAAAAGCTTATTTCTGTGTGAACTGTGCAACGTTTCATGTCATAAAATCAACACATGCTTTAAGTTTTGATGTTATGAAGCCGTTAGGAAGCCATTAGAGTCTGTGAGCCTTCGAAACAGCGAGGCCGAACTTTGATTAATATCATCACAGCGGCAGAGACAGGAAGTGGTGAGACAGTAAATGTATCTGAGAAAATCAATACGCACACACACACACACACACACACACACACACACACACACACACACACACACACACACACACACACACACACACACACACACACACACACACACAGCTGCTTACAGTGCTGTCTTTAAGACTGCTCTGGTAAGCACTTCTCTGCCTGTATGCAGATAAAATCACTGAAGAAACAGCAAGTCTGCCCCATATTACTTTAAATTACTTTAATAAAAGGTTAAAATCAAAGATTTTTGTGTGTGTGAGTGCAGTGTTGCAGATATCAGAGCTCAGTCTCTGATAACACACATGTAATCTAATTCACAGAGAGGATGTCATCAGCAGCTCTTGATTTAACAGACGTGATGTTTATCAGTCATGAGAGGACAGATTCAGTCTGCAGCAGCTTCTTTAGAGCGTGTTTCACAGAAGCAGAGACCATCACATGTAAGATCGTTCCCATTTTCCCCTCACAGCTCAGGAGGATTCAGTCTGTGTTCGTTTCCAGCTGCTGTTATCTTAATCCTGTTTTCTCTCTGCCTGTTCATGATATTCTGTTTTGCTCCTGACCTCTCATTGTCCTGCCGGATGTAGGTGAGCGGCCCAATCTCCACCCGGGCGATGTTGGTGTTCTGGTCCAGCACATGGATGTAGTGGTGAGGCGGGATGCGGATGATTGATGAATCCACCTGCCCCTCAAACTCTGGCATGACTCTTCCTCCTTTCTTAGACATGATGTGAGTGAAACTCTGCAGAGACGAGAGACAGAAGGAGACGCTCACAGAGTGACAATCACAACATTAGGAGTCAAACTAAACGTCTGATTCAGCAAATGGGTAAACAGTAGTTCACACCCTCATCAAAAAAAGATTCATCTCAGCAGCAGAGCTGCATGTAATCCTCAGCCTAATGGTTAAATACTTCTTCATTTTACACATTTCACCTGCAAAATCCAGGTTGTTTGTTTTTTGTTTTACTCCCACCAAATCTTCAAAGAGGTTTACTAAAACTGTCAGTTCATCATTCCTGTTGTATAAAAAAATGTGAATTGCAAAAGGAGCATGATAACTAACCCTCTGGATCTCATCAAAATAACACTTATTTTTAAATGACTGGTATTCACAAACTGTTTGTCCAATCCAAAAACTAAAAAAAAAACAGGGTAATCATAACACTCACAAGTTTCTGGATCAACATTGCTTTGATTCTCATGCCTTCTTTAAAAATTTGCAGAAAATAAACTGTTTGCAGTAGTTAAATTCTGAAAGAAAACTAATAATTCAGTGCCCTCTAATGCTTTCAGCAAGCCCTGAAAGATTGACATAAACCCTGTGGTCGTACTTCAAAAAAAGTCTTTGAATTTTGCTTCCCATGGCGTCGTCTTACAGGCGTAAAATTTGTGCTCAGAGCCGCTCAGCACTCTGTCTCATTACTGACAGAATCTTCTTTGTAGATCGTCATGATGCCTCTGCAATGTAAACTGTAAACTGTAAATAGTAGTGACAGTACTGACTGTAAATAGTTTATAAAGAGTAAATATCTTGTAATAATGCTGTAATAATTATTGCATTCTGATGATGTTAAACTGCTCAGGAGACATTGTTCAGGATAACTGAACACAGAGGTGCAGGACTTCATATTGCAGTGAAAAATGAGACCACAGTGAGTAAAAACAAAAAATCCAAACATCAAAATTTGTAGATTCTTTCAATTTTGAGCCACCACCAATATTTTTCCAATGTTCCTTATGTGTGAGGCTACCTGAAGTGTGTTGTTTACCCTAATTCCTTATTTTTTCAATTTTTAATCAGAGCAATTCAATTTGGTTTTTTTTTCTAATGATTTATAGTTTTAAATTTTGTCACACTGCATGAAAATATAATTGAGTTACATCAGTCTATAGCCATGGTTGTCCTGAATCTATAGAGGTGCAGGACTTAACTTTTCTGAGAAAAAATGAGACCACAGTGAGTAAAAATGTGACAGAAGCAAAAACGACCAGAAACTGCCTGGGATCCCGAGGGTTAAGTACAATAAGCAGGTCATGTTATGAAATCCTGATCAGTGAGAGCTGTGTGTCTAATAAATGCAGAACAGTAAAGAGTGGCAGACCTCCTTCTGAGGTTTGGAAGTTCATTCTGGTCATAAAAGGACTGAACTGTGTGTTTTTCCACTGTTTTGTAATCACTCATGTCTCCATGTTTCTGTCCAACTCAGATGAATGCAAATGTTTATTCAGAGCAGCTCTTACAAGCTTAACGCTGTGTATGCACAGGAATAGACAGGAGTGCCCAGTTCTATGTGCATTCTGTCATGCATGCCTTTTCTGTGTAGCAGGTGTGTCACTGTGCATACCTGGGCTTCACTCTGACGCTCTTCAGAAACAGTTGGCAAAGAGTCATTTCTCTCTCAGCACAAAGAGCTTGGTGTTAAAGCAGATGGATTGTTCTCATTCATGTAAACAAGTTTATTTTTTCTGACTCATCTTTCAACCATGAGCTTTAGGCCTGAAGCCACTTATAAGACAAATGCATGAAATAAATAATGTTTCTCTCCAAAGTGTTTTAAAGAGCTTTAAGTTTAGTCTCACTCTCCGTCTGAACTTACTGGTGTAAAAGAGGGATGAATGAGCGCAGCTTCTGCTCTCCAGATATGGATTTGATTCACATTTTCCTGAATTGGGTGGGTATCATAATTGAGTTAATTTATACATGAAAGGCTTCAGATAACTTATCCACTAAACAGGATCAGAACCAGTGCTGTACGACAAATTAATCTCATCTTTGTTCCACTTTTCAGTGTGTTTAATACTACAGAGAAGTTTTCCAACAGAACAGTGAAGCGGAGTCTAATTCGGATAAATCAATTATTAGTTTGGTGACAGGCAGAAGAACAAGTTAAACAAGAATTACTGAGTTTACAGCAATGATGTTAATGTCATGTATTAATGATTACTCCAAACCAGGAAACACATGACATTTATCTCAGTATCTCCGCTTCAGAGCACTGTTGTTTATTTCCTTTATTCTGACTCTGAAAGACTCAGATGCTCTGATTGAATTATGTCACAAATTAGAGATCAGGTGGGCACACTGAGTCATATTTCAGTCACATGATAAGCAGGTAGGAGGCTCCTTTGTTCTGTCTCTTCCTTAGTCATACTGAGACCATTTGTCCAAAGCACAGCACATTAGCAGCATCAGGCTGTCCGGGCTGATTCTGCACTGCAGGCCAGAAACTCAGTTTACCTCTCCATCCACCATGAAAACACTCATACAGCATAGCAAACCTGACAGCTGCTCATGTAGGACAATTTATCATTTTAATGTATTACTGCACTGGGACAACTTCCTGTTTATGTTGCCAGCTTTATTCATAAGCTGACACCAAACTTCCATTAGAAGTAACCAGGTTTTATGATGCGTCTTGTTAGACAGTGGTCAAAACTTTGCACAACGCTGATTTCAACATTTTTATAATGAACAAGAGGGTAGGTTTAATACGGCCTGCACTAATAATCATCCCATGCTTCAGATATGCTTTCATTCATCAATATGACACCGCCCATCTGCACTGATTAGAAGAATCTGGGAGGACTTGAGTGGGCGGACAATGAATTGTTGAAAGTTATATTTTTTAATCAAGTCGTGATCTTTGACTCAGATGCATGCCGAATTCAAGTTTAGTTTATATTAATTCACAAACAGCCTAATCTGCGTTATAAATGCATACATTTTTTTATGTTTTATGACGAAGTAGTAAAGTTGAACATTTCCTAAGGAGGTTCTGCTAGAACCGGAGAAGTGAATGAATTCCTGAGCTCTTACCTTGTCTCAAGAGGTGAGGAAGAAGAAGACAGCTCAGACGGATCCCTGCACAGTCTGTCGGTTGTTTCCTGAGTGGAAACTTCTGTGGATACTCGGACAAACACAACGACAGCTGAGCAGTAATCAAGGGGGCGTTGCTGCGTAATGATTCCGGAAGGGGGAGAACAGAAGAAGTCATGTGGTTTACAGTCTGTGCCTTCCTCTGAGCCGAGTCAGTTCTCACGTCACAGCGACAATAAATGGATTTAGTGCTGACAACAGAGATTCAAGGCTTAAACATTGTTATTCACACTCTTTTATTCAAGTCAAACATTTGATAATGACGAGGAGTTGTCTATTTAGCTGAATCTGAACCCATCTACAGCGTTAGGAGGGAGAAAGGGCGACGCCTGCTGGTGACTTCATGGTATTGCGTCTGTTTGACAGAATGCGTCAAATTCAAAGTCAATTTTTAATTTATGGCAACATAAGACGTGCGCCTATTAAATGAATTTCTTTTTATTAATGAAATTAGCTTGAAATAAAGCTTTGATAAAAAACGTATAAAGATATTCACTGATGCTCTGCGTTTGGAAAACATCCATCTGTATACATGTGACTTCACCTCAATTCAAAGTGAAATTCAATAGTTTTGCAGTGAACTGAGAGTCAGTGACATGGAAATCGATTGGCTGTCCTGAGAGAGTGGGTAAGAACAGGAAGAGGGTTTAGAAAAACAAGGGGATATAAAATCATTTCCAAGGAATTGGAAAATGTATGTGTAAATTTTTGTACAGTAATGCATAAATACTGCAAGGGAATTAAAAAGTCTTTGGAGGAATCACACATCACTTGTATAGTCTCCAAACCAAACAGCAGACGAGTCCTCCAGAGAGTATATAATTTTATTAACATTCACAATTCATCTTCAGCCAAAATGCTAAATGACCAAATATAAATCCTACACACAAAACTGAATGACAGAAACAAATTCCTCTTCATAGTGAAGTTAAAAAGGTAAGTTGTGCTAGCTGTAGCATCACATGGTTAAGTTTACGTGTTAACCAGAGCACCCAAAAAGCTAACACAAAGTAAAAAGCGTTAACGTCACTCCTACCTGCTGAGCTACATTAGTTCATAGTGAGGTCCCTTTTTTACTTTCACTTTGTGATGAAAAACTTGAATACTGAGCGGTTTTCAGGCTACAACAGGTTCTACACGCTCTAACATTTAACACTGGTTTGCTGAAATAAACCTGTCTGTTTAAACCTCATTAAAGATGCTGTATATATTCTTATTACACAGTAAAACTTCTTTTATAAAAGGTTAAAAATACTGGTGACCACAGCTCTGCAGGTAACCGAATTTTCCCAGAATGCACCTTTTCACAGATAGCAAAAAAAAAAAACAAACAAACAAAGGAAAGCGATCTCTGGGTGCGTCTCAGTACACAGTACGTTACACTTGGCATTCAGACTTCACTTCTCTCGCCACACTTCCCTGAGTCCTGTCAACAAGATTTTTGCATGAGATGAAAAACAGAGGAGGGAGGATTGATAAGATTTTCTTCTCTTGCCTCCTTCTCTTAAGTTTTCAAAGATGAGAAAGAAGATGTATATTCTTCAATTAACCTGGTACCAAAGCTTCTCGTCTCCAAGCAGAAAAGGAATCAGATCTGAAAGAGCCATGTCACAGTCGCTCCATACGTGCCGTACCTTTAAGCTTCCTGCGATCTCAGCGCCCACCTCATGTAGCATGATTCGTACCTGAATGATTCAGCCTGATGTGAACAGATGAAGACGTAAAGATTGGATCTGCAGGCCATGCATTTAGCAGTTTAAAAAGAGGCTCAAAAACATTATTTCTGCAGCACTTCTCCAGCTGTTTCCCTCTGAAAACTCTGAATCCTTCTCTTAAACTTTTTCTTAATCATATCTTTCTCCACTTTCTATACAAAAAAACATTTAATAAAGCATCATTCTTTGCAGTAATATCACCTTCACAATCCCATTACTTGGTTTTATCATTAATATGAAACCTTCATGTGCATGTATGTGAACGTGCTGGCTCACTGGTTTGAAAATGGCACTCAGAAGGAGGATAATGAATGCTACAGCGTCCATCCGTCAAATATTCAAAATACTTCATCTGCTAGTCTCACTTTCTTGTTCTCTAAAGTGTTCTCTTTCAGTTTGGATGTGTTAAACGCTGAGTACAATCCACATACATCCTCAGAGTGTTCACGTCAAATCAGTGACAACTATTCCAGTTTCAGCCGTGAGAAAACGTCAGAGCGAGCCCAGCCGCCACCAAACCGCAGGTAGAAAAATATAAACATGACCACATGTCGTCCAGCCTCAAAAACGTCCTGAGGAACGATCCCAGACTGGAGTTTTCCCAGTTTCAGGTCATGAACCATCAGCTTAGATTTGATCCAGGCACCAGGCTGTGAGAGTCCACGTCATGTTTCCAAAGTGGTTTCAGAAGAAAAAGAAGATTTGTGTTTCCACAAAATGAGTCTGTGCTGCTTTTATTCTTTATCCATGTTAAGGCTTTCCTCCTGGTCTGTGCCAGGCCAACAGGAGAGTGCAGAGTGCAGGCCGGGGGTGAGGGGGTGGGGTGGTGGGGCTCCTCAGTGGGCTGATGGGAGATGATTGTGGTCCAGCACTGAAATCCAGTCCATCCAGACCACCTGAGCCCCTCCCTGTAAGACTGGAAGGAAAAAATGAAAGAAAAGAAACTTTAAGCTCCTCTGAGAAACTTCCTATTGGTGTTGAATTTTTTTCTTTTACTCTCCAAGTTTTGCTTTATTGTTTTATTCTTGTTTTAATGAATGAGCCTCATGGTTCAGATCTTTGAACGCGTTTCTGAACATTTATTTTGGGTTGTTTTCTGGATTATGAAACTTGAAGATGTCCCTTTAGAGGCTGTTTTTGTGATCCAGTATTTGCTGAAGAAATCTGTTCAACAAAAGATGGCAGACAGATGAATTAAGAGAAAATTTATTCCAAAATAATCACAAAATGTTCTTAAACGAATGAGACTGTAGTTGAAGTGCATCTGAAAACAGATACAACCAGCAGAGGGGGGCAGAGAGTCATTTTAAATAATAGAGACTTAAGAGAGGACAGCAGCTACTATTTGCTGATTTATTGTGCTTATAAGAAAAGAAGTGTTGATATTTATTACATGGCCTGTAAGCAGAGCTGTTCTTTATTTACAGTGAGCTCAGACTCACCTGCATCAGTTCGAAGTTTATAGAGAAGATTTCAGGCTAAAGCTCAGAGCTCTGCAGATTTTTAGGATATTTCTTCATGCATGCACGTGTGTGTGTGTGTGTGTGTGTGTGTGTGTGTGTGTGTGTGTGTGTGTGTGTGTGTGTGTGTGTGTGTGTGTGTGTGTGTGTGTGTGTGTTCAAAGTCTCAGAGTTGAGGGAGGAGGAGTGAAGGGTTTGTTGTTGGAATGCAGAGCCCAGACAGATCCACCCTTTGAAGTTTGCACACTCTGGACCAGCTCCATTAGAAACAGGTGCCTCAGTCTGTGTCTGTGTGTGTGTGTGTGTGTGTGTGTGTGTGTGTGTGTGTGTGTGTGTGTGACATTCTTCAGTCTTGTGTCTCATTTTTTCATACTTGTGTATTTTTGTTAGTTTCGTGAGAAATGGGAAAAAATGAAACAGATTTTTTAAATGTGTGTATTTTTCCCATTGTGTGTGTGTGTGTGTGTGTGTGTTTCTCACCTTTCAGTTGATAAGGATGCCTGTCGAGCGTCCCTCCTCCTCTTTAATGTTCTTTAGGTTATTCTCCGCCTCGTCCACAGTGCTACACACACACACACACATACACACACACAGCGTGATGATAACATAATGTCCGATGTGACTGAACAAACTTGGATTTTTGACGTGTGTGCCTACGTTAAGAACTCCCTGACGTCCTCCACGGTGATGTCTCCGGTGGTGTCGAGTGTGAGGTCGGCGCAGCTGAGGGGGGAGTCCAGCGGGGTGTCCAGGATGGGAGAGGAGAGGCTGTTCTGAGGCTCCTCTGTTTGCCCTGTGGGGGGAGGGGGGGACACAGAAATCTGCTTCAGCTCCTGACTCTGAGTGTGTGAGGCTGGAGAACGTAGAGCACACATCAATTTAATTTAAATAAAGCTTAAATAAATTTGATAGTTCTCAAACATTGTTAACGGTTTAATATGATGACTCTATGGTGGACTAAAATTGGACGGGTACTAAAGTCTCCTCAGTCACCATCACTTCCTGCCAAAGAGGGGGGAAGGAGCTACTGAAGCATACCAAACGGTTACCAGGAGACCAGAAGGGGACTCCTGCAAGACCAGCTCTGAGTTTAAGAGGTTCAGGGAGGGATGAAGAGGGAGACAGAGTGTGTGTGTGTGTGTGGATGTTTGTGTACCCACCCTCAGCCTGACCCATCTGGTTCTTGTGTGTCCCGTTGGCCTGTTGCGTTGTTGTCCCGTCACTGAGGAGACAGGAGCAGACACCTTTAGGGTTATTGTTGGAAAAAGAACTCGTGAAGCAGAAGTTTTCTTTTTGCTGTTCACGAGCCGCCGAGTGTGACAAGCTGGAAAAAGCTTCACAAACAGAAGGTTTGAGGTTTCAAACGTGCAGCTCTGGGACCCCTAAGAGTCCTAACAGACCAAAGTGGATCCCTCGAAGATGTTACATATAAACAAGCACTTTAAATAGAATAACTGTTTTACTGTTTGCTGATTGGATGAATTTACTTAATCAAATTTATGATTAAAAAGCCAGTTTTAAAAATCAGGAACCCTTAAAATAAATAAAAGATCAGAGGTGTTCAGGATCAGAGGACAGCAGCTGTGTCTGTAGAAAGAGTTTAGAAATACTTTGGTGTGTGTTACCGAGCAGATGTGTGTTACCTGGCAGGTGTGTGTTCCAGCAGTCGGTTCAGCTGAACAGAGCAGAGTGGCTCAGTGAGGACTTTAGCCGACAGGGAGAACCTCTCATATTCAGAGGGAGAGATCAGGTAGAACCCTGAGGAGATGAGCAGAGCACTGAGCTTTCAGTGTGTGGATGTCAGATTTGGTCGTTAAGGTCTCATTAAATCAGACATTCGCCTCACCCTGTCCATTCTTGGTGAAGACACACGTAGCAATGCCGCTGATGTCTTCCTTTCGGATGCAGTCGTATCGCACCTGAAGACAAAAAAACAAAAGCACATGAAGGACGCTGATTCAGATTCAAAGCACTCTGCAGTTATTGGAATGAAACAAACAGCTCTCCTACCTGAGGTCGGAGGCCAGGGATGTTGAATAGGTGCATGTCTCCTAAATTGGTGAGGCAGACCAGTGTGTGCTCGCTGTAATCCTCTTGGGCGGTTGAGCTGAAGACCACCAGGGCCACCTTCCTCACCCTGCAGCCTTCATGAGCTGTCAGCTTGAACTTTGTCTTCGCGCTCACCTTAGGGAGGGAGAACACCTGAAGAGAAAGAGAGGAGGAGTGACAGGGAATAACTGGGACAGATTTAAGAAAAGAAGACAAACAAACCGTTTGAGTTTGGTTTTCTATGCCTTTACCTTCAGCTGCTCCTCTGAGGCGATGAGGACCGAATGAGCGTTGGTCATATCTGGTGCGATGGCGAGGTCCTGAGAGGCTTCGTACGGATCAGGTAGTGGTTTCCCTCGCCCATCTAGTACAGAAATCGACACCACTGGTGCTCTGTGCATCAGCTGGATCTCTTTCCCAAGCACGGCCTCAACGCACATGCTGCTCTCACCGACTCCGCCTCGCTCGCAGACACGGCCCAAGCCAACTCCAGGCACCTCCAGAGCGTAGGCGTAAACACTGCCAGAGTTGGTGCCTGCCCACAGTGTGGGGCCGTGGTTTGTACCTGAAGGGGAAACACAGAAACAGGTGGAGAAGGTTATAACGGTGGAAAGTCTGATTGTTATAACTCCTGTTCTTCAAAAGTCCAACAAACACACCGTCACGTAGGAATGTGTCGGCGAAGCAGAGACACCGCACCACCCCAGACAGAGAGTCGTCTGCTGATCGAGGTTCAATCCTCCGCTGCACCGGAGCCACATCCTCCTGCTCAGCCAGAGCAGCGTTTGCCTCCTGGACCTGAACACAGCACAAAGAGAACTTCTTTCACCCTGTCTGTCCTGCTCAGTCCTGTATCACACTCCTCACAGGGCACTGGTCTACCTTGCTGGTGGGTGAGGTGATGGCGCGTTTCTTCCCTGACACCCTGCTCTTACGGATGCGTCTGAAACTCTGCCTTAAGGACTTTTTTAGGGACTTGACTCTGGACAAAGGGCCCTCCATGGCCAAAGAGTCATTTGGATGCAGAGTACACCTTAACAAACATCAGAGCAAAGAAGAGAGTTAAACTTTTTTCCTTTCAGCTCATTCATGTTTCTGTTTTATGTTGGAGACATTTAGCAGTTTGTTACCTCGCCAGCACAGCATTTCGTCTGTGGTAGTCAAACAAGCCGAATCCATGACTTGTCCCAAAGGAGATCAGGTTCCACTCGGCGTGCAGAGCCACAGCTGTGACTGAGGCCGGCGGCAGGCACTGCACCAGCACAAGCGGCTGAAAGCCAGGAGGAAAGGGGGCAGGTTTCAGGCGAGGCTCCAGCCGGTCGTGGCCCTTCCAGGTGAAGCCCTCCCTGTCTTGTAGCAGGTCGACCACCGACACGTCCACCAAATGATCAGAGCGCTCGTCACTCAAACCCAGAACAATGACCTGGAGAGATGAGTGTAAAGATGAAATCAAGCCCTGATGTTTCTTTTGGTTTCAGAGAGTTTAAAAGGAAGAGGTAGAAGGAAGAGGAATAAAAAAGTCAAAAACTAAGAGCTGTAAAAACATCTCAACACATCATAAAGGAGGAGCTTAAATTTAACAGCAAGAACACAGCGGACTTTTTTAAATCACGTTAGATTTCCAGAAACATCTATGAGGGTTCATGTTTGAGCTTACAGAAGCACATCTTTACCTGTCCAGCTGTTCCAGCCACCAGCAGCTTGTTGCTGTATTTGCACAGACAGATCTTCTGGATGCCTAACCTGGGGTCATCGCTGTACGGGTCAAAGCAGCCAACCTACACACACACACAGACACACACATGTAGGTGTTAGCCAGAAAAAGCAAAGCGCATGAGACTCTTCTGGAAGAGATGGAAGTTTATGGATCATATTAATTCTCTCTTAATGCACACACTCATTTCTTCCATAAACACACTCAGTTTAAGCAGATTAAGACTGAAACGCTCTCCAAAAGGTCCCCTCCTCTCTCTGCGACAGCGTCTGTAATCTTATTGCCAGCCAAACGCCAACACAATCCTCCTCTTCCCCCCCTCATACACACTCAGCAAAACATGCCCATTAATCTGCTGCTCACACACACCAGGAATTCCAACAGAATCTCCTCTCGCAGGGGAAGACTGAAACACACAGACACACACACAGATGCAGAGAAAGAGTGGGCTGACTGGTCTGGTTTTCATTACAGCAGAGGAAAAAAAGGGAAAGGCTCTTCATCCCATATGAGGGCCAAATTCCTGAACATGCAGCTCTGTTACCACAGGATACACAAGGAGAGAGAGAGAGGGGAGGGAGAGAGAGAGAGAGGGAGAGAGAGAGAAAAAGAGGGGGGGGGGGGGGGAGAAATAAATGTCCAAAAACTGCTTCAACCTAGTTTGACTTTAAATGTGTCCCCGAGTCAGTTTCTACGCCTGTTTTTAAACATAACTGCTGTTATTTATGAACTTTACATGACGCGATGATCCTTCACTTTAAAAAAAGACTTGCAGCTGGAAAAGCAGCTGATTTAAACATTCATTGAAAGTTTTGAGACTTAATAACAAAGCCTAACTACTCCTGACGCCGATTCAATTCATATAAAAGTGACTGTGCAGAAAACAGGCTCTTAAAACAAAACCACCAGTCCTTCAAAGAAGCAGCTCCAGCTGAGGAACAATGGGCTCGGTCTGTGTGGAAACCAAAAAACCAGGCAATCAGACCACAGATGAAAAGTTAAAGGATGTGAATGTGTATAACTGTTAGTTTGTTTTCCAACAGGCTGTGATTAAGTCTTCTCTGAGGTCCTCACCTTTCTGAAGGGGGGCCACTCCTCCTCCTCCTGCTGCATGTCAGGGTCATCCCCAGGGTCCTGAGGATCATCGCTCGGGTCGCAGTCGGTGTGGAAGACATTGGCCGTGCTGAGTTTGTACAGCGGAGTAAGAGCAACGCCTGATGCATCCCAGAAGCGAACAGTGCCATCCTCATGTCTGTAAACCCACGAGAAAAAAAAAACACACACCATCTTTGTCTCTTCAGAAAGTTTGCTGCTCAGATATGCACACCTCTGCAGGTACCAGAGGCAGAAATGAGGCACCAACGACGACTTGAAGTCGTTGAACTAAATAACTGAATCTTATTGGCTCATTTCATCTGCAGGTGTTTTCCATAAAAACCTGTCCAATCAGCTCTGTTTCATCCTCCCTTTCACAATGTTTCTAAATGAGTTGGGAAAGTGGCATTAAATAGGGCCGTTGTATGTCAAGCTGAAACTTTTTCTGGGTGTTTCTTCTGGATTAAGTCTTAAGTTTTTCAAATGAACTGTGTACACAAATGTGAGCACAACCCTGATGCGCCCACTTTTTCGCATGATTTTAAAAGTTGATAACAATTTAACCCTCTAGATCCCAAACCCATCGGTAGGATGGAATGACATCCAATTTTTGGGAAAGATATTAAACCCTAGCACTAACACCTTATACCTCCTTCTTTTATGTTGACACCGTGTGTGTGTGTATAGATACCCTGTGAGCAGCAGCTCTTGTTGTTTGGCTGGAGGTGCCAGGTTTTTCCCTCCACAGATGGGCCAGCTCTGCACAAACACACAAGGATTGAAGATCAGTTCATCAGAGTAACAAGAGAAAAACTTCCCAAACATGATTTTTCTTCATTCTGCCTCAACCTCAGCTCAAACTTTACAAACCACGACAAAATAAGACCCAAAACTCTGAGCTTCTGTTGGCTCTGCAGCGTGCAAGTGTGTCTGGCTCAGACTAACATGGACGGATGATTTACGAGTGTACCAGCTGTGTGTGTGTGTGTGTGTGTGTGTGTGTGTGTGTGTGTGTGGAGTCTAATCTGCCAGTCATCAAACAGCTGATCTAAGTTACAAAGCTTCCTCTAAGCCCTAAACCACCCACACCTGCTCTTTAAGTTAACACTCACAGCAGGCTGATGGTCACACTGTTTATCTGCACGCCTGTGAGCCCAGACAGCTCACAGAGAAACATCCACTCAACTCGTACAGGCTTCAATAGAAAACAACGTTAACACACTCACATTTACACTGATCATAGATGATCCTCGATCAGAGATCACCTGTTCGTTAGATCTCTTCACACCTTGTTAGATGATGAGGTGTGTGTATGTGTGTTTCTCACCCTGTGTGCGTGCTGCCGACCCTGCTGAGCTTTCCCTGCGTTAACCAGCCTTTCCCACAGTTTGGGAGGGACGCTGGAAACGTGGAAGGAGCACGTGATGGCTGAGGAGTGTAGAGGAGCCAGGTAGGGAGTGGGCAGTGAGGGCCACCCGGGGGTCTGGAGGTCGATCACAACCAGCTCCTCTTCAAGAAGCACAACCAAAGCAGACGGTTCGTCGAACTCTGTGATATGGACGGGGGACAAGAGTCAATGTTTTTATTCACAGAAATGCTCGTATGCTCATCACGAGTATCATCCAGCTGCTCACCGCTCTCTTGATCTGTGGTGTGGACGGTGAAGAAGTCGATGACTCGGGACGTGAAGTCCAGAGTGACGTGCTCTTTGTCCTGCTGGATGGTGAGACAGTGACGATCGCCGTAGCTCGCTCTGGGCATACCGCCGCTGTATAACAACACCGGAGAACTGCAAGACACAGACGTATTTATCAACGTGTCCAGCAGATCAGATGAAAGTCCAACTTCTCAAAAAGATTTTAAAATTCTGCTTTTGATCTCAGAAGTTGAAGGAAAAAAAATTTAGAATTAAAAAAATTATCCAAAAGGTGGATTGACAACATGAGATGCACAAACTCACCCCGTCTGTGTCGTCCTCCACAGGATCTTGTTGATGGCCTTACAGGGAAATGGACCTGCAGCAGACAAGATTTAATTTATCAGAGACTCTCAGATCACCTTTATAAACTCAGGATCAAAACACAGATTGGAGTAAAATCCAAGATACAACAGTTTAAGTGTGTGTAAAATCTCACCGTAGGGGATGGTAGAGGACATTGGCTGGTGATTGTTGGAGTTGCCGTCAGTGACCGACCACACAGAGTATCCTCCATCGTTATGTGAGCTGACGAATACGTTTCCACTGCGTTCCCACACCAGGCTCTCCAGCTGCTGCTCACACACACACACACACACACACACACACACACACATATATAAATACATACAGAGCCAAAGCAGAAAATTAGAGGTCTTTCAGGAAAAAGGTGAATCGACTCTTTACCTGCTTGCCCAAAAAGAGCTGCTCTACATGACGGGTGCTCAGGTCCCAGAGGACCACCAGGCCGCGGCTATAGCCAATCAGAATCTTCCCCGTCTGCTGTGGATGTTCCTGAAGAGATTCCACCGGCCCCAAGGATTTCCCACATCTGTAATCATCCGGCAGGCTGGGAAAACACAACATCAGCTATCATCCCACATCTGCAGCGCGTTTGGAAGCTGTGATGGTACAAATTACAGCCGGATACAGGTCAGAGAGAGGTGAACTTAATGTCTGAGGAGGAGAGATAGAGGAGCAGATAGTGGAAGATTTAACATAGATCTACGATCCAAGCGGTGAGACCTGAGAAGATTCACGACTTACATCAAAGAGATGTAAACATATTTAGTCCTGAAGAGCTGGATGAAACAGATGGCACCCTTTTCTCTTTCTGAAACCACTTTATCATTCAAATCATTTCAGTTAGAGCAGATATTAAATCATCTGTAGCAAGAAATCGAAGAGGAGAAGTGTGTTGAATTCATACTTTTACTCTGCCATCCGATAGGAGAACCTCTGATGTATGCTTTTACATCCAGTCCGCATTTCTTTCACCAAAAAAACTCAGCTAAACTCCAAAAGTGGAAAAACATGTGTAAAATAATCAACTCTTGAGCTAAAACCATCTGTATAAACTGATCCTACCACAGGCTGCTTCTCCAACAACAACAACAACAACAACAACATTGAGATCAACATCAAGCTGCTGAAGCTGGAGAAGAAGACATTCCTCTGAGGCTGAGGAGGAATGTGGAGCCGGACACACCCTCCATGAGGATTCCCCCGGCGAGAAGAAAGAGACGAAGAGGAAGACGAAGAGGAGAGACCAACAGACGTTAAAGTCTGTGAGGATGAGAAAACAGATTCTACTAAAATGATCTGATTAAAATGTTGATATGGGTGGAAACTTTAGGAGCACGTCTTTAAACAATGGGAGCGTGATGACGAGAACATGTTTATCTGACTGTACCCCACCCACACACACACACTGAACAAGAGTTAAAGCTGAGACTTTTATCTTTCTCTGCTGTTTATAAAACATAAGCAACTTTCTTTTCAGTTAATCAGGTCTTAAATTTGCAGCAATGGAGGCAGAAACTGGATGATAACAAAAGTAATGAGGTCCACAGAAATGCTGATGGACTGTTTATGGATTCCTGAATCACACCCGATGATTAGATGGACTTATGATCTGTGAATGGAGGCTTTAGACATTCAAATGACACTTCTACATGTGACATATTTCATATTTCCTGACCCTCTTAGCTCACAATCCATCGCACTGAGACAGTTTCTTTGGGTCATCAAACAGAAAGCAGAGGAGGAGCTTTGTGTGCTCTGTACTAGGGACGAAGCAGAACCATCTCAAAAGAGAAAGTACCACACTCTCTCTCTCTCTCACACACACACGTGCACACTTCTGCCTGCTTTGGTAGCGATCACTGAGGAAGATCCTCTCCGGAAGCACAGAGGCAGAAACATTCCCGACAAAGCATTCAACTGTCCTGTCGCTCCGTTCATGAGTATTTTTAGGGAATCCAGCATCCTGCTGCACAGTCCAGAGGGATGAGCCCGTGTGTGTGTGTGTATGTGTGTGTTTGTGTGTGTGTAGGTTGGAGATTCAGCTAAAACACTTCCCCAACCGGAACACCGTGTTTTGGCAGTCGGTACAAAGCCTCACTGTCTACAACCTCCCCTCTTTTACACACACACACACACACACACACACACACACACACACACACACACACACACACACACACACACACACACACACACACACACACACACACACACACACACACACACACACACACACACACACAAAGTCTTATCAGGGTCCTTGTTAGGCCTCGGTTCTGCCCACTTCCCTAAACAAGCTGCTGCTTAATGAGGGGTTTGGCCGAGCAGTCAGACGGTCACAGAGGAATGAAAAAGAGACACAACAGCAGCTCTGTGATTCTCCGTCAGTGTATCGACTCAGGAATGCAGCCAGGACCAGAGCAGAACTGCACAAACTGAAACTCCTCTCATATAAAACACACATTTACATATTTTCCTCCACTGTGTAGTTTGTGTGTAATAGTTTGAGTCTCAAAAGGTTCTGGATGCTCTTAATCTACAACTTTTGTGTCATAAAGAGTAAGGCTCGACTGATTTAATTGGCCAATTAGAGCCCTTTTTTAAAAAATAATCATGATCGTTAGGAGTTCTGCCAATAATCAGCCCATTGATTAAAACAGTAAAATGTTCTGCCTGTAATTCATATCTTTGTTTTTGTCAGCACTGAGGGACCGAAAA
Organism: Labroides dimidiatus; assembly: GCA_030710495.1. NCBI lineage: Eukaryota > Metazoa > Chordata > Actinopteri > Labriformes > Labridae > Labroides > Labroides dimidiatus. The sequence continues at coordinate 12,512,157 of CM061163.1, forward strand.
GTTATTTATTCATTATTTATTTTTAAAATGAATCTGCCGAATAATCACTTATCAGATCTTTTTTTCCCCCCAAATATCGACATCAACCTAAAAATCCGTATCGGTCAGGCCTGAATAAAGAGCCGACTCCTTGAATGCGCAGTGCAAATTCACTTCAGCTACTGAATTTGTTGTTGTCTGGCATCAGAGTCTTGATACAGGCTGCAGAAATAAACACCAAGAAGTCTGATCAGAGTTTATGAAGCAGCAAAGGCTGCGTGTACAAATTATTTCATTCTGGTTCCAAAGTTTGCGTGTGTGTGTTTCCATGTTAAGGAGCAGCCAAACAAAGCAACCCCTCATCGTTTTCCACTTCTAAAATATCTTCACGACGTGACAGGCTCACCTCATTGTGATCCTGTCCTGAAGCAGCGTCTGACTGTCCCGCAGTGAGAGATGGGGCATCTCCAGGAAATACACGCCCCCTCCTTCTGTCCCAATGCAGAGCAGATCACATGACCTCAGCAAGAGGAGGACGGTCACCCGAGTGGTGCTTTTGAGAAAAGAGAAGGATGTTTCTCATCATTTTAATGTGTGAAGCTCAACAGAGCTGCCATACAAAACATTGATGAGGAAGAAAAACCTTCTTTGGTTCACCTGCAGCTCTCGATACCAGGTCTTCCTGGAAGGCTGTAGCTCCCCACTTCCTGCAGACTGAGCCCGCCCTCTTTCTTAGCTCCTCCCACTTCTCTTGGGGCCCTGACCACCAGCTCCCACAGGTGGATGGTGTTGTCATCCAGCAGTGACAGAAGACGACCCTTCATACAGCGAAAGAAACGTTAACATCACCTCCTTAACTGTCAACACACAAGTGCTTATATTCCTAATTAATCATCATGGAGCTTACCTGACCAGGCAGGAAGTGGATCTGAGTAACAGCGGTGGTTTCTCGGTGTAATCCTGTAAACTCCACTCCAGGGGCCCCATAGCTGCAGGGGTTCAGTCAGGGATTCATAATATAATGAAAGAATGAGAAGGGGAGGAACTACACACCTGCAGAGAAACTGCACATTACTGAACATGCAGGAGCAATCTGCATCTAATCATAGTCCGAGTATGCCGCAACAGCATTTTAAACATCCTTTAGTACCATCACGCCCTCTGACGCAGAGTTTCAGCTGCTGATTCAGAACCGTAAAGCAGAAGAAACACTCTGCTCACGTGAAATAGCAGGGTAGAAATTAAAGCTCTATAACAAAGCTCACAGCAGTTACCAACACCGGATGACGCACATGCTGAAAACCAACACTCTGAGTGTGTGTGTGTTTGTTTTTATGTGTGTGTAATCAACAGCAATCTTCACAGAGTCCTTGCTCTGTTATCCAGTAAATGAGGCTGGACTAAAGATCTGTGACGCCGCAGACACACTCACACACACACTCACACACACACAAGCACACACACACACACGAGTGCACTGCTTACATAAGCCTGTAGGAATGTGGATTTAAAATGCTGAAATAGGGGGAGTTCTCCTGTTTGTGTCTGACTGTGAGCAGAGCTGCTGTTCTTTATTCTCATTACCTCGATCTCTCTGTGGATCATTATTTGTCCTCTGTGATGAGGCAGAAAATAAATGCAAATCAAGTGAAAACATCACAACAACTTTAAATGTCTACGTTTAATTGAACTAACCGCCACTCCTCTTTGTTCCAGCACACTATCAAGAGCAGGACTCCCCCTCTCCCTCCTCTCTGAACCCAGGCTCGGAAAAGAAACAGGTACGGTTCTCTAGGTCTGAACCCCTCCTGTCTCCTTCCCTCCCTATCTCAACTCCCTGCAGGCTCTGCTGAGAAAAATGTTCACTGAAGGGTCACGGACCTTCAGTCCACACTAACAGGGAGCTGGAGAGACAGAGGCAGAGAGGAAGAGAGAGATAAGTTTTTAGTTTTTTGAATTCTTTCCAGTTAGCGTACTTTAGCATAAAGAGCTAGCCTGGCTTTGAGTGAAGTTTTCAGACAAACTTCAGCTTTCAGAACAAAACCACTCAGTTTCGTGAGGATGAAGCTCAGAAAGTGTCACTCAGTGTAACAAAAAGTCAGGGTGTGTGATTGAGTTGTTGAAAACTGAGCAGATTTAGAGAAAAGAAAACAAAAAAATACACAGCTGCCTGCTGTGCTCCAGAGTCAGAGAAGAGAACACCTAAACAAGAAAGAGAAGTTCCATGGCTGTGTAAAACAGATCAGACCAAGTGAAGACTGATTGAGGCCAGAGGTTTGTGTATGTTTTCCCGCAATGTAACAGTGACCACAGCTTGCTCATCATAGATTTATACTGCATCTCCCTCAAATTTGAGCTGACTGAACAGGAACAGCATGCAGGGAGAAAAAAACGCACACGTGCACACGTTTAAATTCACATTTCCTGTCCACAATGATGTCAGAAGACAGCTGGTGGAGGGTTTCCTGGTGATGTCATCACATCCCTGCCAAGGATGGATAGAGTCCCTCTGGTTTTAGTCTCAGGGACACACACACAGACACACACACACACAGACACACACAAATGTACTGACTCAGCTCTGCATACAGCTGGTTAAGCACATTATTAATATAATTTATCCACAAAGACATGCAGATGCTAACCTGCCAGGAGGACTGAAGGCTGGGGCGCTAACTCTGCTAGCTTTAGCCAAACTTGACATTGTTTGCCTGTACATTGCAGTGAGCTGTGTTCAATAAATAGGGCTAAATTTTGACTGTTTTCTGAGCTTCTTCTCACATTTAGACCAGCGTTGCATTGGAATTTAAACTCTGCTAAATGAAGGGGAAAAAGTAGCTTCAGGAATGGGCTGAGGGGAATATTGTTGTTTTTTGCAGGACTTTGGTCAAAAAGTAAATCGTGAAATAAAAATATTTTAACACCACCTAAAGGAAACATTTACACACTTTGTACACACTTCAATCTGTGTCAAAGAGTTGGAATGACCAAGCTCTGTCACCAAGGTGATTAAAACACTTCACTTAATCTGATCACACTTCTGATGAAGATCAGGGAGAGATGAATCTGATACTTCTAAACATGGAGCATGAAAGCTGAAAGTAATGATGTATGGATAGAAAAGAAAAAAAGATGAAAGGAACTGTTGCAAATTCTCTAAATGCCAAGAAAGGCACATCCAAGACCTCCAACACACCGACTGAGACTCAAAGCTGTGTCTGCACTATCCCGGAGGAATCAGCTGTGAGTTCAACCTCCTCCTGGAAACGTTTCTGAATCAAATTAGTGGACAGAAATGTTGAGCAACCTGTTGAATGACTCTGTGGTCTGATCATTCATGGAGAGCAGGGTTTGAGGAAGATGTGCAAAGATTTGCTCCATTACTCACCAGAGAACCCTAAAATGCACACAATGAAGGCTTACAGTAACTCATAATAAGAGAATCACTGTCTCTTTCTCACTCACACACACACACTCACACTCTCTCTCTCTCTCTCTCTCTCACACACACACCATTGCTCGGTGATGCAGAGAGAGAGAGCTGTAGCAGGGATAAAGCGATTTCACGGTCTGAATACAGACAAACAGAAGGCATTGTCCTCCGAATGGACACACAGTGAGCACACACACACACCCACTCAGACACACACATACACACACACACACACGATGGACAGGAAGTTAAGATTGCTCAACCCAAAGATGACTGCACGAGTCGAAAACCAGCCTGAAGAGAAAACCGAACCAACACCGAAGAGAGTCTAAGAAATTTCAAAATAAAAGCCCTGCCTCACACAACATTTGGTTCAAGTTAGTAACTTTGTGAGAACTTCCCCTAACTTTCACTCCCTCATTCACACACACAGCAACACAAAATCACTGGTCAGACGTCTGGCAAAAGGCAGTCCACAACAAGACGAGCCAAACGGCTCCACCCATCCACTAGAGAAACAATCCCGTCTCATTTGCATCCTCTCCCCCAGCCTGTACCTCTCCACCTCCTCACACACTCCCCTTTCTGGCCCACTCGCTCAGTGCACGCCGCCCCCACCGCAGCGTCAGTAAAACGACACAGAACAGAGCCAAGCAATGCCTGTCTATAGTACAACTTTTATTCAAGGTCCCCAGAGGCTGAAATGCTTTTTCATCATGAGTTCTGGTGCTCATGTCATGTTGAAACTTTTCGCTTAAATAAAAACATAAACAAGCGTCTCATTAGTTATTTTTAACAGATATTTGGCAGACGCTGACCTAACTCTAACTGCACTCCTTCAGGTGCGACGTAAACAGACTTTCCTTTCCCGTGTTTCACTTTTTCTCCATTATGAGTAATCCATCTCAGCACTGATTGTATTTACTTAACTTTAGTCTGTTAGAATCACGTAAATGTTTTCTTTCTTGGAAGGACCGCACATCCCTCATCCCTACAGACCAGTTCTTCACACAAGAACACCAGCTGGATAAGAAAGTGTGTGGCTGAGTGTGTGTGAATAACCTCAGAGAGAGAGAGGCAGGAGAGACCAGACAAACAGGATGACAGTCAGAAGAGTTAGTGAGGAGGATATAAAGTTGAAATGGAGCTGGCAGAGGGTGTGTGGGTGAGGACAGAAAGAGACAACAAGTAAATGGTGAATTTGTGAAACAGACTTTTGTAATATTTTACAAACATGACATTCCCTGATCCAAACCACAGTCTGTGAAGCTGAACAAAAAAACTAACTGAGACGTGGGGACGATTAAATGCTGCTAATAAAAAGAGGCAAGAGAATAATCCCAAGAGAGTTTTGTAGCAAACAAAATAATCAGAGTTTTTGAGACAAACTTCCCAGATGGGTCGACTAACAGGATGCAGAAACGTGTCAGAAATATTTCTCTTGTGAAGCTACAACTGCTTTTTAAAAGTCTAATGCATCTGTACAAAACAGTGTTGTGTGTGTGTGTGTGTGTGTGTGTGTGTGTGTGTGTGTGTGTGTGTGTGTGTGTGTGTGTGTGTGTGTGTGTGTGTGTGTGTGTGTGTGTGTGAGTGTGTGTGTGACCTACAGGATGTCAGTCAGAAGAGAAAGCTGACAGCTGTGGGTCAAATTTTTGAGTGCGTGTTAATATTAGCTGATCCTTTTGCTGCTAGATCATCGATACTGTGACTGAGTTTCAGTTTGATTCAGCAGCAAATCTGTGTGTGTGTGTGTGTGTGTGTGTGTGAGAGAGAGAGTGAGAGAGAGAGAGAGAGAGAGAGAGAGAGAGAGAGAGAGAGATAATGGGATTCAGTTAAAAGTATTTTCTGAAGCATTTCTCTTCAAGCTGCAGACTCTTAATACGCTTCAGTCTGCAAGGACTTCTCATCCTGCACTGGTTGTCCTGGAAACCAACTCAAAAGCTTCTTTTATTAAGACTTGAGCCCGCAACAAAGCTCTCACTCACAAAACTGGAAACACACACACACACACACACACGTATAGGGGGGTTAACCTAGGGCAGCACTACATGCATGCATTCTTCAACAGGACACGGACTCCCCAGGATCACCCCCTCCCCACACACACACACATACACACTCAGAGCTCCCCTCCACATTGTCCTGTTCCCTGTGCTGAGCCCCAGTCTGTGGTGGAAGAAGAAACTCTCAGGGCGTAATATGACTCTGCCTTTATAAACACACAAAGTGGGAGAGAGAGAGGAGAAGGGGAGAGCGAGCTCATGCAGAGGAGAGGAACTAAAATCACGCCTGGACAGAGAGCAGAAGTTCAAACAGAGAGGACGAGAGTTCACATTTTTCTACTCCGTGTTTGAAACTCTGAGCACTCTCGGCCAAACTCTCCTCAGCTCTTGGTCACGACTCCTGAACTCCTCTGACCGCCCGGCACACACTGTACACCGCTCTGAGTGTGAGAGAGAAACCACACAGCTGGCTCTACAGCTGGAAGAGTGTGTGTGTGTGTTTGTGTGTGTGTGTACTTGTAGTTCAGATCCAAGTCAGCAGGTCACTGAGATTATCAGGTAATGCTCAGACACACAAACACAGTTCTGATAACAAACATCATCAGTTCAACTGAACCAAATCTGAGGTGAAGTTTATCTCATCTTCTGCAAAAAGACCGTCTGAAGAGAAATCATCCCCGCAAAACCTGATTTTACCTCTCAAACTGTTCCATCACAAACACTGAAGAGTGATTTACTGTAGGGGTAATCATCTCTTCTTTCTTGGACTTGGATTATTGACCCTTGAACATACATGTCTCTAAATTCCCTCAATGAGCACTCTGGATAAGTTTCCAGGTGCTCTTTAAGGGTGTAAACGCTGATTTTCCAGACATTCCAACAGCAGCTGGGACCTTATAAAGAAATGAAAAAAAAACTGGTGACTGCTCTGAGCTTCCAAGTGCAGTTCTTTAACAGTTTGTTGAGCCGTATAGCTCCAGCCACTCCTCTGTCTTCACTGCTTCTGTTTATCTCCAGCCCCCCTCCATCTCCTCCTGTTCTCCCTCCATCCATCTCCCTCTGGGGTGCAAGTGCCTGGCACCACCAGTCTCTCTCTCTCTAATCTTTCTCTCTAAAAGCTGCGTCTCAAAGAGTCGATTCTCCACTCTGATGCATCTGCACGTAACGCACACAAGCACAGCCGTAAACATACATTTAGAGACAACACACTGGAGTGTTTGTGTCCTATTACATGCTGTCCACTGCAGGACAAATGAAACATGTGAGACAAATAGGAAACATGAGACAAATATGCACAACAAACACAGTGAACACATGCTTCAGCACAGCCATGGTCATCATTCTCCACACTGTGCTTGTGCAGTGAACAGGAGGACAGCTGAAAACAACAAAAATGGACGCTACAGCCCCAGACGTGGATCAATAACATGTTAGAGAGTTTGACCATGAAGCCAAATTATGGTTAAGCTCTGATGCTCCTCCAGAGCCAAACCATCATCAGTGCTCCAGCCTCTATCTGTGCAGCTCAGACAGACTCGGTGAAGTCTCACTAACCACAGGCATGAAAACACATTTATAGTATGTAAGGTCTTCAGGGTAAAAACATCTGCTAAATACTGTTTGTAATGAAGCTGCTGTTGTTGTTTTTGAAGCTATTCAGTGACACTTATTCATGGGAAGTGACAGGATAATGGCGCAGGTGGTAAACAAACCAACGCTTCATCTATTTCATCTCAAAGTATTCAAAATAATCAACTTTGGGAAACAGGTTTTATGCTGATGGTGCTGTTTGTTTTTACCCCATTGAAAGTCACAAATATTCATCCAAACTCCTCACATGAGCCTTGATTGGGTGAAAGAATTAGCAAACACCTGACAGTTCACGGTAAATGTCCCAACTATAAAATCCAAAGGCAGGCTGTAAAAGACCGAGCAGCCCTCAGACAGCACACACAGCAATCCTCTGCTCCACTGAGCGGCCGTTATATAAACAGCTCAGCTGCAGATACATCTGATCAGAGTCTGAACATTTCTGAAGTGCTGTGAGTCACCGTGTCAGCAGGAAGAAGAACAACAGCGTAGAAAATAGAAGCACAGATTTAACTTCAGCTTCAATCAGCTTTCAGCAGACGCAGATCCTACATTAAAGAGTGTGACAGAGGCATGGAGCATGCAAGGAGCTGCAGAGCAAAACTCCAATGTGGAAGAAAAAAAATGGTCACTATACCTCAGCAGCAGAAATTAAAGGTCCTTCATGTCACTTTACAGCAGAATACTGAGTGAAAACAGATGAAAGATTTAATCTGAAGCTCAGTGATGATAAAAGGATACACTTTGATGGCTCCTGACTTTGTCCCAATGGCCATGAGCTGCAGCTCGGGGTCAAAGGCCAAAGCACTAGGCTGGTGAGGGAAGCCATGCTCCACAGTCTGAGAGAGAGAGAGAGAGAGAGAGTCACTTTAGACAACAAATAAGAAAATATAATTCATGTCGGTTGTGTTTTCTTTCCTCTCCCTTATACTCACAGTGAGTGAGGGAGTGACTGTGTGTGTGTGTCTTAGTTCAAAATTAGAGCCAGCAAAGGCGTCCAAAGTGCCCCTAATAAAGTTAGAGGAAAATCTTTAAAAAGCTCTGACAGCGGAGGCGATGTTTTATTACCATTCTGTGCAGACTTTGTTAAATGAGATTAGCATAAATTCACAGATTTTCCTTCTGCCCGTGTTGGGAAACCGCGAGGCAGCAGGGAAATGATTCAGATCCACACAGAGAGAGGCGTAAGAAACTTTTCAGAGGGATACGATGACCCGCTTAAAAGAGGTCAAAGGGGGCTTTAAAGATCCCGAGCAGCCTCTGTGATGTCGTATTTGGACAGAGATTGTTTAGCTTGGAGAGCAGATATGAAGTCAAATATTAACTCTTTGTTTCTCCTACAGGACCAGTCTGAGCTCACTGACACACAGACATCAAAGGAGCTCTCCTGTTGGGCGACCACCCCTGATAGTTGTAGCAGCTGGTGCCAGAGCGTTAAATGTGTGTGTGTGTGTTTTCAAAGTGCAGCAAACAGCTCATGGACTTTAGACATAATAATCAAACGTTCAGTCAATATTTTCAGTCTAAAACAGAAGTTTTTAGCAACTGAGGAAAAGACCATGAGGGTCACCGGCCATGGCCCCAGAGAGCAGTCCTTCAACTCTCCTCAGTTTGAAAAAGACTTTGATTCTAACTCCCTGTCATCTTTCATGACATGTACGGCAGGTATGTGCTAAATATTCCACGCTGACACTGGAAAGTCTGTGATGGTTTATGGTTTTGAAGAGATTAAAAGGCATCATGGGGAAAGGTCCCTGAAGAATTTCATCCTCTACGGTGCAGAGGAGCTCAAAAACCTGCTGACACAGCAGGAGTGATGGAGGTGCACAGGAAGCCTAGTGAAGAGTCTTTAAGTGAACCAAGACTTCCAATGACTCGTGTGCACCTTTCAAATGTTTGCACAGACCATGCTGCCTGAACTGAGCGAAAAAAAGAGAAATATAAACCAAACAGAATTTGATTCTTACAGGAACAAGAATGAAGATGGAGACAACATTTTTTCTTTAGACAGCATTTCAAGATCAGAAGTGCCTTTATGTCTCTCTGGAGGGTGCTGACACATCAAACATTTTTATTGTTACTGTTCTTTCAGCTGTTTTCATTAACTCCTGTAATTTTACAATCCGACAGAAGCACCTTTATTGCATTCTTCCAAAAAAAAGCACGGTTGCTATCAAAATGGAAAACAACCTTAACAATAAAAACAAAAGGGATCCTCAGGCGTTCACACTGTTTCATGACTTGAGTGTATTGTTACGCCCCTCATGTCTGATAATTGATGCACACAAAAAAGAGTACAAACCAAATGAACTATTCATCACTTAAATAATCCTTTAAAATATATATTTTTCTATTTTAAAACAAAGGTGTTAGAGAAGTTCAAGTAGGAGGTGTCAATCTCTGCCATCTCTCTGTTAGTGAGATAGTTTGTGTTTTTATTTTTTATAATAAGCCCTGACTTTGGATTCTGAGGCAGAGATGAGATGAAGGGGACAAGGAAAAGAAACAAGCATGGACACAGGAGTGAAGAGGGACACACTGACCTTTCTGAATAACAGGTTTGTTGTCATGGACTGTGCCTGATGAATTCTGGCTTACAACATCAAAAACTTTGGACAGCATCTCTCTCTGGGACACTCTGCTCCACTTTCTGTGTGTGCAGACAGACAGTGGCCTAACCTAACCTAACCTGAGTGAAGGCCACTGCAGTTTGCACAGAGGTCTTCAGACCCTGCTGGCTGAGGTGCTGAACTCAGCTTTTCAGCAACAGCGTTTTTAAGGTTGTAGGCTTTCTATACTTTTCATGGCATCTTAGAATACACTGAGTTTGTAACATCCCACATTTTGCATCTCATATCATACAATATGCCTTATGCTGCTTTGTTCATAACTTGCTGATATGAATCATAGTAGCCACTCAAGTTGCACTTCTTTTCATCTATTTTATCAATGGTCAGTATATTTTATTTATGTGTAATTTATTATTTTTGGCTGTGTGATGCAGAAACACCTACATTTACACTCAAGGAATCAAAAAAGGATAATCTCGTAAAATTAACAACCACTAGATCTATAGCTGGAAGCAATGTAGGTCACACAGTGCTGGACTAAAGCCTCAAAGTTGCGTCCAAACGAATTAATCATGTTAATGTGAAGCCTGATAATCCTCATCCTTGCATAATCTGCTGTAGTCTGGTTAATTACAGCCCTGTTTGGTCTACCGGGATAAGTTTCCACATCTTCCCCGCTTGAGCCGGTTAAGTTAAAGCCGATGAACACAAACACATCAACAAAGCGTCCATCAGCTGCAGTCTGGACCGTAGGGCTCTGAACCAGATCTGTTTGTAGCTACAAACGGCTCCGGAGAGGAGCGGCCGTGGAGGGGGTGAGGCGGGCGGGGGGGAATGCTGCAGAGTGCTCGGGTAAAAACTGGGTCCTGTGTTGAGATAGTTGCAGGGAAGCGGGGACCCCTCTCACCCCTCCTCCCCCTCCCCCTCTTTCCCCTCAGAACCGTTACTTTACCTTGTTGAAGGCGAAAAGCTCCTGTTTTATCTTCTCCCTCTGCGGGTCCGTGCCCTGCCGACGAAACCTAAACTTCATCATCTTGGCGCCGGGCTGTGAGGACTACAGGGCTAGCCGGGTAAGAGGGGACGAAAACGGGGTCAGCGACCCGGCGGTTGGTCGGCGGTATTTGCCGTGGGACGATGCTAAGCGCTAACTAGCTGCCTAGCCCATGCAAGCTGAAAGCTGGGCTACGGCGCTGCTGCTGCTGCTGTCTGCGGCTGTCCTCCCTCCTCTTTCTGCCTCCCGGTGCTTGTCGAGGTCGTGGTGGGTTTGACCACAGCCCCCGCCTCCCCACCTCCCCTATCCCCGGTTCACACGGACCCCGTTGTTGTTAACCAATGAGAGCGAAAAAATCTGCGAGCAATTACTGAGAAACGCCCACACGGCACAGTGGAGCGCTGGAGAAGAGTGTGTTCGATTTGTAGCACCGGACGCCCCGTAAGCTGTTAAATATATAACGCTCTGATACTAAGTTGCAAACGGTGTGTCAATAGAATTAAAACAAGCTGCCTCGAAGTGTATCGCTAGAATGAGCTAACCAAGCGTATTATGGTATTGATCCACCTTTTGAATTTTATTATTAATTGTAAATATCGATAATTTCAGTTGAAGCTCTTGTACTTGTCTCAAATAATGATTTTCTATTCTTTTTAGGAAATGTGGTTCTACTCAAAGGAAAAAAGAAAGACGAACATACCTAAACACAGTCACTACCAGTATGTGCTGAGATATTGGTCTCAATTTAGACTAAAGTCAACTGTTGCTTGCGCTACTATCGTAAAAACATTAAAAATGAATTTATTTGTACCAAAGACTTTTAAAGGACCAGTGAGGAGGTTTCAGCCACTTATAAAATTATTTTTTGAGTTTGAAAAGGTACTTTTAAACGAAATTAAGTTGTTTTTGGTTGGAAAAAATACCAGTCTAAGTTTTCCACAGGGGTCGCAAAAACCAAAACAAGCATTAAATGTCTTATAGGTGTTAAAAAACATGCATACATCAATATAAACAATACTACAAACTTTAATCTACTGTACATAGAATTTTTGGACATACATTTTATGTACAAAAGCTATTTACAAAATTTATATGTATATATTTTTGTACTGTAAAAAATATTAATTAGTGCAAAGATTTCAATGATGTAGCCTTCAAGCAGTGTCACTTCTCAGACTGAAGATAAAATAATTCTTTTATCTCTCGTAATCAAATTTAAATGGTAACAAAACATCTGAATGTGAGCCTAGTCTGAATTAATTTATCTTTTTTTAAACATTGTCACATCATGCAAATCTGTATATTCCAGAAGACAAAGTAAGATATTCATTTCACTCTTAAACATTTTTGTTTCTCTGTGCATAACAGAACATATTAGGGTTTGGGGCTTTCATTTGGAAAGAAAACACTTACTAATCTTAAATTTGGCTGTGGGGAATTTGGATTTAAACATTTTTAACATCAAACCCCAACCCATGAACCAAACAATCAAAAAATATATAAAGTTTCAGACTTCAAGTCATAAGCCTCATCCTCATTCACCCACATCCTATCAAACAATCAAAACCTTTACATATCAAAATATTCCACTTTCAAATAGAGGTAGATACAGTGCATGTATGACTGATAAAACATGATGAGTCTTTATACTGATGTGATCTCTTTGCACTACAGCAGGGTAATTTCACTGGGAGGTAAAGTGAGTCTCTTTTCTCTGACGGACAACAAGTTCTCCATGTGCATGGCAATGACTCGGCACAACTCCAGACCCTGCAAAACACAAACAGAAACAGTAATTAAAATGAGAGAAACTTACATAAACAAAATAATAACCGTCATGCATACATATAAACATGAATACACACCTGCTCCAGCTGCAGCTGTGTGATGCGTTGGTTAAGCAGGTCCCCGATCATGATCTCTACATATGGATAACTGGAGCCTGAAGTCGGCCTCTGGGTGCGAGTTGACTGGACCTCCTTAAGAGGGAAACGCACCATGGCTTCCTTTTCATACACACGCACATACAAACACACACAGAAGGAATATTTTATAGATAATATCTATAGTCAACCAAGCAGAATCAACAAGAAACTACTCTTAAAGCATAAGCTGAGTGGTTATGTGCACAGATTTAGGAGTAAAAACTTAAGGAAATATGAGACTATCTGTAGAGTCATGCTTGGTATCTAAAATAAAGGGATGTATGATGTATGTATCTAAACACAACAACCAGGAGAGGGAGCCAATTATTTTATTTCAAACACCTGATGATTGCTTTGACAAAAATACATCAAGACGTACAAATTTCTATAATTCGATAGATTTTGCTGCATGCGTTTGTGTGTCTGTGACTCACATGGGTATCCTTGTTGAGAAAGTGCAGTCCATTCAGATTCACAGCCAGGATGCAGGGTGCCTGGATGGAGGAAGAGCTGCAGCTCTGGATATAGAAGAAAGATGATCCGAACATGGGGAAGGCACTGACCAGACCTAAAAGAGAAGTGATGTGTTGAGTCAGTGCAGCTTGGAATAGTTACCGTCTTCTTTAGTTTGACTTATAATTGTCTCTGAGAGTCTACAGGCAACATGATAAGCATAAACACACACACAGGGCTGCAGCCTTACCGAGGAACTGTGCGCGGGCCTGATGTGGATTTAAAGGCTGGACATGCTGCATGTGTTGAGTCGTCATATTCAGCCACGGCTGTGAACCCTGCTTCCCGTAGAACGGTGGGGGGACACACTCCTGCACCTCCCGGCTGAAAACACAAAAAGCAAACAAATGATACCTGGATGGCCCATAAACGCACCTCTGTGAATGCTGCAGGTGAGTCTTGGTACATGGTAGGCAGGTAGATGGTGTCCTTGGCACGGTGCTGTAAGGCAGCCAGTCGAGCAATCTGCTGCAGATGCTGATCGCTGGCCTTTCCCTGAGGAACCAGACTCAGCAAGGCCTTCAGGTAGTCTGGCAACACCTGAACACAGACATAAAAGGTAAACAGTTTAATTAAAGTGTGTCAGTTTGTTTAGAAAATGCTGTTTTGTAGGTTTATGAACATTCCTGTCTGATTAAAGCTGGTTTTACTATTACACAGCTTACCTGGTTATAGTGCATGGTGACATAGAGTTCATTGTCAAGTTTGAGAGGCAGACTCCAGATGACTCTCCTGAACCACAGACTGTAATTGGCGTCCACTGGCTCCGCCTCTGTTGCAATGTCCAGGATGTATTCACGCTTGTTCAGGGGACGCACATTCTGACCTGTGCAAAAACACACACTGCAGTATTTATCTGTTTATCTCTGGAGTGTCACCATTTATGAGGGAGAGTTTTACCTCTGTGAGTGACTAGAAAGACAGCGTATTCATCCAAAGCCTCCATTCTGTGAAGTCCCATCTCATAGCAAAGCTCCTCAATGACATCCAGAGCAACCTAAAATCCATTCATAACAACCCTTCAGTCAACTCTGGCTTCTGATTGGTCAAGGAGTTCTCTATCTGTATTAAAAAAAGACTCTCAGTAAACTACTGAAATGAAGATCCTGGACTTGATTTTTTTATGAGGCATGCATCAGACGTTTTTTCAGTGTGTGTGTGTGTGTGTGTGTGTGTGTGTGTGTGTGTGTGTGTGTGTGTGTGTGTGTGTGTGTGTGTGTGTGTGTGTGCGCATGTTATGCTTTGGTTATATCATGTCTTCAAATACACAGATCAGAGGATGAAGTCCTTGTCCAAACAGGGTTGGGGGCATACGCAAAACCCCAATTCCTTGCCAAATTTTCTAATCAGAAAAGACTAGCACAGACATTCTGCTCCATTTTTTAAGTGCAGGTTTGTGTGTGTGACACTTACAGAGCAAGTCTTGATTTTCAGGTGCCTTTCAATCCCACCTGGCAGCAGAAACAGCTGTCTTTTAGAGCTCCGCCCAGCCTGAAAAACAAACATTTAGAGCGTTTAATCAAAGGATGAAAAAAACATGGACAAGACTGATGTTTGACAGAGAACAGATAAGTATGGTCATTAAAAGAAAAGAAAAAAAAAAAAACATTAATTTGGGTGTGAACCAGAAACTAACCAGCATAGCTTTGAGCTCCATGCTGTTTGGATGCTGTGTACGTCCGCCATATTGAAAAGTTCTCCTCAGGTTCTGCTCACACGCCTTAGCAATACCTGTGAACAGGAGCACCAGCATGTAAACCAGCAGTGAGTTGAAAGACGAGATGGTGAGGTGTTCCAGGTGTCTGATTTACCTTGGTACTGCATCCCAGGACTCTCACAGGCATCCTGCAAGAACTTCAACAGAAACGGCTTCATGACATCAGAGCAGCGATGGACGGCTGTCAGGATGTAGAGCAGCCTCCATCCTCGCTGACAGCTGTCTCTGCACAAACACACACACAGCAACAAATTAAAGCCTGTCTGCGGTCACACCAGCACTGACCAGGAGGTGAAGTGTGGTTGAGTCTTACGGTTTGGAGCTGGTGTTGGAGGTCACTTGCTTCATCACCTGGCAGTAGGCTTCATCCTTTATCAGCCCGTGGTCTCCACTTAACTAGATTTATGAGGAGAAGCACTGAATCAACATGTTATGTTGAAGGTTGGTTGTAGATGTCCCACTAGTGTGTGTGTGTGTGTGTGTGTTTCTTGTACCTTCAGTATCGTGGAGACCAGGTCCTGTTCAGTCTGACCTTTCATTGCAAAGTCTCCCATGAACTTCATTATAGCTGAAAAACATGGAAATGATCCTGTCATCTGACAAAACCCTTCTATGGCTTCTCCACCATCATTTTCTGATCCTTTCCTTCTTCTGCACTCACCTAAAAAGATGTCAGCAGCCACTCGGTTCATCCCGCTGTCAGAGAAGTCGATCAGAGACTCATGGATCGGAGACTTCAGAGAGAAGCACAAAATAGAGGAAGAAACACGTCAGAACAAAGAGACTTTAGTCAGGATCTTAGAAAGTGAGAGGTGAACAGTCAAGTAGGAAAATTCATTTCACAAGAATTCGTTTTCATCCTTCTCAAGAAGGAAAAAATAAAGTTTGTTTTTGATCGGTTTTACCTTCGAGAATTTCACCATGTCAGCAGGATCTCTGCCCTCCTTCCCCTTTTTGGCTTTCTGGTCTCTGCGGGTAAAACAAACTGATTTCACTGAAGTGTGCTAAAATTTCATATGGCTTATTTTGATTTTGTCAGTTAAAGCAAATATTAAGAAACCAAAGGGGAAAATGAATGCAGTTTATTGGTACTTCATCTGTACATCTGTAAATGTTAGACTGACCCTCTGCTCCTCTGAGCCTCTCTGAAGTACTTCTTGGCAAACTCCACCATGTGGTACTGGCTGCTATGCACAGGCAGATCCTCCAGGTCCACGCTCACGCCATCTCCATACATCTCGTTGACTACCTGATACACACATATGCACAAACAACCACAGACATTACAAGCTGCAAAGCAGAGCAAAGATATGATCATACTTTAAATATATTTCATATTTCTCGCCATACCTCCATAGAGAGGTCGAGCTCATGGGCCGCCACAGCTGAGCCCAGAGCAACAGCAACTGCAGCAGATGCAGCCACTTGTCCCTGCCGGTCTCTGGGCTCCGTCCGCTCCGGCGGGAGAACCAGGAAGTCTGGAGCAGCCACAGGGCGAACGTAGTCACAGGGAAACACACCAGATTTTCCATACACAGCCCCAAAACGCCAGCCTTAAAAACATAGTGGAACATATATTATCCTTCCTTATTGTACTGGAATAAATCTTATTTTTACCTGACAACTCATCTGATCCTCTAAGTTGTGTCAAACCCACCAAACTCAGGAGTGTCTCTCTTTATCTCTTCCAGCAGCATGACCTTCTTCCTCACTATGCAGCCGTAATGTTTGCCTGAACACACGCACACACATAGACACACAGCAAGACAACACCGTAAATGCAGACAGAAGCTTGCTGTTGTAAATGTTAAGTGTGTGTTGTGTGAGTGTGTGTGTGTGCACGCGTGCGCATCTCACCCGCCTCCAAACCGTCCATGTGCTGCAATCTGATGATGTCACCTTTGTGGAAGCTGAGCTGACTCCTGTCCTCAGTGATGTAGTTCCTCACCGCCACCATGTACTCGGAGTCCTGATAGTGATGTGACATGGTCAGATTTGACATTTCAGCAGAGAACAACATGCAGAAAAATCTCTTTGGAGCAGATCAAGACACCCGAGAGAAACTGTCTGACCTTCTTCAGCTCTGTGAGGAAGTGATCAATCATGTGTTTGACCTGCGGTGCCTTAGCCGAGAAGAGGATCAGCTTCTCATTGGTCAGGTTGAACTCCAGCATGTTTTTAGACGGGATTGACACAAAGAGGATGTCTGAGTAGCTGCATAGAAAGTCATACACACAGAAAAGATGGTTGGAAAATGAAACAAAGGCAGTTAGAGTAGCTTTAAGTCCTCTAAAGCTCAAACTCTCACCTGTAAGGCCTCAGCACTCTGAAGTAGTCTGAAGCTGTAGAGCTACTTCTGACCATCTTCAGTAGCTTGATACCTTTATGAGACACAGACAGCACCTGCACTCCTGTTCCCACACTGCCCTGGAACACACACACACACAAACAGAAAAAGTAGGCAAATAAAAAAACAAGCTGGGGACAACAGGCCAGCACTTTCACCGTCATATAAGAAAAGAGGAGAGCTCACAGAGGCAGGAAAAAGACGGGAGAAGTAAATCTCCCACGAGTCTCTGGCGATGGCGGCGACTTTCTTCTTCACATTCTCGTCGTGTGTCCCTGACACCTGATCCACCTTATTCTCAGCTGTTAGAAGAAGTTCAAGAATCAAACCTCTGGTATAAAGGTAGACTACCAATGATCCATCAGAGTAAGTTCATCTTACAAAAGAAAGCTTTCATCTGCTGTCTCTCCTCCTGCGTGATGCGGATGCAGGCCTCAGAGAATGTGTCATGAACAACCTGGAGGAGAAGAAGAAGTTAGCGTGTGCTAACGTACAAAGAAAACTAGCACCATAAAGTAACTTAAAGTTTATTATTTCATATATTCTTTTCAATAAAGGTCCAACTTGATTCATCCCAAAGGTTTATAAATCAACCTGTCTGAAAATCAGGTCCAGGATCAGTGGATTGTTGACATTTTCTTTTGGATAGAAAACCTGTAAACAGAACGACAACATAGATATATTTTCCTATTTTTAATAAAAAAAATTAGAAGATATAAATCATTACAAGGCAGTAAATTGATGGTGAGGAAGCTTTGGAGTATTTTCAGTGCATCATTGATCAGTTTTGTCTCTTTTGTTTTTTGTCTCTGTTTGCGTGAATCACCTCTTTCCTCATGTACAGTTTCCAGGGCACGTTGGAGTACGTGTAGTACTCATCGCTGGTCCTGCTGTGCAGCTGAGTCTGAATGATCTCCTCCTCCACTGGCAGCTCTCTGGAGACTGAAAGCAGACACGGGTCATGAGTTTAGAGCAACATTTTATCTGTGCAGGTATGACGAGCTTCACTGTTTGTTATTGTAGATTCATGTCACACCTTTACCTGGGGGAGGGGCGGGGCTTATGTTGGAGCTGGTTGGCCCGACAGGACGCGATTTGATGGTTTTAGAAGGCTTCAGTCCGCCTTCTTCTTTCCGCTGGAATGATTGAGGTTTCCTCTGAGTCTGAAACAAAACAAAGATCCATTTTTAAAATGCTTTTAAATCCACATTCTGTATTTATGTGTGTGTGTGTGTAGTGAGTGTAGAGGCAGGCGTTACTGGCTGTGGTGGGTTTGCCATCTGGTCTTTGAGGATCTCCATTGCTTCATCGTGTGGATCTGGCTTCTTTGCAAACATTTTACTGTCACCCTTTCTACACACGGACACACAGAGTCAGGTTTAGAGGCACAGACGCAGACATATGAAGCACTTCAATCTTTATGTTTTTTGAGCCGTGCAGACAGACCGTTGTGCAGCGGCTCCAGTGGACGTGGTTGTGGCTGCAGGCTGGTGCTGTTTGATGATGTCTTTGATGTCATGGCTGGGATCAATGCGCTCAGCGTTGCTTGGGCTGGATCGGACCACTTCCTCATGCAGGGGTCCACGGGTTGGACCTGGAATTTACTCTTTATTAGATCAGGTGCAGACATTTAAGGACGCAGATCAACAGTTTTTAGTTTTACTTGAAGTTCTGTCTGATTGATGAGGATTTAAAAAGTTTTTGTACATTTAAAAGTTAAAATAATCTTGATATGATTTTCAAAAATGTAATATCTGAAAGTGGACTGTCTTTAAACTGGATTATATGATGTTAACACTCTTATCAAAGAGTCGGACACATACTGGTTTTTCTCTGAACAGCAGCGGGTTTGTATGGCAGCTCCTCGCTTTCTTTGGTCTACAGAAAAGCATAGACAGAGTTCAGGAGATCTGTGTCACTGCTTAAACCTGTGTGTGTCTTAAAGGTGTGTGTTTACTCACTGGGCTGGATATGTGGGAGCGTTGGGACTGGTGCGTGTGATGAAGATGCTGTGAAGGTGGAGACTGCGGGGCCGGAGCAACAGGAGGGAAAGAGGACAACATCTGCTGCTGGATGGCGATGGCCTGCATGGTCATCTGCTGAGCCTGAAACACACACGTTCAGATTTAAAGGAAAATCTCAAAGCTGTCTCAAATCAATTTGAAAACTAACAACAGATATGTGAAGTACCAGAATGATAGCTTGCTGGTTGATGATGGCCTGTTGCTGCTGAGTCAGTACTGCCTGCTCGGCTCCTTGAAAAACACAAAGCATCAAACACAGACAGCAGGTTGTAAAGATGATATCTGATGTACACAGCAGAGCATCAGACTCTGAGGAGCTCTATAACCACACAAAAACACAAAAAAACACACACTATTAAAATGTTCGATAAAATCGATCGCAGATGTGATTTAGTGTAACTCCATCATACCCAAAGTTCAGGCAAAACATGCTGAAAACCTCACACACACTCACACACAAGGCAGATTGTACCTGTCATCACAGGTAAGCCTTGAACCACAGGTGAGGCAGCATGTGTGGGGGCCCCTGGTGGACCAGGGACATGGGTAAGGTGGGGAGCTATGCTAGAATCTCTCTCAGTGGGAGGGGGACGAGCGGGTGGTGGAGCTGGTGCGACAGCAGGGCTGCTGGTAGAGCTCTGCTGCTGGTCGGGCTGCTGGGGACGGTTGTACTGGTGGTACTGGTGATGCTGTGGCTGTTGTTGCTGCTGAGGATGCTGTCGAGGTTCCTGCTCTTGTTGCTGTTCTTGGTGATGGTGATGCGAGGGGACTGGCATGGTAGGGATTGGTGGCATCATTCCTCCTGCCACTGGGAGCACTGGTACAGCTTTAGGCAGGAAGGAGGATGAGCATTAAGAGCCGGGATGCTAAAAGGATGTTAAAGGCCTTCTTGTGCTGGGCGGGAGAGAGCTGCACCTCAACGCCTCTGCTTTTACTGCTCTCACACTACACCACCCTACTCTATCCTGTTGTTTATATCAGTATTTATACAGTTCTGGCTATTTTCATCCATCTTTGCACCACCATCACTTTATTCTTTATTTTTATTCCTGCTGTTCTTATCCAGTTGAGTTCTACATTTTCTTTACTCATTCAGTGTTTACCTTTATAGCTATATTGTTCAGTTCTGTTAACATCTGTTTCACATAGCTTTTTGCTGTTTTAATTTGTTAACCTGAGCACTGTTTTATATTACTCTTAGATGTTTTTATAGTTTGTATTTATTTTTAGCTACCTGTTTGCAGCTGTGCACGTATCACAGTGCTTCAGGAAGCAGAGAAAGGGTGTGTTTCCATGTCCAACACTCGGTCCAAACTGAAATGTCTAAACAACTATTATGTTGTTAGCCTAATAATATAACTGCCTAAGTCAATGTGTTTTTTCTTTTTTTCTGAAAACTCTGAAATATGACTTAGGCAAGTACGCTATTAGGCTAACGATGTTGATTTTCATGTCAGTTTAAACAGATACAGCAGCATTTCATGTTATTCTTAAAAGCTGACAGTTATCAAGTTAAGAACACGCTCTTTTCACCTTTAAAGGATCATTATTGAGTCATAAGACTGCAAATCCCAAACAGGAGAACACATATGTAATTTGTAAATCAATAAACAGTCTGCTGCCATAAACAAAACATATTCCTCTTACACAAGAAGTTTGCATAATCCCTGCAACATCTTATACCAGAATTTTCCCAGACTTCCACTTTTTCTCACTTCCTCTCATATCAGCCTCGTTTCCTGGCTCTGAGGTGACACAAAACTCAACACTGAACTCTGAGAAGCTTAAAAATGTTCACTTCATATCCTCCAAACATGGGATGAAAGATGAAGGAAGAGCTCTGCAAATAGTTAGCGTCATTTAGAAGCAGGTAAAGGTGAATGGTGCTGTGAGAGGTTTGTTGAGCCTGTATCAGGGGGGAGAAAGAGAGCAGCAGCTCCCTATAGAGAGGAAAGGAGTCATCTGTGGTTACAGTGAACGACCGTCTCTGCATTATGGATGAGTTGAGACTGCTCATTACAGCCTCTACGCGACAGATAAATGCAGATGACCTGTACACCTGAACCTTTACACAGCTCAGTGTTTAGCCTTTACCCTTTAACAAAATGCACTGATTATCTGCTTTATGACTGAGGTACTAAACGTTTCAAACCATCCCAAAATATGTCACAGTTTCCTGCAAACAAAAAAAAGTTTTAAAGAGGGAAAGAGGGCAGAACCTTTCATCAAACTCCGACTGTTGCTGAGAATTAAAATGAATTATTTATGAATGTCGAGCAAGGGAGAAAAAAGACGGAGGAGCGCAGAGGTGAAGAAAGGCAATAGAGAAGAAACCGACAAAAACAAAGCAGAAACAGCATGTAAGACTCAGTCAAAGTGAAACCTCTGCACTTTATTTTTACCTCCTGGATGAATTCCTGGCGGATAAGGTCGCCCAGAGGTCGTCTGATTCCCTCCTTCTCCTCTTCCTCCTCCTGCAATGCCTACACCACCTCCTCCCTTCATCCTGGCTGACAAACTTCCAGACTTCTCCATGTCCTGGTGGTGGGAGGAAAACAGACGACAGATTCAGTCAAAAAAAAAAAGACGAACTGCAGAAGAGTCTGAGGAGCATCAAGAGTGAGTGTTTGATAAAGACTTTGTGAGAGCGGGTTGAGAGAGCTGGAGGAACCAAACACTCTGCAGGAGGCACCGTAAAGACAGGAGGGAAAACAAAAGGTGCAGACAAAATTTACACAGACTGAAAACTGACACTAAATAAACCTCTCACTCATCCTGTGTCCTCTCTATAAACCCTTGGTCTTTTTCTTTTTTTAAAGATGAATAAAAACATAAATGTTAAGCCACCACCAGGACAACATGTCACTACTTAAATGTTTCCTGCCTGTCTCTTCTGACAGTTACGGTAGGTCACTCAGTAACCTAATCATGCCTCCTGTCTCCTCCATTCATACACGAATAGAGGCAGAGGATCACATGTTCCCTCCATCCTTCAGCGCTCCTGTTCACTCAGTCAGACAGATGGCAGATCAGGTGCAGAGAGCTGCAGGTCGATGCATTTCAGAAGTACAACTACAGAAAAGTCTCTGAATGTTTTCATCTGACTTCTTTCACTCCACCACTGAATTGATCAGCCTTTAAAATGAGGAGAAAATGAGGAAAAAGGAAACACATCTCATAAATCAGCATCACTCACTATACTGCTGTCTGACAGCACAGGGTCAAACAGGCTGTCCAGGTAGCGATCCATTCCCCTCTGAGTCTGACTGTCACTGAAAGCATCAGACTCTACAGGACACACAGAAAGCAGATGACAGACTATCATTTAATAAACTATGATAAAAGAAGAAGAGGACATCTCCCAGAAGCATGATACCATGACTGAAGTAACCGTCCGAGTCAGGTAGACTGTAGGCCGGTCTACCGCTGAGGGGAAGCTCCTCGTCTGAGTCAAACCCACTGCCAAACAAAGCACTAGAAGAAGAGAGTGAGTCATCAGAAACACCCTTCATTTGAAGTCTGTGTGAACACCTTTGTGCATTCTGCTTCACTGACAGACTGGCGTTGGCTCGGACTCTCGCCGGGTCGTCGCTGCTGATGATGAAGTAGCTCTTCTGCTTTGGGAAGTCGGTGGGAAGCTCCAGGTCTGCGATCAAGTCCATCACGTAGTCATGACCGGCCAACTCGACCCACTGACCGTGCTCCTTCATCAGGACCGAGCTCCCTCTCCACCACTCTGACACTCCCCTGGAAACAAGACAGAAGTGTGAGCTTAAAAGGAAAGTCATGGTCAGGAACTTTGGTTTGATGCAGGAAATTATGAGAACCTGTGGCGAAGTATGTGTCCCGCTAAATCCTCTCCACTGGTCCAGGAGTGAACTGGACAAAGGAATGATCCTCCTGCAGAGAGAGAGAGACAAATGCATACTTTACTGTCTCTGTCAGTCACAGCTATGAATGGATATTTGACTTTTTTAGAGGCAGGATTTCTGAAATTTTAATCACAGTACATGATGATCAGGGACAGAAGAGTGTCCAAACTAAAAATGGTGAATTTCTCAAGACATAATTCTTATATTTTTTATAAATCTTTGATTTTTTTCCAGCATGTAAAACCTAAACTGCTAAATTTTGCCTAAACTCTCACCATCAAAACAGTGAACCTGCAGCACCATGTTAGCCTTCTTCCTATTGGCCGTCCACTCCAGCAGAGACAGAGGATAGGTCCGAGCAGTCTCGGGGGCGGAGCCTGAGCTGAGCTGTGTCTTCTGATTGGCTTGGATAAGTCTGTGCTGCAGTAGCGCCTGGCAGCCAGCAGGGCCGTGGTCAGAAACAAACCTGTGAAGAGCAGCGAAGGAGTGAAGCTCCACTGAAAGATTAACAGAAACTTTTTTGAGTATTGTAGCTCTGTGTGTGAAGGCAGCAGAGAAAATCTCACTTCAGAAGATATTTATCCATCTTTGCAGATGGAGCAAATGTGCAGACGCAGCCCAGCAGCAGTAGCCAGCCCCTCTCGGCATTCTCAGAGTTCATGTTCCTCCAAACCTGGTTCACGACTTGAGCCAGGACCTCATCTCGTAAACCCGCAGACAAAAGGCCCCTCTGGATGATGTAGTTCCCAAACATGTTCTCCTGTGCCCCGTTCAGGTGTGGGTCTCCCATAAACCTCAGCACCTGAGATGAAATGTCCATGATGAAAAAATCTATTCTATACCAAATTCATGATTGAAGAGGATTTGAAAAGACTTAGCCTGCCATGTTGAAGAGCTCCAGAGCTTCTCTCTGCAGGTCCTGCTCCACCCTGGTGAGGGGTGAGTCCAGAGGGGCCATCAGCATGCCCAGCTTTGGTTCCTGCAGAAACCGAACAGATACAGGGTGTTATTCTGAACACATGCTGAAGTTCTCTTCTTTTTCGACAATTAAGTATGGTGTACCACAGGGGTCAGTTCTGGGGCCTCTTTTATTTTCTCTTTACATGCTGCCCCTTGGCCATATAGTTGAATGCCATGGTGTGTCTTTTTATTGTTATGCCAACAATACCCAGCTGTACTTGTCTATTAAACCCTCATAACAGGGTAAGCTAGGTGTTCTATTAAGTTGTATAAATGATGTAAAAGGCTGGATGTCAAAAAAAAATCTTACATTAAATGATGAAAAAAGTGAAATCCTTGTCTTTGGCTTCCAGCACTAAGTGAATGATCTGCTGCCATCTTCTGGTACCTTGTTTACTAATGTGAAAGCTTTTGCAAAAAATCTAGGTGTCTGGATTGACAGTGACTGGAATTTTGAATAGCATAACAACTAAATTGGTGCAATGTTGATTTTATCACTTGAGAAACATTTCCAAAATTAGATCCTTTTTATCCTCCTTACACTGGCTCAGTGTATGTTATAGAATTGATTTTAAGATTCTACTGACTACTTTTAAAGCTCTTTAAGGCCTTGCAACTCCCTACATTTTAGACCTTTTAATGCCATATGAGCCCAGTTCGTCTCACCCTGAAGTGGATCTGTACGTAGCGGTGGAACGGGTAGTTGTTGATGTCCAGAGGCAGAGTGAGCTGAGCCTGCTCCTGGATGTGAGGAGCTTGTAGCAGAGCCAGACAATCTGAGTGCAGCTCCCTCCTGACTGCAAAGAGACAATGAGAAGAAGACAATCAGGATCCTGCTACATATGCTGAGGGAGCACTTTATGGTTTATTCATCAGCTGATGCTGCGCTCAGGCACAGGATCCTAGAGCTGACACAGTGAGATGAGACGTATTGAAGATCTCAGCTGTTTGGTGCATCAATAATCTGATGCATGAATATTGGCGTGAAATGAACATTTACAGACCTCCTGCAGACTGCAGTAAGGCGCCCAGCTCTGCAGGGATCACCAAGTGTGTGACATTCACCACCTCCCTCCTGGTCAGCTCCTGAAAAAGTTTACTGCTTTATTTTTCTCATTATTACTCCAAAAGTAAGTTTCATCTCCTGTGTTATTGTCTGAACTTCTATCTGACCATTTCTCTCCTCTTCCTCTCCACTTCAGCTCTTCTCTGGGCTTCGAACTTCATCTGCAAACAGACCAAAGAAACAAACACTGAGCACTTTTTCCTCCATTTAGAGAAACAATGTGAGAAACTTGAGACAAAATGGGAAGACGTGTGTTATGGTTCGAAACCAGATATTATATACCTTGATGTATCGCTTGCGACTGACGTACATGTGGACCAGAGAGCGAAATCGAACCAGACTGTCTCTCATTTTTACATAACGCTTCCTAAAAGTCACATCGAGGAATCAGAGAATTACAAAATCAGAAAAGTGTCAAGGTTTAATTCTTGGTGAAAAGACAGAAATGATTCAGACATGTTGCTTTCTTTTTATACATTTTTAAACCAGGGCTCAGAGGCAAGGTTTGCCTTTGCATCAGGGTTTGAAATATCTTCTTCTGACCTTGTGAGGAAGCCTCGACACTGCGCCTGCAGACGAATAATCCTGTTGCGGAAAGTCACGAAGCGTTTCCTGACGAAGAACATGCGTGTGTAACGCTGCAGGGTGAGAGCAGCCAGCTGGCGGGTGCGCTCCCGTTTACACTCCAACAGCTGGTAGATGTCTTCCTTCAGAAAAAGCTGCAGATACACAAATACAAGTCAGTTTAAAAAGACGAATGACATAAATCAAGTACAGCACATTTACAAAAGGTTCAGCACAAAATGATGAAAGAAGGAGCTCACCTTAGTGACGCCCACGTGGAAGCTTCCTGGTCTCAGAGGACACAGTTTACTCAGCATTATCACACAGTTCTCTCCGTTGGCTGCTGGAGGCTCCCGTAAACTGACCAGAGATTTATACCTGAGAATGACACACAGTCACATGAATCAGTGTCACCGTTTCAGCTTTCTCTGCAGAGTGGTTAAGATTTTTAAAAAAGCTGCTGCAAAAAGGTGTCATTGTTTCTGGATGTACACTATCAATTTTTTCCAGCATCCATCCATGTACGTAATACCTGAACAGAAAAACGTAGAATGGCATTCTGACAGGATACCCCTCTCTGCGGATCCTGATGGTCTCCAGGACCCCCGAGTGCCTCAGCTGGTTGCTGACCAGCTCTTCTTCAAACACTCCTGGTCGCTAAATGCAGACGAAAATGTGAGGACGTTTGATAAACGGAGATAATCAAACTCTTTGGAAGAGAAGATCTACCTTCATGTTGTTTGGCTTGATGCAGCGGACAAAAAAAGGGTTGCAACTGAAATGGGAAGAGAAAATGAGCTCATTTCTTCCCTGATAAAAACAGATTTTATCATCCGATGGCTCTCTGATATTTACCTCTCCATCTTCTCCACCAGCTCGAGTAGAGACTGCTGGAATTTGTTACTGACGGTGGGAGCTTGATACTTCCTGGTGACTGTGCTGCTCTTCCTCATGTGGCCTCCTCTCTGTTGACCTGTGACCTCTGCATGAAGCAGGAAGAGGTTTGACACCATCTGGACACACACACACACACACACACACACACACACACACACACACACACACACACAAATAAACACACTCATCTTGTGACTGTACCCATAAACTGGAGGTAACAGAACCTCAGATGTACAGATGCTGCTCTCCTCTCACCTTGTTCTTGCTCTGAATGAAAAGGTCCAGGACATCCTGACGCACTTGGTCGTAGTTTTTGTCGAGGAATTTGTAAACCTGCGGCGTTGATATCATAAATAAACTCGTAAAAGTGGGATGAAATGATCAAGGGAAGATCAGTTGGTTCAAAGCGGTGTACCTGGTAGGTAACTCGGCCTGCAAAGTGTTTAATGGTGAACTCTGGTAGGGGCATCTTTGGCTTCTGATACAGCGAGTTGTTGCCGTGGTGATAGTGACACTTTTGGAGGAAGGTGTGATCTGTCGCCTGGTGAAAAGCAGGAGACTCTAAGTGACATGTTCAGTTTGTTGTGAGGATAAAAGCTCAGCTCACCCCTGCTTCACCTGAGGGAAACAACTCTGGTCATCCAGAATCCTTAGTATCCCATGGGGCTTTGCGGCGATGAGGTCAATGCAGGGTTGGTTGTCACTGAATGGGATGTCCTGCCAAGGGATCTGCTCCCTGCTGTACTCCTCCTGAGTGGCAACACGTGCATTAACATGCACTGTTTACATATTTCGCACAGTGAGAAGTGTTGGTGTGAGAAAGTGGATATCCACTCACCTGCTCCTCCCTGAAAACAATCTTATTGAAGAAGAACTGCAGGTATTCATTGGCATAATTAATGCAAAGCTGCTCAAAGCTGTTGAAGGCCAGATCCTAACACAAACACACACACACACACATAGAGGAGCATGAACACACACAACCAGTGAGGAAAGAGTGAAACTAACACACACGTCAACATGTTTACCTCGAATCCATAAATGTCCAGAATGGAGATGGAGACAGTGTGTTGGCGGGGATACACCTGAGCGTTGATCCTCTCTGTTAACCAGTGGAAGAGCAGCGAGTAAAGGATCTTGGCAACAGCATCTCTGGAATCAGACAGGTTGGGAAACATAATTAAATACCAACAGAATTTAAATTACCAAATTTTTTAATGGATTTCTCTTCAACAAAGCCCTTACCTGGCATCAACTGCACTCTCCACACTCAGCGGTGTGTAAATTTTGTCCCTCATTGTCTCCTGTAGAGAAGATAAAAAAGGTTGAAATCCAGTGTTTCACTTCATCCTGGTTCCACTCTCATGTGTCTAAACCCGGCCTTCCCACGCTGACACTGACTGTGACTTTGAAGGTGATGGCTTTCTGGAGTCCCTCAGGGGAGATCTGCAACAGCTCAGCCACCACCCTGATCTCCTGAGCGCTCACCACTGATGCCACCTCCTGGCCATCAGCCTGCAGTGCAAAAAAGAAAAAAAGAAGAAGAGAAAAAACATCTTTTGCTCTGATTTTATGCTCCCAAATCTGACACATCAACCAAAAATAATCACATAGAAAGACAGTTTTGCAGCACTACCTCATATCTCTGAAAGTAGACGTTGCCGAGGTGCAGTATGGAGGAAAGAACTCTAAAGATGACCGACTGGTCTTCAGGAGTGAAGTGAAGGATCTCCATGGCAGCGCGCAGACGCAGGAAGTCCTCTGCATCATTCTTCCCCGTTATCCCACAATCCCCTCCCTGTGTGGACAGAAACAGACACAGTTAAGTTTTGAGCGCCTTCCAAATGTGCTCCATGCTGATGTTTGTGCTGCGCTGTGTCGTCTACCTGGTTGAGGTAATAGTAGGTCTCAGCTTCTTGAAGATAGAAAGCCTGTCTCTGCTGCGAGGGGAGACCTGCCAACATCTCATAGAAGATGTGATAGTTCCTCTCATCTTTGGCCTGAGGAGGTAAAAACAAATGTCACTCACAAAAGAGGAGAAGATTGAGGAACGGTGTGATGAGTGTGTATGAATGTGTCACCTGGAAGACAATCCGTGACTTTTCAAGCAGATACTGAGAGGTTATGGCACCACTGATCACACCACTGCACAGACACAGGAGCAGCAGAGATAAAATATGATAAACACAAATAAATTTATTTACAAACCACAGTTTTAAAAAGGTTTAGAGGGACAAGGTGAATAGTGAAGGGAACTGTTGTGTCCTCATACTCACTCCTCCAGAAAGACCTCTGTGTATTTCCCAAAGCGACTGGAGTTGTCATTTCGAACAGTTTTGGCATTTCCAAAAGATTCCAGCAGAGGAGCTGCCTCGAGTATCTATCAGGCATGAAAACACAGATAATCAACCTCCTTTATCATTTTACAAATTCATCCTGAGGAAAATATCCTCAAAATAAGATGGTAACTTTACACCAAACAGAAGTTGATCTGCTGTAACGTTTTGTCTCAAGAATATTTTTTGTCCATTTTAGGCTAAAACTTAAGTATCCTGACATATCAAGGTGAGTCATAGTATCTATGAAGCAGCAGGTGAGGACCAAAGTGCAAACACTGCACAAGTCACGCAAGTAATCCCACTACCTCAATCTGTAGCCGAGAAGAGCCAGCAGAGACAGACAAAAAAAAAAGACACACCGAGGCATTAGCAGTCTTTTAAAACAGGAACATGTGTGTGTTTGTGTACATTTGTGTTTACACACCTGCTGTGCAATGTTGCATTTGTGATGAATTGTAGCTAAGTAGCGAAGGACGAGCTTGGTGGCCTCTGTTTTTCCTGATCCGCTCTCTCCACTGAAACACAGTTAAACACACACACCACACACACACACACACACACACACACACACACACACACACACACACACACACACACACACACACACTCACACACACACACACACACACACACACACACACACACACACACAAACACACACACACACACACACACACACACACACACACACACACACACTCAATACATGGTGCTGTGATGCTTTTTTGTACCAGGCTGTAAACATGTTTCATTCTGCAGTAAAGATTAGTATTTAATCTTTGCTCTGACGGGGTATGACTTGCTTTTGGAGCCTGCCTCATGTGAACACTAAAGAAAGTGCAGTTTTTGCATTAACTCCCTTCGTGTGCTGAAAAATTCAGCAGTGGAAAATCCTGTTACTTGCAAAGTGAAAGGTCACAAAAGCCAAAGACTGAGTGTTATCTGCACCGTTACACACAGCTTTTCAATCACTTAGAGCGTCCATTATTTGATCCTTCTCACTTTCCTAATGAGGCTTATTTGGTGTTCACCTTAATTGACTAAGTGGTGTGAGAGCCAGTTTGCTCTGGACACCATACACACTCTACTTCTCCAGCACATGTACACTCTCTGTGCGTGTCTGTCTCTGTGTGTGAATTTTGGGGACACCAGCACCTTGACCACATTCCAGCATAAGGTTTCATCTCACGGGCTCGATAGCTTAAACCTGGTCATTACTGGTCACCGTACACCAGAACTCAGTTACCCCATAACACGCACTCACTGACTCACACATGCACATGGGGTTTACACCTGTGCACCTTCAGCACACATGCACAGCTCTGAAACAGAATCTGCTCCTGGCCCATACCTGGCCGGGCTTTCCTTTCAGGTGTCTCCTTCCAAATACTGCCCGAGTGTTTCAAGTGCGTGGGAGTGTGTGTTGTATTTGTGGGTTACATTTGTGTGGTTTTAGGTATTTCTAGGTGTACAAGCCCTTTCCAAATTTGCCGGTGTGGTCCATGTACTGTTTACATTTCTTCACCAGTTGACTTGACTCAACACTAAAATTGTGATTGAATCTGAACTCTAACATTGTGTTCATGATCCAGATATACTAAAATGAGTTTTCGGATCAACTGTTACAACACCTGTACACAGACGGCTTTTAAAGATCCCTACATGGACAGGAAATGTAAATGTGTTTGTCTCTGAGTGTTGCCACTGCAGGGATCAGTTTTGACATGGAGGGAGGTGCCTGTGTCAAACAGATGAAGTGAGAAAGGAGTGAAGGATGGCCCTGTCTCAAGAAAACCACAGACAGACAGACACTCATGAATTTTCAAACACTGATGGTACTGGAGATGGAAACCTGACTGTCCAAGAAGATTCATGGACACCCATGACCCCACTGGGGTCACGACTGTTGAGTACAAGCCTTATGTGGTCCTAACATGTACGTTTGGTGATCTATGTTGTCTGATTAAGGGCCTGTGTCCACTGACAGCATTTTTAAACTGGGAGCAGAAACTTTTTCAAAAGTGAAGGAGTGGGATGTCTGATGCTAACTTTGACAACAACAAAGTGTAGGGACCATCCCATGGAAAAAAAAACTAACCACACAAAAATGCAGTTAGTAGAAACAGGCCATAAAGATTGTTAGAAAATAGAAGAATTAAAGATGTTGATGAGACAGTATTTCAGAGAGTTGATGACAGTCAGCCTCTTACCTGATTATTATGACCTGGTTGTGTTTGGCATCCATCATTTTGGAATAAGCAGCGTTTGCTATGGCAAACAAATGCCTGAAAGAGAAAGATAAGAGAAAGATTAGAGAAAGATTAGAGAAAGATTAGTATAACTGAGCAAGAGTGTTCACTCTTTGTATTCTGATTACTTACGGCGGGTTTTCTCCCAGAGCACGACCCTTGTACAGCAGCACCATGTCCGTCCCGTAGATGTTGTACATCTTATAGGGGTTCACAGACACCAGAATACTACCGATATAGGTCTAAATATACAATGAAAAGAGGATATTTTCAGCTGTGTGATTGTGTGCATCATGTTGTATGAAAGTGATGCTTGGGTACTTACATAAATGATCTCCCTCTCAAATCTTTTCCTCAGGTTCAGAAGAACAACTCCCTCATGCATTTCCCTGGACAGAAGCATAATGCCAAAGGCACTCAAGAAAAACAGGTCCATGTGCATTTTTACCTTAAAGATCTTCTGAAGTGGTTTTACTTACTCCAGTTGTGTCATGTCTTCTACGCCATCTTCCTCTCGTTGTTCCCGGTAAGTCACTGTAGGCAGGCTTCTGATTGAGTACATCTGCAATAAATGCACACAGAAACACAAACTTAAAACAGAAGACTTTAATTCATGTTCATACCAACAGGAGCGCAAAGAACACATGCATCCCTGCTTAACTTGTTTATCTCATTATTTTGCACTAGCATTTGTTAGTTTTCCATATTGATTTGATTCCAGCTTTTCAAAAACTTCTACTACACACAGAGCAAAACATCCAGCAGCAGGAGTAATGACCATTTGATGAATTGTGAATTAGTATGTTTGCTTCAAATACCCATCCCTAATGTCTACATCCTGACAGCAAAGTGAACTCAAATGAAGCAAGAAGGAAGAACTTACATGCATGCATTCAAATCTCAAAAACAACTCTTGGAAATATATTTGTAGTTCTGGTCCACCTATTAGCAGAGCATCACTCTCTAACTTTATTATTTAATTTATTAACAATTATTTGGGTATCATGCAGCTTTTAAAAATGCCTCTACCTCAGTCATCATTGCAAGATTACATCATAGACATCAATACTCACAGATAAGTTAGTGACATATGGTACAAGGCCATTTTTTGGTGTAAGTAATGTTTCAAAGATAAAATTACCTTGTCAAACCACTGCCCCTTTGGTTCCCCCTCCCTGCTGAGATTCCACTCCTCTGGTTCCTGCCCCCCTTGTCCCTGTCCCATCACACTGTGGGGTTCCAGCAGCTCCCCATCTCTATACATGGACCACTTATTGAGATTCTGCACTGTGCCATGAGGTAGAACCCTCTCTGCACCCCAAACATCCACATCTTGCTGCAGTCCCAAGCCTTCTGTCCCAGGTCCTTGTGCCCAGTGCTGTTGTGGGCCAGTACCCTGGACCTGGGGTGATACAACAGCGTAAGAAGAGGGGAGGCGGAAAGAGGCACCCCGGAGTTGAGCATTCTGGAGAGCACCAGAGAGATTGAGTGATCGGGGTTCTGGTGTGCTAGGTGCACCTGGCCTCATCAGGACATTAGTATTGGGGAGACGGTACTTTGCATCACGAAGGTTTGGGTTTTTAGATAAAGCATTTGACAAGTCAAGGGTTCGGGGAGCTGGTTCAGGCTGAGGCCGGTTCATCAGAGTTCCACCTGGCAAACGGTAGGAGGCTGAACGGAGGTTCTGGTTGCGGAGAGCATTAGAAAGGTCAAGGGAGCGGGACTCTGAGACATCAGCAGACCCTGGCTGCCTCAGTAGAGATGAGCTTGGGAGTTTGTAAGAGGCACCACGGAGACTTGTGTTTAGCATGGCACCAGAAAGCAAAGGACCAGAGGGGGCAGGGGGGGCAGCTTGGGGTTGATTCCTTGAAAACAATGACGATCCCTCTGGGAGCTGAAACTTTGCCTTACGCAGGTTAGCATTCATCAGGGCACTTGATAGACCTGGGGATGAAAGGGCACTCTCAGTAGTCTGTGTCTCCTCTCTTGGCTGTGACAGAAAGGATCCATCCGGTAATCGGTAAGAGGCTTTACGAACATTACTGTTCAGAAGAGCAGAGGAGAGCATAGAGGAGGAAGCAGTGGCAGGCTCAGGTGGTGGCTCATTCCTTGTAACTAAAGTTCCATCTGGCAGCCTGTATGTGGCCTTACGTACATGCGGGTTCAACAGTGCAGACGACAGCATAGGCGAGGAAGGAGAGGGAGCAGGTGAGGCCTCTGTCCTGGTTATAAGAGTGCCATCAGGCAAACGATATGTTGCTTGTCGCAAACTAGGATTGAGCAAGGCAGAAGATAGCATAGGTGAGGAATGAGTTAACTGACTCGCAGAAGGTTCAGCTACTTCAGTTCTGGTGATCAGTGAACCATCGGGTAGTCGATAGGTGGCCTGACGTAGACTTGGGTTTTGTAGGGCATTTGAGAGCAATGAGGGTGATATCCTCCCACCACTAGTGACACCAACTCCACCATCAGTGGTAACATGAGGCTCTACAGGGCCCCTGGACATTGCAAAAGTACCACCTGGAAGCCTCAACATTGACCCCTGGATTTGGGAGGTCTGCAATCCACCAGAGAGAAATGAGGTTCCTCTAATTGGTCCTTGTTGGGGTGCAGGAGGGGCAGGAGATGTGGGAGAAAGTTGTCCATGAAGGGGTGAAACAAATGAAGCATTGCGGAGCTGGGAGTTAAGCATAGCAGATGACAAGTGAGGGGTGGAGGGAACAGGAGGAGGTGATAGGACTGTTGTATAGAGGTTGGTATTGCGTTGTAGAGGAGATGAGTAGGAGGCAGTGCGCAGGCGGGAGTTCTGCATTAAAGCATTAGATAGACCTGGAGTGCCATATGGGCCCAAACCCTGGTTCACCTGCTCATCAGCTAATGGTGCCCCTTGCAAACTAGGTATGGGGGAAGGGCTTCTCTGTAAAGGTGTGTGGATGTTGGCATCTTGAATATAAGGGTTCTGGAGCATATGTCCTTGAAAAGGGGATGTACCATTATACTGTGTTTGAGGGGAGGATGGCCTCTGTAAGGGTAAAGAGTAAGGGATGGAGGAGGGAAGAGGAGGGGGGTAGGGAGCTCCTACAACCTGAGGATTTGGTAAAGCATTTGTAAGCATTGGAGATGGACCTGGCTCTATCATTGTGTAGTCATACTGGGTGATACTCTGACCTGGTTGAAGCACTGCAGGCTGGTAAGATGTTGGCCCAAGACTCAGGGGACTCATAGCTCTATTGGGCAAAGGGGATGATGGGTGAGATAATTGATGCATGGGGGAGGCTGAACGTGAGGGAAGAGGAGATCGGCTATGTAATGGGGATGGGGGTCTACTCTGTAGCCTACGTACAGATGGCTGGGGAGACCGAGGGCCGCTCTGTTTTAAAGAAGGCTGTGGGGAGGCAGGGGGACCAGGGGGGGCTGCTCTGAATGACTGCCTGGATTGAACTGAGGGTTGGTTTCTGGACATACGTACTAGTGGTTGCCCCCTTCCTACAGGTCTGTGAAAGCCTCCTTGAGGAGTACCAATTCGCTGAGACTCCCTTAACCCTGTGGCCCGGGAGCCTGTCCTGGATAATATGGGTCTTCCAGCTAGACCCCCTGGTTGTCCTGGGGGAGGGGCCGGGCCGCTATGTATGGATGATCTAAATGGGGCAACATGCTGAGTGACGGGGGTCCCATGTCTACTGCGTCTCTGTATGTAAGGGTTTGCTGGGGATGGTTTCACTGCCCCCATGGGGACATGACTTCGACCTCCAGGTGCACCTCTCAGCCTGCGTGTAGAGGACCGAGTTGGCAGAGGGCGACTGGACATACGTGATGGCGAAGGTGAGGGTGGACCGTGAGGGGAGGTGGGGCGGAAGGCATGGGGTGGGGAATGAGATCTCTCAGGTACAGGGGGGCTCCCTCTTTGTGGAAATGGAAGGGGAGGAGAGGATGAACTCCTCATCCTTGATACTTGTTTTCTACCTTTGAGCATATGTGGTCTAGCAGATGGCAGAGGAACTGCATCTGGAGGAGGTTGCTGTCTGAAAGAGAGTCTTGGAGAGGGAGGTGGGCTTGCTCTCCTCCTCATGGATCCCTGAGGTGATGCTAAGGGACTTGAAAGTGGGGAATGAGGTCTGACAGTTGATGGACCCCTGCGCACTGTGAAGCCTCCCTTTCCTCTGGTCTGGGGAGTCTGAGTTCTAACTGACTCCCCTCTCCTAGTTGGTGGTGCAGAATAAGGTGGGCTAGGTGGTCTTTGCCTTTCAAGTAGAGGAGTTTGCCTTTGGCCTGCCATTGAGGACCGGTGAGTGAGCCCTCTCTTGTGTAAACGAGGGGAGAAGTGGGGGTCTACCTGCATGTCCATGTGATGTGGTGAGGGGCGGGGTGAAAGTGGTGAAATTGGCCTAGCTGATGCTGGCCTCAGTGACAGCAGTGGGGATGGAATGGGACTCATTCGACGTGCTAGCCTAGGTGAGGCCAAAGGTGAATGCAGCTGTGTTTGCATCAGTGGAAGCATCTGTGGCTGTACGGGTGGGAGCATCGGTGATGCTTGCCCCATCTGGAACATTAGTGGATCTTGGAGTTGGGACGATTGGTACATTTGAGGAGCCATTTGTAATGGTAGGGAAGATGGAGACAAGTGGTTGTGAGAAAGAGGGGCAGGAAGATGACCAGGCTGAGGGACATGGATTTGCTCCTGTTGAAGGATCATGGAGGCTGGAGAGGTGACTTGCCCAGGAGGAATCAAAGGTTGCTGTTGAGTCATTACATTTGGATAATGGGCCTGTGCAGGAATTCCTGTGTAAAAGGGCTGCTCAAATGGCATATCTGATACTATTTCCACATTGTTGAGAGCTACAGCTGGAGAGGGAGGAGCAATCACTGGGGAAGAGGGATAAGAATGCAAAGGAGGAGGAGGTGGCAGCGTTTCCACTTCTAGTCTGTCTTTTCCAAACAGCTTAACCTGTGGCCTGGGGACCCTGAACTGCTCAGCAGGAAGTGGCTCAGGCAGATGATAAGCAAACTGCTCCTGTCCAAACAGCTGACTTGTCTCAGGTAGATCTGGCACGGTGTTGGTGAAAAGAGGTTGCTGGTAGGGGTTATAAATAGTGGCCGGATCAGCAAGTATTGGGTCATTATATAGGCCTGAAACAACATCATAGCCACTACTTATCAACCCATATGGATCTGATGTCCCGTAGGTATGACCCATATTTTGGTTAAAGTAATCACCATACATCACAGGGTCATAGATATCATAGAAAGCATCTGAGGTAACACCATAATATCCATAAGGCTCTGGTTCCACAGCATACAACACTCCATCATCACCATAGTAATACTCCAACCCTTCGTTGTGGTAGAAATCTTCATACTCATCCTCATAATAGTCATAGGGGTAACCGTAGTAATCCACATCATCATAGTAGTTCAATTCATCATCATAATAGAAGTTTTCCTCATCATCATAATAACCATATTCATCTTCCCACTCGCCATCGTCATAGTATTCAGTTTCCTCTCCATAAGGATCGTACGGGTCATAGGTCCCGTTTTGTCTCTGGAAGCCTCTAGGTCTCCACCTGTCTTGGTAATCTTCATATCCATACTCATCATCACCATAATCATAACCCTCATTGTAGTAATAAGCCTGTCTCCCTCTAGTGTCTCTGTTAGCAAATGACAGATGCTTCCGACGACCTCCTGCTCGGGCCCCCAGCCGGCTTTGGCCCTTAGAAGACAGAAACCTCCCCGTCAACCAGTTAGATGCTGCAGCTATCCTTCCCAGCATCCAGCCTTTTGTCTTGAATGCGGGTCCTGATTTCTTTTTCCCAAACATGCCTTTGAATTTCCCTCCAAGTCCTTTAGCTTCTGTTGCCATTTTCCCTTTGCCACTCAAACCGGATAGATTAATTGTCTTTGCAGGTGGTTTGGTTTCTTTTGGAGCATCATCCTTTTTATTGAACAAGCTGAAGCCAGACAGACCTGGTTTTTTATCAGGGGAACCCTGTTTACCCCCAAACCCTGCAAAAAGCTTGCTGTTGCCTAGAAGTGGTTTACCATCAGCCGGGGGCTTTTTCTTCTTGGAGAGTCGTAGGAAAAGACGAGAGGTGCTTTTGAGGTTTCTCTTTGGTTTGGCTTTTTCTGCCTGCTGTTTAGGGGGAAAACCAAATGGAGAGGACTTCCCTGTGAGGCCTGTGAGAGCTTT
Source organism: Labroides dimidiatus (assembly GCA_030710495.1). Classification (NCBI taxonomy): domain Eukaryota; kingdom Metazoa; phylum Chordata; class Actinopteri; order Labriformes; family Labridae; genus Labroides; species Labroides dimidiatus. The sequence continues at coordinate 12,549,386 of CM061163.1, forward strand.
GGATGCACCTTTGAGGTGAGACTTGGCATCTGCTGTCTTTGCTGCTTTGGCTGCAGCTGCGGTCTTCTTCTGTCCCTCTGCAGCAAAACCCATCATGGCCTTGGACGCTCCTTTGATGTTGACGTCACTCATCTTTTTCAGGTTCATTGCACCCATCCCTTTCTTCATTTGACCCTTTTCATCAGCTGCATTTTTTGGAGGTTTGAAACCTTTCATAGCCATCGCCTTGGATGCACCTTTAAGAGCTGCTTTCCCTTTCCCTTTGTCTTTTTTGCTAACCACTTCTTCCTCACTGGCATCTTCCTCTTCCTCTGTCTGCATCTCAGCTTCTTCTTCTTCGGACCCCTCCTCTGACTCACTGACAGGTTTCTTTCCTTTTCCCTTCTTCCCATCGTCCTTCCCTTTACCTTTAGATGGAGGCTCCTCAGCTTTCTTTCCCCCTTTCTTGTCATCTTTGCCCCCCTTCTTATCCTCCTTTCCTCCCTTCTTTGGCTCCTCTGCTTTGCCTTTCTTGGCAGCTGATTTTGAGTCACCCTTTTTAGGTGGCATGATGTCTCCTTCCTCAAATCATGAAACAAGGGGAAAAGAACAAGTTCTCTAATGTTTCAACCTTGAGAAGTGCACTTGAGAAAAGGAGCAGCAGCATTCACGTCTTCTCTCCTTTTTCCTCCATCTGATCTGTCCCTGTGACACCCCAGAAACACAGTCTGTGGCACACTCTGTCCCAGGTAAGTTGTTCTATAATGCACACTGAGATAAACAGAAACCACAGTCCTTGCAAATACGATCTAGTAACGGAGTAAGAATCTCTGCCATCAGTGCTCACTCGCATTACAGAACATCTTCAAGCCTCTGCTAAAGTTCTGTCGTCTCCGTGTAAGTAAAATGATGAAGACACTTATTGAGGAGGGTTAAAAACGGTAGATGCTTCCTGAGGTCACAGCATGACACATAAGAAAAATGAATCTTACTGGTTACAGTCTCTCTCATTTTTACCTACTCACTGTCCCAGGGTTAGAGAGTTTACCACAGAAGTTCATCCTCCGCTGCAAAAACAATCATAAATTCCTGGGTTTGTTCAGACTTCACAAAAGCACATAATGAATAAAGGACCCTGTTTTCCTGATGACAGCGTCCATGTAGTTCTTTGTACATTTCCTTTTGTTAGTGCGTCCTTTGAGTCCGGCAGTGAACCCTCATCTTGGCCTCCACACCAACTTTGGCAGGTTCCCCCCGATGAGGAGAGCCGACGTGTGTGAGTCTTCAGGGGTGTCCTCCTCTTTGTCTGAGAGTCAGGGTGAATGTGTGATGCGTTGTATCCTCCCACATCCACGTCAGCTTGCCTTTATGACCTCCTGCAACCTTTTGCATCTCTCTGTGGTTACCTCGTCTCCATTCATCCTGTTTTGCTCAGCGTGAGTCCGATGGCTATCCAGAATGGACACACACACACAGACACACACAGACGTGCAGTGTGATCACTTTTTATCAAAGTGACTGTATTCCTAGTTTTGGTTGCAAAAGGCACCTTAGTGTACTGGCTGTAGTGCCTCAGGGTAACCCTATCTGCAGGCTCGCTCCTGAATGAATAATGCAGGCTGGCTGAGCTGTTGCTAAACTGTGTCTGAGAGGCAAAGCCATGCAGAGCCAAAACACACAGCAGCAGTAGCAGCACTGAGCACAGCTGAGAGTGATGCATGTCAAAATGTCCATCAGTGATCTATGCACAATTTATCAGCATGTGTTTGACAAAATCAAGTAGGGCTTAAGACTTTGTGAATGAACGATTATTCGCACTGCATTTTATTCTAGTAAGTGTTCACATTCTGACTAACTGAAGCAATAAATACACAGCAAGCTTTTTGTTCTTGTGCTGTGCTCATGGTGGGTCAAGATGAGATAAGACTTATCTGTTCTTGATGTTGGGTCTCTGTTGATAAAATTTTTATCACTGTTAACAGGTCTAGACCGGTTAATGTTTTTGGAAAATGTCCTGAGATAAAGTTTATGATTTGGTGCTATAGAAATAAAAGGATTGATTGATTGATTGATTGATTGATTGATTGATTGATTGATTGATTGATTGATTGATTGATTGATTGATTGATTGATCTTTGAGTCACCACTGACATCATAACAAGCTGTCAAAAAGTAGCAATTAGATCCTGATTCAGAGCACAAAGAAAGAAGATACAAACAGCGAATTAATTTCCTTCATGTCAACACTGCAAAGATCATTCAGTGTTCAGTTTGTTCATTGAATCATTTAGTGGCCTTCAGATATCTTAAGATATCCATAAAGTAAACTCCGCTTCATTATTCCATAATTCATCACTGAGGCTGAAATAACACACATGTATGTTGACCCTCTCAGTAAGCATATTAATATTACACTGGCTTACACAAGTGACTGCATTACATAAGTGTCTGATGCACCATCACGACTGATGATGATGATGATGATGATGATGATGATGATGATGATGATGATGGTGATGGTCTGATGCTAATTCATTGATGACGGGGCTGATATTCCAGGAGGTCATCTTAGTGGCAGTTATGAATGTTTAATGACTGCCCTGTGTTCTGCCTACGCAGCATGAATGAAACATTAATCGCAGGCCGCTCTAAATATATCACAAAGGGTCAACCCCGCCCCGGTCAGCTGAGCAACCAATGTATAATACATGTGTGTTAGTGTCAGGGGTTAACAGTCAGACACCACGGTGACTACAGACGATGAAGAGCAAAGCTTCTTAAACTC